>JBBPBO010000005.1:39216812-39661800 GCA_037974295.1 Cicer cuneatum | reverse complement strand
CTTTTCAAAAAAAAAAAAAAACCAAAAAATTGAGTTTATAATGTGACTTTTGAAAAAGATCCTTCTTCAACATATTTTAAATTTATATCCTTGTTTATGATTCATTTTTGAAGGATTTCAACAAGAGAATATGTGTTTGGTATTCATGAAAATGATTTTTGTCTCTTGTGGCTTTAAACTTAAAATTAATCCAAGAAAATTATGCCATGAAAGTCAAAAATTGATATGTGAATATTTTGAAGCATATTAATATATGTCTTTGCAAATGAGTCTTATTTGTTGCTTACTTCTTTTGTGAAAATTAATCTTAAGTGTTTAAATTTATTTTAAACATGATAGATAAAAATAGCAACAATAAAAAAGTCTCATGAAAATAAGCTTCAACATATGCCTTATTGTTTATTTGTGTGTTTACAAAAAAACTTTGGGAAAAACATTTCTTTAATGTGGGCAAATCCTTTGGCATATTTTTTACTATCCATTTAAAAATTAGTTTTTGAAAAATACAAATATTTTTAGCATAAGAATGTTTTGTAAAGAGAGAAATTATATTTGACATGATATCACATCCATCTTATTTCGCTTCCTTGTATGCGCTCATTCTCTCTAGTTATAAAATGAAAAATGGATCTATTTCTAACAATAAGCTTGATCATGTTCAAATTGAAAGGTGATCTCTTGTGAAAGAGGACAAAGAGCAAAGTGACATTTTCCTTGTTTTATGGAACTTTGAATTATTTAAAAAAACAAAATTTCAGGAGGAGTTTTTAGAAAATATTATTCTTCTTAAAATTGAAGTCTACTCGTTGTTTTCTTTCTAAAAAATGAGAAGAATATATATTCATTGACTATTTTTCAAAGTGCGTTAAAATGCTTGCATAAAACTATGTCATATTGTTGTTGTTATCATTATCCATATCTTAATTGCAATATTGACTACAATGATATGATCATCATACATGCTATGTTCTTTAATGTTGAATGCAAACTTGACTAGTTTGATATATGAATGCAATGGTTAACCACATGATTTCCATGTGTAGTGCACACATGCTATTACTCCATTTTTTTCTTCTTCTATGTCTATTCCCTAACCTTTTTAATAGATGTCAAAAGGGGGAGATAAATATATGATGGATATAGGATGATAGAAATTATTGAAGAATGTTAAGAATTAACCTCTTGCATATGTTTAGGGGAGTTTAATTAGAATAATAAGAATTAAACTCTTGCATGTGTTTAGGGGGAGTTTAATTACATATCTAAGAACATTCTTGCATTTTATTTATATCGATCCATAAAACTTATGATTTCTTCAAAAGGCTTGTCGTCATCAAAAAAGGGGAGATTGTTGAGGAAAAAACCTTTTTGATATATGTTTTAATGACAACAAACTTTTTGAATTAAATGATTGAGTTTTATGAATAGTGGTATACTAATGATTTCACTTAAGTTTTGTTTAAGGAACATGAATGCATATGTAAACAAGCAAGAATCAATTCACTTCATCAAAATGCACAAATATGATCAATTACAATCAAAAGAAGCCATTGGAATCACAAAGAAAAAAGGCTATGAATCAAACTGTCCAAGCAAGACTGATCAGTCTCTAGAATGTCCAGAATGATCTTCTTTCTAGAATGATCATCAGTCTCCAGAATGATCATCAATCTCCAGAATGATCTGCTGTCCAGAATGATCTTCTGTCCAGAATGGTCATCAGTCTACAGAATGATCAATCGTTCTCCAACATGTTAACAATCAATCTCTAGCATGTTAACATTAATCCCCAGCACGATAATATCAATCTCCAGCATGTTTAACATCATTCTCCAGCAGTGTATCATCAGTCACCAGATTAATAAACAATCTCCAATAGCAAACATCTTACTCCAACATGATTAACAATTATCTCCAGAATGATCAAACATCATCCTCCAGTAAGATAACATCAAGTCCAGAACAATACAATCATTCTCTAGCATACTGAACAACATTCTCCAGCCTTGTTACATCCTTCTCCAGCTTGACTGCCAAGAACGTTGAACAATCTTGAAGTATATAAACATCAGAGGATACCATCAGAGGATGTCACCAGAGGATGTCACTCGAAGATGTCAGCAGAGGATAGCGGATGTAACCAGAGGATGATGTCATCACCAGAGGATGACGTCACCGGAGGATACCTTCAGAAGACGTCACCCGAGGATACCTCTAGAAGACGTCACCAGAGGATACCTCTAGAAGACGTCACCAGAGGATACCTCCAGAAGATGTCACCAAAGGATACCTCCAGAAGTCATCACCAGAGCATACCTCCAGAAAACGATACCAGAGGATACCTCCAGAATATTATCAGAGGATACCTCTAGAGTACTATCAGAGGATACCTCCAGAATACTATCATAGGATACCTCCAGAAAAATACAATCAGAGGGTGCAAAAAATCAGTGTAAGGAAGAACAATATTGATCAAGAACAAAGGTTTCAGCCTAGTCAAAACAGAAATTAAAAATAGTCAAAAGCTGCATTATTTTTAATCAGAAATATTGCCTTTGGTCAAGCCTTACAAGAGCACTACCAACGACTCTATTGACCTCCATTTTTTGCTCTCACGCCTATAAAAGGAAGGCCAAAGCTCAGGAAAAAATAAGAAATTCAATTGCTAACTAGTCTCATAAAATCATTCACATTCACATACTTAAAAGCTTCTCAATCACAAACAAAATATTTAGTTCTGTTTTTCTTCTTCATATCAAAATCATTCTACTGAATTCTTTTGTCAAGAATCTAATCTCAAACACAAGTTGAGCATACTCAAATTCTGTTCAAAATCAAAGACATTCAAGTGCCAAGATATATCATCAAGCACTCACATTAACACTTGAAAGCTTCTCAAAGAAATCAGTAACCTTTTGTTTTGAATTCACTATCTTTAGTTTACTGAAACCATTTCTAAAGAATCTAAACTCAAACAAGAGTTGAGTCAAAACAGATTGTTATAAATCCTATCATTATCATACAACACTCAAGATTATAAGGCTTGTTTATAGCTTGAGTGAGTCATTTTTAGAAAAATCCTTTTAAGATTAAAAGGTGAGTTGTAAAATACTATCAAGGTTGATAAGTGACCTGATTGAATTCCTTTCTAAGGGGGTTGAAGGTTGTAACATATCAAGGTTGATATGAGCTAGGTGCTGTAAAACCAAGAAGGTTCTTTGTTTTGAACACTTAGTGGAAAATCTCACCGTTGTGAGCACTAGACGTAGCCCGGGTTGGGTGAACCAAGATATATCTGTGTGTGACATCTCTTCCCTTATCTCTATATACTTTCAGTCTTTTAATTATCAAGTTAAATAGATAAACTGAACTGTTGATTTTAACTAACCAATAACGTTCTCTGTTTTCTAGTGAAAACCAAGAACGTTTTATGTTTTCTGTTTTCACAATCAAGATCAATCTTGAGTTATTTTCTTAATTTTTTAACAAGAATTTTAAAAGGGCGAATTTACAATTCAAACCCCCCTTTTCTTGTAAATTGACATTGCTACTTCAGGTTTAGCTCATAATGATCTTAGAAATGGAAATGAAATAGAACGATAATGAAGTCATTACATAAATAATGTTGTAGCAAGAATCAAATGAGAAAGTAGAAATACAAATTACAACAACTGTCATAGGGTTTGCCACTACAATCAGTTCTAGCTCTCCTTCTTTTAAGTTCAAGCTCCAAAACTAGATCCAGTGTCTTCCAAATGGGATGGTGATGATGGAGTGATGGTGACTACTAGGTCTATTGAGAGACTCTGAAAATTAGGTTTTCCTCCTCCCTTTAGGATTGCAGCTATTGTCCTTTCTATAGGATAGTTGTGGAGCACTTTTCCCTCTCTTTTTTGACCTTCTTTTGTCTTTTTATGCATAAAGAAAATTTGGCCCAATAGAATAAAGGTAATGGACAGCTAGAATATTCATTTAATGTGGTCTTGAATTGTGAGGTGTCCCTTGTACCCTAATAAAAAGGTTATCACGTTGTGGGTCCACAACTTGTTGATGTTTCATAGGGATGTTGTAGCATTTTACTCAGACTTGTTCATTTAATTATATCCTGCACAAAATCAACACAAACAACAAAATTCCAACATAAACTAGCATAATCTAATGAAAAGGACATTTAATTAATATTATATTAAAATACTAATACTACTAATTTAATAAATGTATTTCCTCAACGATTTGCATATTTAAGTCTAAAAAGTGGTAATAACTCATATATTTAACATTTATCAATGGCCCATAGTTTAGTCTATGAGGAGCTAAAAATATGCCCCAATATCGTGAAAAGCCCTTGCCCAATGGTTGACTTTCATTTTTGAATTTTCAAAAAAATTGGTTTGTTGAGAGAAACGTTGATGATGTTCACATTCCTAGTGTAGAGCATGTTCTCTTCATCATGTAGAACATTCAGAATGTTAAAAATAAGGCATTTCCTCCAATTTTTGACATTAATTTTTTTCATTTTAAACTTTTCTTTGATGAATTCTTAACAATCCTCAACAAGAGGTTTTATGAAAATATCAATTAGTTGGTTTTCAATATTAATAAAAATTAATTCAACATCATTTTTATATATATGATCATGAATGAAGGGATGCTTTATCTCAATGTGTTTGATCTTGAAGGTTTAATCTCATCTTTTGGTCAAGCAAAAGACAAGGAACAATTGTTATATCCGCTGCCAAAGCAGAATATATTTTAGCAGTAAGTTGCAGCAGACAACTACATGGGATGAGATAAAACCTTGAAGATTATTAGATAAATAAGAGTAATATTCATATCTTCTGTGATAATACATTGGCTATATTTTTAACTAAAAATCCAATTTTACACTCAAGAGCCCAACATATTGAGATTAAACATGATTTCATTAGAAACTATGTTTAGAATGGGATTATTGACATAAAACTTGTTTACTCTATAAATGACATAAAATTTGTTGACTCTTTACAAAACCCCTGGCTGAAGATTGATTTAGTTTTATAAAAAAGAACTTAAATATTCACAATATAAATGATCGCTTAAACTCTCTGTTGAGTGCCCCTGGTAAACTAGACTATTTTTGCCTCTAATAAAATAAACGTTCACTATGCCTCTGGTAAATTGAAGTTTTGTTCCGCCTCTAATGAATTTATTTTCATCTTGCTTCTAGTAATTAGATTATTTTCAAAACTCTAACCGAACAAAAGTGAAATTTTTTCCTCTAGTCCAAAAATTTTGGTTGCTTCTAAAATGACTTTTTTTGTGATTATTGGTATTCTGTGTGGTTCAAGGACAACACATTAAACACAGTATGTGTGATTATTGGTATTGAAATGATTTTTGTGTGGTTCAAGGACAACACATTAAACATAATTATCCATTGTATGTTTGTTTTTAATTTTATTTCAAAATTAGATACTTATCCATTTGATGACGACTTAAAATGAGTTAATTAGGAGAAAAAACAAAGAATATTTCAAGTTTTATAATAGTTAATAGTTTTTAGTTTTATTTGTGTTTAATTTAAATTGTAATAATTTTAATTAAGTGGTGTAAGGCCAATATGGGTCTAGAGAATTGGTTTTTGCCCCATTTTAGGAATAAGGTGACTTTAAATACCTTATAAGAGTCTCATTTTGGATAAGTTTGAAATGAATTAGAGTTTCTCTCGTTGGAATGTTGAGTGAGATGTGGCTCCTCTTTTTGAGTTCTTGAATTAGAACTTGCATGAATGTTATCAATGACCTTTTTACCATTACGGTGATTCCACAATGGCTTATCAATCATCCTTGATTGTGGCACCTCCTTCATCTTCTCAACCTAATCCATATTTGTTTAGGGCGCCTTCACCAACACTCACACTCATCCATTACATTCACACATTATTTCTAGGCTTCCGAACCCTAAGCATTCAATCTCTAGAAACTTCTTTCATTTCTGAAAATGGATTCTATACGAATTCCAACAATGTCAAGTAACGCTGATCAACTTTATGTTTTAAGGGAACTATAAGTGGATTTCTGCAACCTTGCAGAAGATAGGTTTGACTTCATTAACGAATTTTGTGAAATGAGTTAGTTCAACTATTTCAACCTTAAAAAACTTAAAATCTACGATGTTTTAGTAAAGGAATTTTGGAGATATGTTGTTGCTTTAGACAATGAAATTACTTGTTGAAGATAAGTTGCCTCTATTGCTTCAATTACAAAATGCATAAATGACGGAATTTTGTGGAAACCTGTTTTGATAATTTTGTGGAGGTGTCAAAAATCAACAAAGATTTGTTTGAAGACCCTGAGGTCAATACATTTAACATGAAACAAAAACCCAAGTACAAGGTGTTGTTCAAAATTATTATTGGTTGCATTGTTCCAAAAGGTGGCTCCATGGATCATTTTAGCAAGGAACATAAGAATATCATGTGGCGCATCTGTAAGGAAGACTAAGGTGAACTTTCCGTTGCTTATTTTTTAGCATATGCTGCACAGTGTTTTGAGTTCCAGAATATAAACAAAATTCCTTATTCTCAATTAATTTATGAGTTGAAAGAACCTCCTTGATCAAAGAAATAGAGGATGTTAGAAGGGATACGAGTGATGAGTATGTACTATTTTCTTTTGCTCCATTGTTTAATATAAAAAATGTCTTCAAGATGAAAATCCTGAATGCAAAAAACTTTATTAAACCTTCTTTGGAAGATAAAGGGAATAAGCATATTGGTCAATTTGAGTGGAACTACAGTTACTCATATAACAATAGTTGAATTTTACGCTCTCATCTATGAAGAAGTCAAAAAAGAAGTGATTCGTGAATACATAAGGATGGGGGTAGAAAATTCTAATTTTGCTCAACTTGGTTTCACTCTAAAAAAAGTAGTGCCTAAATATGAAAAGAGAGAGAAAGGAAAAGGCAATGAAACTCTGAATATTGTAGAAGAAGGAGAAACAAAGAAGTGATCTATAAATAAATCAACAAAGAAGTGATTCACGTATACATTAGGATGGTAGTAGAAAATCCTGATTTTGCTCAGCTTAGTTTCACTCTACATAAAGTTGTGCTTGAATATGAAAATGAGAGAAAAAGTAAAGGCAAGGAAACTCTGACTATTGTAGATGAAGGAGAAATAGAGGATGTTAGAAGGGATGCGAGTGATGAGTATGTATTGTTTTCTTTTGCCCCATTGTTTAATATAAACAATGTCTTCAAGATGAAAATTCGAAAAGCAAAAAAAAAAATTAAGCAGTCTGTGGAAGGTAAAGAGAATAAGCATGTTGGTCAATCGAGTGGAATTGCAATTACTCATGTCACAACAGCTTAATTTTACGGTCTCATCTATGAAGAAGTCAACAAAGAAGTGATTCATGAGTACATTAGAATGGTAGTAGAAAATCCTTATTTTGCTCAACTTAGTTTCACTCTACAAAAAGTTGTGCCTGGATATGAAAATGAGAGAAAAAAGAAAGGCAAGCAAACTCTGACTATTGTAGAAGAAGGAGAAACAAAGGAAGCCAGTAAGGAATATGAATTTCCTCTTTTGAAGCAAAACAGAAGTTATTAATCTCGGTTCATGATACTATTTCTAATTCTATAGATAATATTAATGTAGTTTTAGATTTGTAATGCTCATTATAATGTATCTAGAAAATGATTGTAAAGTCATACATAGATATTACAAATATAGTCTTATAAGTTCCAACAAGAAACAAACACAAAATATAATTGTAACTACAATATAGTTTACAAAAAAATTCGTGAAGAACCATTTACAAAATAGCTAATACATCAAATAACAAAACATCAACATTGTATGCTTTCGAGTCCAAGTTCTAGCCTTTTTGTCTCCTATGATACATAAAAATATGGGTGAGATAAAAATTTCAATGAGTTCTATAAAATGGAAGGGTAGTTGGAAAGTTCATTTTGAAAATTTAATAAAAACAAGTAGGATTTTTCATTCTTTAAGGACACAATTAAGTTTGAAACATTATAGTCTTATTCACCCTTAATTTCCATAAATTATGGACCATCTATCTCAATTAATTCAACCTGAGTCACTGAGTTAATCTTGATCATTTTAGTAAGGTAGGTCATGGTCTTGGCCGCAATTAACATCCTAATTGCTCTTCCCTTACTAATGCTTCATTATTGAACAATCATACATACTCACCGTTACATTTTCACTTAGCAATGCATATCACATAATCAAGATTATTAAGTAATCAATTATAAACAACATAAATTAATTCATTAATCTATTATGTAAATAATCACATCATAACATAATGAGGAAGGTTCCCCTTCAGGCATAATTCGCTCAACTAGTTTAAATTTCGCTCAGCAAATGGAGTTCATAATGGAATCATCTCCTTATCATATGTCAAATTCGCTCAACAAATTTGACTTAGAAGCAAAACATGAAATTTCTAGTCAAATTCACTTAGCGAATTCTAAATTAGCTCAATGAATCCAAGTTAGATGTAAAAAAATTAAAAGCTTCAGGCGCTATTTGCTTAGCCCCAAATAATTTGCTCAACTAATTTGTTCGAACGCAAAATTCTCAAAATACAAAATTGAGAGAAATACCACGTGCAAATATGTAAAATCGTCCCAATCATCACACACATTACAGAGAACATATCACAAGTAAATCATTCAACCCAGTATCATGAATGTAAGATTTCTTAGCATGTAAAACTCCATTTTTCCTCTTCAACTCATATTTTGAAATTTCCCCATTTTCATCCCTAATCTCAAAACCAAAACCCCTCAAATGCCACATGCATGAATTTACAAAACATGAAGAACTCACCCTTTGTGTTTTCCCTAAAACTCCTTGAACTAATGTTGGTTCTTTGAGTTCTTTCATATTCTTTCCTACTCTTCCCACTTCTATGATGTTTTGATGAATTTTGTGGGTCAAGTGAATGGTTGGGCCATTTTTAGATTTGTATGAAATCCCTCAAATTAAAGAAATGTTGAGTTGTAGGGAGATGGATGACCAAAAGGGTGAAAGAGAAATTGAGATTGACTGAAAAGTCCAAATAGTTTAAATACAAAATACCCCAAAATTTCGTAAATTAATATTTAAATTTAAGGGTCTTACATTACTACCTCACCTTAAATTAGTTTCGTCCTTGAAACTACGCGTCGATAAACAATTCAGGATGTTGGTCCCTCATCTTACTCTCTAGTTCCCAAGTTGCGTCTCCAGTAGTTGGATTCCAAATCACTCTGACTAGTGGGACTTCCTTGTTCCTTATCTATTTAATCTTCCTATCCTCAATTCTTACAGGTAGTACTTCATATGACAGGTTATCCTTTAACTGAATTGTATCTGGTTCAATCACATGTGACGGATCCGAAATGTATTTCCTTAACTGTGGCATGTGAAACACGTCGTGGATATTGGAAAGTTTTGAAGGTAAAGCAATTCGATAAGCCACTGGTCCAATTCGTGCAGTAATTTGGTATGGTCCATTAAATTTCGAAGTCAACTTTCTTGATTTAATAGCTCTTCCAACTCTAGTTGTAGGTGTGACCCTTAGAAACACATGATCACCCTGCTCGAATTCCAAAGGTTTGCGACGTTTGTCCGCATAACTCCTCTGACAGTCCTGTGAGATCTTCATTTTCTCTTTGATCCTTTTGACCTTCTCTGTAGTTAGTGGCACCATCTCAGGTCCTACAATCATACTCTTTCCGTCCTTATACCAACATAAAGGCGTCTGGCACTTGAGTCCTTACAAAGCCTCATATGGTGCCATTCCAATACTTGCGTGAAAACTATTGTTGTAAGTAAACTCAATCAATGGCAATACATCATCCCAAATTCCTCTATCATCTAATACACATGCTCTTAATAAATCTTCCAAGGACTGATTCATTCTCTCAGTCTGTTCGTCTGTTTGCAGATGGAATGTTGAACTCAATTTCAGTTTCGTTCCCAACGCTTCATGCAACGCTCCCCAAAAGTGAGACGTGAATTTCGGGTCACGGTCTGATACGATACTCGATGGTACTCCATGTAATCTGACAATCTCAACAATGTAGATCTTTGTCAACTTATCTACCTTATAGGTGGTCTTTATTGGTAAGAAATGTGCAGATTTAGTTAATCGATCCACTATCACCCAAAGACAATCATTCTTTCTCCTTGTCTTTGGCAATCCAATTATAAAATCCATGGAAATGTTGTCCCACTTCCATTCAGGTATATCCAAAGGTTGTAACATCCCAGCAGGTCGCTGATGTTCCACTTTCGCCTTCTCGCAAGTTAAACAAGTTGATACATACTCCGCTACATGACTCTTCATTCTTGGCCACCAGTAATTTTGCCTCAAGTCCTGATACATCTTTTTCGCTCCGGGATGGATACTCAATTTGCTTTTATGAGCCTCCTCCAAAATTGTTCTCCTCAACTCTACAACTGCCGGTACACAAATCCTCTCATTACATCTCAATATATTATCTAGTCCAATCCTGAACTCATTTGTCTTTCCTAGGACTATTAAATTCCTCTTCTCTTGGATTAATGCGTCATCTTGAAAGTTCGCAATCTCCTTAAGTAGACCACTCAAAAATTTTATCATTCCACATTTTAAAATTCCCTGTGCAAACTCTACGTCCAAGTGTACATCTCTAAATGCTTCCCATAACTCTTGTTGTCTAGCCATTATTATTGAAGATACAGACACACTTCTTCTACTCAATGCATCAGCCACCACATTGGCTTTCCCAAGGTGGTACTGCAATGTGAAATCAAAATCTTTGAGAGTCTCCATCCATCTCCTTTGGCGCAGGTCCAATTCTTTCTGATCAAACAGATATTTCAAACTCTTATGGTCACTGAACACTGTGAACGTGCATCCATATAAGTAGTGCATCCAAATCTTTATTGCAAAAACTACATCAGCAAGCTCTAAATCATGAGTAGGATAGTTTCGTTCATGAGTTTTCAATTGCCTTGAGGCGTAGGCTACAACTTTCTTATGTTGCATTAGAACACATCCCAAACCTTGGTGAGATGCATCACAGTAAACTTCGTATGGTTCTTCTGGTTGTGGCAAGACCAATACTGGTGAGGTTGTCAACTTTTCCTTAAGTAACTGAAAATTTTCCTCGCACTTCTCTGTCCATGTGAATGGCTGATTCTTTCTAGTGAGTTGTGTCAATGGAGCTACAATCTTAGCAAATCCTTCAATAAATCTCCTGTAGTATCCCGCTAGCCCGACTAAACATCGTAAGTCTGTGATAGTCTGAGGCTGTTTCCAAGCAAGGATTGTCTCAATCTTTGCCGGATCTACATCGATTCCTTCTTTGGTTATCACATGTCCCAAGAAGTTCACTTTTTCTAGCCAAAACTCGCACTTCGACATATTGGCATACAATTGCTTCTCGCGTAAAACTTCAAGAACTTGACATAAATGCTCACCATGTTCTTCCTCATTCCTTGAATAAATCAATATATCATCGATGAACACCACAACGAATTTATCCATAAATAGGCTAAAAATTTGATCCATATAATCCATAAAAATTGCGGGTGGAATTGTAACTCCAAATGGCATAACAAGATATTCATAATGTCTGTAACGGGTTCTAAAAGCAGTCTTTTGAATATCTCCTTCTCTTACCTGAATCTAATGGTAATCGATCTTTGAAAACACTGCGGCTCCTCTTAATTGATCCATCAAATCGTCGATACGTGGTAAAGGATAACGATTCTTGATGGTTGCCTTGTTAAGTTGCCTATAATCCACACATAAGCGCGAGCTTTCGTCCTTTTTCTTAACCAACAATACCAGAGCTCCCCATGGCGACACACTTGGTCTGATAAATCCTTTCTCCAACAAACCTTCAATTTGGCCCTTCAGCTCGCTTAATTCCAATGGCAACATCCGATACGGCGCAATTGAAATAGGTCCAATTCTTGGGTGTAGATCAATGAAGACCAATTGGAAATATGTAACACCCCGAGTTTAAAAGACAGCGCGAGTGTATATATTTTTTTTTTAAAAAATAAATAAGTAAAATAATTTTCAGAATTAATTAAAATAAAATTAATTCACTTTCTAGGAATAATTTTCCGTAAACCAAACGACCAAAAGTAATTAAATAATTACATCACAATTACTCAAGTAAAATATTTTTGGGAAATAAATTTTCAAAATATATCAAAATAAAGATACATCCCAAAAGCTGTATCCTGAACCCACCAAAATATTATCCGAGTGCGGAAAATATTAGCGGAAAAGTTATACAATAATTCCCAAAATAACCAATTACATTTTCCAATTCAAAATCCTACCCATCAACTCTAACTGATCATGCACTAAGCTACAGTGGCTCGGTCTTCGCCGCATTCTCTACAAGTCTCGTCTTCAGCCAGCTGTCCATCCCTCTGCATTGTCTACAAAGACTCCGTATACAAATATTAAGGAAAACTAACGACGTCTCCGTCGTTAGTGTAACCGTCGGTGGGACGGGTTTGGGGTTCATCTGAGGGCAAAGCCCAATTTCCACAATAATAGTAAAGGGTCACCGACCGAAATTAACAAATAAGCACATAGCATTTATATCACAGAACAAATACACCTATGGTATAACATATGACAATAATGAAAATTTAGGATGCTCATTTGAAATTTCATGACATATATACCTTTTCAAAACAGCTACCTATTATTATGAAAAATATGTGGTAAGTACAGCCAACACTTCAGCAATCACAATCATTTATCAGAAAATCAGATTTCATAAAGTACTCACACACATCAATTTCCAACCATCATCATATAACCAAATCATGACCCATCGGTCAATCCCCCATTGCAATATGTATATGCTCATGTATACAATTTCTAGGAATTACCAAGGTGTAGTCGCTCAATAGACCAGCACAATGTGTTTGACTTTAAAGGCCCTCAAGACCAGGGTGCAATAGCTCAACAAATCACCACCAATGCAGTCGCTCAACACACCAGCACTCGTGCAGTCGCTCAATAGACCAGCACTCGTGCAGTCGCTCAACAGACCAGCACTCGTGCAGTCGCTCAACAGACCAGCACGTTTGACATATACTCAGGTACAATCGCTCAACAGACCAGCACTCGTGCAATCGATAAACAGATCAGCACGTTTTTGCGCATTTCAGGGTACAATCGCTCAACAGATCAGTACTAGTGCAGTCACTCAACAGACCAGCACTCGTGCAATCGCTCAACAGATCAGCACGTTTATGCATTACATTGTGGCCCATCGCGGGTACCACTTAACTATGCAATGTATGAATATGCAGTGTTTTCTCTCCACTGAACCAGTATGCATTATCAAGAAAATTCAACCTTTCCATCATTTTTCAATACATCTCAACACAATCAATATCATCATCATCACAATCACGATTAACAGTCAAGCAATCATTAACACTTTACATTATCTCACAATTCCATTCTTAATTATCATAAGTCTTTCCCCCAACTCTTAAAATTTATACAACAGTGTTAAAAACTGAGATTTCTGGAAAATACGAATTTGTATTCGAATACAGCTTCTCTGTATTCGAATACAGAAGCCAAAAACAGTGCATAATCAACACTCTGTATTCGAATACAGCCTTCTTGTATTCGAATACAGAGGCTGTCACAGTGTACAAATCAGAATTTTCACAACTTCAGGAGAAGTCTCAAAAGCTTCATCATTACCACTTCAAATTATCACAAACTCCATTTTAAGTTGTCACAAAACCTTCCCAAATACTTCCCAACAATTAAAGTTTGTAAACAATGTTTAAAACTTTGATTTTCAAGAAAAACACAATTCTGTATTCGAATACTGACCCCTTGTATTTGAATACAGAAGCTGAAAACTGTAATTTCAACACTCTGTATTCGAATACAGCATACCTGTAGTCGAATACAGAAGATAGAACATGTGTAAATTCAGCATTTCCCCAACATCATTTAAGGTTTTCAAGAATTTCATAATCTCTTCTTCAAAACTATTCCAAAAACTCCATTTTAAATCATTTCAACCCTTCTCAATGTTCCCCAACACTTTAAGATTCACATGACAGTGTTTAAAACTTGATTTTCTGAAAAACACGAATCTGTATTCGAACACAGCTTCCTTGTATTCGAATACAGAAGCTAAAACTTGAGTTTCTGGAAAAACACGAATCTGTATTCGAATACAGCTCCCTTGTATTCGAATACAGAAGCTAAAATTGTGAAAGTTAGCATCCTGTATTCAAATACGAAGCTGTCGTAGTCGAATACAGATGCGAATACAGTGTTAAAATTTCACTTCTGTATTCCCATACGACAGGGTCGTAGTCGAATACAGATGCTAAGTTAGAAGCAAAAATCCTTCCTCTATATTCGATACAGAGGCCCGTAATTGAATACAAGTTTGAAAACTTGAGTACAACAGAAGCTTGGCAGGCTGTATTCGAATACACTCATGTTGTATTCGAATACACCTTTGAATTCAGTGAAAATTTCTTGAGACCTCAACACATCTTCAAACTTTTTCCTTTGGAAAACCAACAACCCTAAAAGAGTTTTATCACTGTTTTAAACCACAAAACTCAGGCATTTTCATCAATGCAACTTTTCCAGAAAAACACTTTCATCATTTAAAATCGAATTTCTTTTGAAAACATCAGCAACACCAGATCATTCATCACAGTTTTGCTCAAACCATTCAAACAGAATGTCAACCACAACAAAAGACATTTTTAACCATTTACATTCTGATCATTTCTCAAAACACATGCAAAGCATTTCCAACTTTCTCACACAAACAGAACAACATGTAAAGCATTTCAGCTATCTCACACAAACAGAATAACATGCAAAGCATTTCTAGCTTTCTCACCCAAACAGAACAACATTAGTACATTTCAGCCAAACAGCAAGTATCACATACACCAAAACACCAATAGAGTGTATTTTCGCATTTTATACAACCAGCACAATAGTTTTGAAATTATGCATTTTAATCATCTTCAATTCATATGCAAGACATTTTTCAACTTTCCCACATGAACAAAACAGCCTTGAAGCAACAACCAGAACAACACACATCACAAATTATTAAAACCGCCAACAAAATGCATTTTCTTCATTTCTTTCAAAATGTCATTGCAAAACAATTTTCTTTTTAAACAATGATGAGAACATCAGTAATGTCATGATAGTTATGCATTTACAGCCCTAATGCAACTAGAAAGTGGAAGGTGCCCTTACCCTTGTTGCGTTTCTACTACTTCTCACGTTTCTGCGTCAAAACTCGGCGAAATTCTCACTTGCGTTTGCTGCTACGAAAATAGGTTCTCTAGCTTCGGAATGATGAGGGGAACAACTTTTGTACTGGGGGTTTTCAGGTTTGGTGCTTAGATTTCCAATTAATGTTACTTTTGAGGAACTCCCTCTTTTTTTTCTTTTGAACGGACTGGAGCAAAAAACAGAATGGGAGGGAAGGGATACTGTTACATGCAGTATGGGCAGTGAGGGAGGAGGAATGGTGTTCTGATTTCACCCATCCTTCTCACTCCTATTTATAGGCTTGTGTGGGTGTCACCTCACCCGACACTTGTCTGATCCTCAGAACTTAACCAGTCTCGTCGCAATTAGCCGCTAATCCCTTAATTAACTGTCCGTTAATTTAATTATTCGTAATTAAATTAATTTATTCTTCATCCAATAATCATAATATATCTTCAAAAATAAATATTTATATATATATATATATATATTTACTCAAACATACATATATTAAATATTTTACAATATCCCTAAAATACACTTAATATTAATTTCATAATTTTAATTTAAAAATTAAGGGTCTTACATTACTACCCCCCTTAAATTAGTTTCGTCCTCGAAACTACATGTTAATAAACAACTGAGGATATTGTAACCTCATCTTACTCTCGAGTTCCCAAGTCATGTCTCCAGTAGTCGGATTCCAAATCACTTTGACTACTAGGACTTCCTTGTACCTCAACTGTTTAATCTTCCTGTCTTCAATCCTTACACGGAATACTACAAATGACAGGTTATCCTTCAACTGAATTGTATCTGGTTCGATCACATGTGACGGATCCGAAATGTATTTTCTTAACTGTGACACATGAAATACGTCATGGATATTGGACAGTATTGGAGGTAAAGCGATCCGATAAGCCAATGGTCCAATTCGTGCAGTAATCTGGTATGGTCCAATAAATTTCAGAGTCAACTTTCTTGACTTAATAGCTCTGCCAACACCAGTTGTAGGCGTGACCCGTAGAAATACATGATCACCCTGCTCGAATTCCAAAGGTCTGTGACGCTTGTCCGCATAACTCTTCTGATGATCCTGTGAAATCTTCATTTTCTCTTGTATCCTCTTAATTTTCTCTATGGTCTAATCCACCATCTCAGGTCCAACAATCATACTATCTCCGTCCTTATACCAGCATAAAGGCGTCTGACATTTGCGTCCATACAAAGCCTCATAAGGTGCCATTCCAATACTTGCGTGAAAGCTATTGTTGTAAGTAAACTCAATCAATGGCAACACCTCATCCCAGTTTCCTCTGTCATCCAACACACATGCTCGCAACAGATCTTCCAAGGACTGATTTTTTCTCTCAGTCTGTCCGTCTGTTTGTGGATGGTAAGCGGAGCTCAATTTCAGTTTCGTTCCTAAAGCTTCATGCAATGCTCCCCAAAAATGAGATGTGAACTTTGGGTCACGGTCCGATACTATACTCGATGGAACGCCGTGTAACCTTACAATCTCAGCGATGTAGATTTTCGTCAGCTTATCTACTTTATAGGTGGTCCTTACTGGTAAGAAATGTGCGGACTTTGTTAATCGATCCACTATTACCCAAATTGAATCATTCTTTTTCCTTATCTTGGGTAGTCCTGTTATAAAATCCATGGAAATGCTGTCCCACTTCTATTACGGTATATCCAAGGGCTGCAACACTCCAGCAAGTCGTTGATGTTCCACTTTTGCTTTTTGACAAGTTAAACATGTTGATACGTATTCCGCTACATCTCTTTTAATTCCTGGCCACCAGTAATTCTGTCTCAAGTCCTGGTACATCTTGGTCGCTCCAGGATGAATACTCAACTTACTCTTATGAGCTTCTTCCAAAATCATTCTTCTCATATCTGCAACTTCCGATACACAAACTCTTCCATTACATCTCAGAATATTATCTGGTCCGATCCTGAACTCAGTTGTCTGTCCTTGCGCTATCAGATTCCTCTTTTCTTGGATCAATGCGTCATCTTGTAAGTTCGCAATCTCCTCAAGCAAACCACTCGAAATTGTTATCATTCCACACTTTAACATTCCTGGTGTAAACTTTACGTCCAAGTGTAGATCTCTAAATGCTTCCCACAACTCCTGTTGTCTGGCCATTATCATTGATGATACTGACACACTCTTCCGACTCAATGCATCAGCCACCACATTGGCTTTTCCAGGGTGGTACTGTAATGAAAAGTCAAAATCGTTGAGAGTCTCCATCCATCTTCTCTGACGCATGTTCAATTCTTTCTGATCGAACAGATACCTCAAGTTCTTATGGTCACTGAACACCGTGAACGTGCATCCATATAAGTAGTGCCTCCAGACCTTTAATGCAAACACTACTCCTGCAAGCTCTAAATCGTGAGTAGGGTAGTTTCGTTCGTGAGTCGTCAACTGTCTTGAGGCGTAGGATACAGCTTTCTTGTGTTGCATCAAAACACATCCCAGACCTTGGTGAGATGCATCACAGTAAACTTCATATGGTTCCTCCGGCTGTGGCAAAACCAATACTGGTGAGGTTGTCAACTTTTCCTTAAGCAACTGGAAGCTTTCCTCACACTTCTCCGTCCATGCAAACGGCTGATTCTTTCTGGTGAGTTGTGTCAGAGGAGCTACAATCTTAGCAAATCCTTCAATAAATCTCATGTAGTATCCTGCTAGTCCGACAAAACTTTGTATGTCTGTGGTAGTCTGGGGCTATTTCCAGGCAAGAATTGTCTCAATCTTTGCCGGATCGACAACGATTCCTTCTTTTGTTATCACATGTCCCAAGAAGTTCACTTTATCTAGCCAAAACTCGCACTTCGATAAATTGGCATACAATTGCTTCTCGCGCAAGACTTCAAGAACTTGGCGTAGGTGTTCTCCGTGTTCTTCTTCATCCTTTGAATAAACCAATATATCATCGATGAACACCACTACGAATTTATCCAGGAATGGGCTGAAGATTCTATTCATATAGTCCATGAAAATCGCTGGTGCATTTGTAACTCCAAACGGCATAACGAGATATTCATAGTGTCCGTAACGAGTCCTGAAAGCAGTCTTTTGAATATCTCCTTCTCTTACCCGAATCTGATGGTATCCCGATTTCAAATCGATCTTTGAAAACACCGCTGCTCCCCTCAATTGATCCATCAAATCATCGATGCGTGGTAAAGGATAACGATTCTTGATAGTTACCTTGTTATGCTGCCGATAATCCATGCATAAGCGCGAACCTCCATCCTTCTTCTTAACCAACAACATCGGAGCTCCCCATGGCGACACACTTGGCCTGATAAATCCTTTCTCTAATAAACCTTCAATTTGACCCTTAAGCTCGCTTAATTCCAATGGCGACATCCGATACGGCGCAATTGAAATAGGTCCCGTTCCTGGGTGTAGATCAATGAAGAACTCCACCTCTCTTACTGGGGGTAATCCTGGAATTTCTGTTGGAAATACGTCTGGATATTCTCTTACTAACGCCACATCTTCTATGTTCACATCCATCTTTGTCTCCACGTTAGCCAATGATAAAAATTCCTGAGTTCCTTCTGTCAGAGATACTTCCAGCTTGTTAGCAGCCAAATACCGAACGACTCCAGGTTCGGGGAAAAGAACTAATTTTCGAGCGCAATCCAAGACTACGTAATTACACGTCATCCAATCCATGCCGAGAATGATCTCGAGTGATTGTAGGGGTAGACATATTAAATTAACCAAGAAATTTCTATTATGAATCGTTACAGTACAATGTAAACATGTAGAGTCTACAATCAGAGTCTTAGCAGGTGTGGAAACAACCAAATCAAAAGGTAAAGCAGACACAGATAACTTCAAACAATGCACACAGTTCATAGCAATCAAAGAGTGGGTTGCCTCCGAATCAAAAAGTGCAGTTAGTGTGTTACCTGCAATCTCACAATCTTGCTGGATTAAATTTGGGGCTTGACTCCCAGCTTCAGCACCCATGTGATAGACGCGTCCTCTAGCAATAGGACGGGTAGCCCTAGTTGCGTTCACTGTTGGTTCCACCTTCGGAACCCGGCAATCCCTCGCCACGTGTCCTGGTTTCTGGCAGTTGAAACACATTAGATCCCTTGTGGTACAAGCAGTAGCAATATGTCCTTCTTTCCCACATCGGTAGCATCGGACTCCCTGTCCCAATTGCCGTCCAAAATTCTGATTTCCCAGCCGATTCTGGCTTCTCTTGTTGTTTTATGGCCAGTTATACGGCTTAGCCATTTGCTTTCCTCTATTGTTCTGATAGTGCATCAGACTAGGCCCTCCAGAATTAAAGTTCCCTCCTCTGTTGGCCCTTCTGTTCTTCATCTCTTCAACCTCTCTACACTTCTCTACTAACACTTGGAAATGTTGAATCCCCAAGGGTAGGACCGAATCTTGGATCTCATACTTCAGTCCATTTTGAAAGCGGTGACACATAAACTGTTCATCAACTTCTTCCCAGAAAAATCTGAAATGTCTTGACAGGGATTCAAACTTAGCCGCATATTCCCCCACCCTCATATTTCCCTGGTGCAATTTCAGAAAATCGTCACCCAACTTGGTCCTAGTGGTCATCGGGAAGTATTTGTCCAAAAACTTCTGTTTGAACGACTCTCAGTTCACCTCCTCTTGGGCTGACCCCATCAGTAGTCTTGTGCTTCTCTACCAATACTCTGCATCCCCTATCAGCAGATATGTGGCATAGTTGACTTTCACCGCTGCCCGACAATTAATCATCTCGAAGATTTTCTCCATCTCTTGAATCCACTGATCCGCTCTTTCTGGACCCTCATCACCCTTGAACTTGGGAGGATTATGGCGACGAAAATCCTCTAGTCCTTTAGATTCAGCAGCGCGAATCTCTCTTTCTCTCTTCTCCAGATCTCGTTGAGTCTTTGCAGCCGTCTGTGCAGCAACAAACGCAGCCATGTTGTTCATCGCTTCAACCATCCTATCTTCCCAGCTGACATTGGCTCTTGTGGTGTCGTCTCTTCGTGGAGGCATTGTTTCCTACAAAACCATCATCACTTCAGTCATACCACAACTTACACAAGACTTGACACTTTAACTACTTGTTCCTATGCATGATCAGCTAATAACTCAAAACAATTACTTTAATTAGAGCTTTAACCCAAAACTTTTAACCAAATGCTCTGATACCACAATTGTAACACCTCGAGTTTAAAAGACAGCGCAAGTGTATATATATATATATATTTTTTTAAATAAATAAGTAAAATAATTTTCATAATTAATTAAAATAAAATTAATTCATTTTCTAGGAATAATTTGCCGTAAACCAAATGACCAAAAGTAATTAAATAATTACATCACGATTATTCAAGTAAAATATTTTTGGGAATTAAATCTTCAAAATATATCAAAATAAAGATATATCCCAAAAGCTGTATCCTTAACCCACCAAAATATTATCAGAGTGAGGAAAATATTAGCGGAAAAGTTATACAATAATTCCCAAAATAACCAATTACATTTTCCAGTTCAAAATCCTATATATCAACTCTAACTGATTATGCACTAAGCTACAGTGGCCCGGTCTCCGCCGCATCCTCTACAAGTCTCGTCTTCAGCCAGCTGTCCGTCCCTCTGCGTTGTCAACAAAGACTCCGTATACAAATATCAAGGAAAACTAACGATGTCTCCGTCGTTAGTGTAACTGTCGGTGGAACGGATTTGGGGTTCATCTGAGGGCAAAGCCCAATTTCCACGATAATAGTAAAGGGTCACCGACCGAAATTAACAAATAAGCACATAGCATTTATATCACAGAAGAAATACACCCATGGTATAACATATGACAATGATGAAAATTTAGGATGCTCATTTGAAATTTCATGACATATATACCTTTTCAAAACAGCAACCTATTATTATGAAAAATATGTGGTAAGTACAGCCAACACTTCAGCAATCACAATCATTTCTCATAAAATCAGATTTCATAAAGTACTCACACACATCAATTTCCAACTATCATCATATAACTAAATCGTGACCCACCGGTCAATCCCAAAATGCAATATGTATATGCTCATGTACACAATTTCTTGGAATTACCAAGGTGCAGTCGCTCAACAGACTAGCACAATGTGTTTGACATTTTACAGCCCTAAAGACCAGGGTGCAATTGCTCAACAGATCAGCACCAAGGCAGTCGCTCAACAGACCAGCACTCGTGCAGTCGCTCAACAGACCAACACGTTTGACATATACTCAGGTACAATCGCTCAACAGATCAGTACCAGTGCAGTCGCTCAATAGACCAGCACTCGTGCAATCGCTCAACAGATCAGCATGTTTTTGCGCATTTTAGGGTACAATCGCTCAACATATCAGTACCAGTGCAGTCGCTCAACAAACCAGCACTCGTGCAATCGCTCAACATATCAGCACGTTTACGCATTACTCTGTGGCCCATCGCGGGTACCACTTGACTATGTAATGTATGAATATGCAGTGTTTTCTCTCCACTGAACCAGTATGCATTATCAGGAAAATTCAACATTTCCATCATTTTTCAAAACATCTCAACACAATCAATATCATCATCATCACAATCATGATTAACAGTCAAGCAATCATGAACACTTTACATTATCTCACAATTCCATTCTTAATTATCATAAGTCTTTCTCCCAACTCTTAAAATTTATACAAAAGTGTTTAAAACTGAGATTTCTGGAAAATACGAATTTGTATTCGAATACAGCCTCTCTGTATTCGAATACAGAATACAAAAACAGTGCAGAATCAACACTCTGTATTCGAATACAGCCTTCTTGTATTCGAATACAGAGGCTGTCACAGTGTAAAAATCAATATTTTCACAACTTCAGGAGAAGTCTCAAAAGCTTCATCATTAGCACTTCAAATTATCACAAACTCCATTTTAAGTTGTCACAAAACCTTCCCAAATACTCCCCAACACTTAAAGTTTGTAAACAATGTTTAAAACTTTGACTTTCTGAAAAAACACAAATCTGTATTTGAATACAGACCTTGTATTCGAATACAGAAGCTGAAAACTGTAACTTCAACACTCTGTATTCGAATACAGCATACCTGTAGTCGAATACAGAAGACATAACATGTGTAAATTCAGCATTTCCCCAACATCATTTAAGGTTTTCAAGAATTTCATCATCTCTTCTTCAAAACTATCCCAAAAACTCCATTTTAAATCATTTCAACCCTTCTCAATGTTCCCTAACACTTTAAGATTCACATGACAGTGTTTAAAACTTGATTTTCTGAAAAACATGAATCTGTATTTGAATACAACTTCCTTGTATTCGAATACAGAGGCTAAAACTTGAGTTTCTGGAAAAACACGAATCTGTATTCGAATACAGCTCCCTTGTATTCGAATACAGAAGCTAAAATTGTGAAAGTTAGCATCCTGTATTCAAATACGAAGCTGTCGTAGTCGAATACAGATGCGAATACAGTGTTAAAATTTCACTTCTGTATTCAAATACGAAAGGGTCATAGTCGACTACAGATACTAAGTCAAAAGCAAAAATCCTTCCTCTGTATTCGATATAGAGGCCCGTATTCGAATACAAGTTTGAAAACTTGAGTAAAATAGAAGCTTGGCAGGCTGTATTCGAATACACTCATGTTGTATTCGAATACACCTTCGAATTCAGTGAAAATTTCTTGAGACCTCAACACATTTTCAAACTTTTTCCTTTGGAAAACCAACAACCCCAAAACAGTTTTATGACTCTTTTAAACCACAAAACTTAGGCATTTTCGTCAATGCAACTTTTCCAGAAAAACACTTTCATCATTTAAAATCCATTTTCTTTTGAAAACATCAGCAACACTAGATCATTCATCACAGTTTTGCTCAAACCATTCAAACAGAATGTCAACCAGAGCAAGAGACATTTTTAACCATTTACATTCTGATCATTTCTCAAAACACATGCAAAGCATTTCCAACTTTCTCACACAAACAAAACAACATGTAAAACATTTCAGCTTTCTCACACAAACAGAATAACATGCAAAGCATTTCTAGCTTTCTCACGCAAACAGAACAACATTAGTACATTTCAGCCAAACAACAAGTATCACATACACCAAAACACCAATAGAGTGTATTTTCGCATTTTATACAACCAGCACAATAGTTTTGAAAATATGCATTTTAATCATCTTCAATTAATATACAAGACATTTTTCAACTTTCCCACATGAACAAAACAGCCTTGAAGCAACAACAAGAACAACACACATCACAGATTATTAAAACCACCAACAAAATGCATTTTCTTCATTTCTTTCAAAATGTCATTGCAAAACAATTTTCTTTTTAAACAATGATGAGAATATCAGTAATGTCATGATAGTTATGCATTTACAGCCCTAATGCAACTAGAAAGTGGAAGGTGCCCTTACCCTTGTTGCGTTTCTGCTACTTCTCACATTTCTACGTCAAAACTCGGCGAAACTCTCGCTTGCGTTTGCTGCTACGAAAGTAGGTTCTCTAGCTTCGGAATGATGAGGGGAACAACTTTTGTACTGGGGGTTTTCTGGTTTGGTGCTTAGATTTCCAATTAATGTTACTTTTGAGGAACTCCGTTTTTTTTTTCTTTGAACGGACTGGAGCAGAAAACAGAATGGGAGGGAAGGGATACTGTTACATGCAGTATGGGTAGTGAGGGAGGAGGAATGGTGTTCTGATTTCACCCATCCTTCTCACTCCTATTTATAGGCTTGTGTGGGTGCCACCTCACCCGACACTTGTCTGATCCTCAGCACTTTACCAATCTCGTCGCAATTAGCCGCTAATCCCTTAATTAATTGTTCGTTAATTTAATTACTTAAATTAATTTATTCTTCATCCAATAATCTTAATATATCTTCAAAAATAAATATTTATATATATATATATTTACTCAAACATACATATATTAAATATTTTACAATATCCCCAAAATACACTTAATATTAATTTCATAATTTTAATTTAAATATTAAGGGTCTTACAAAATACGTCTGGGTACTCCTTGACAAACACCACGTCTTCTATGCTCCTATCTATTCTTTGCCTCCACGTTAGCCACTGATAGAAACTCTTGAGTTCCTTTTCTCAGTGACACTCCGAGGTTGTTAGTAGCCAAATACCGAACGACTCCAGCATAGGGGAAAAGAACTAATTTGCGAGCACAATCCAAGACTACATAATGATACGATATCCAATCCATGCCGAGAATGATCTCGAGTGTTTGTAAGGGTAAACAGATTAAATTAATCGAGAAATCTCTATTTTGAATAGTTACAGGACAACGTAAACATGCAGTATTTACGGTCAAAGTCTTAGCAGGTGTGGAAACAACCAAATTAAAAGGCAAGGAAGACATAGATAGCTTCAAATGATTCACACAGTCCATAGCAATGAAGGAATGGGTTGCCCCTGAATCAAAAAGTGCAGTTAGTGTGTTGCCTGCAATCTCGCAGTTTCGTTGGATCAAATTATGAGATTGACTTGCAGCTTCAGCACCCAAGTGATAAACACGTCCCCTAGCAGTAGGACGAGTAGCCCTAGTCGCATTCACTGTTGGTTCCACCTTCGAAGCCTTGCAATCCCTTGCAAAGTGTCCTGGCATCTGGCAATTGAAACATGGAGGACCCTTAGCGGTACAAGCATTAGCATAATGTCCCTCTTCCCCACATCGGAAACAACGAACCACTTGTCCCAATTGTCTTCAAAAATTCTGGTTTCCCAGGCGATTCTGACCCCTGTTATTGTTCTGTGGTCGGTTATATGGTTTAACAACATGTTTTCCTTTGTTATTCTGATAATTCACCTGACTAGGCCCTCCTGAATTAAAGTTCCCTCCTCGGTTGGCCCTCTTGTTCTTCATGTGCTCAACCTCTCTACATTTCTCCACTAAGGTTATGAAACATTGAATTCCCAATGGTAAGACAGAGTCTTGAATCTCATACTTCAGTCCATTTTGAAAACGCTGGCACATAAATTGTTCATCCACTTCTTCACGAAAAAACCTAAAATGCCTTGACAAGGACTCAAACTTAGCAGCATATTCGCCCACTGTGATATTTCACTGGTGTAATTTAACAAAATCATCACCCAATTTAGTTCTAGTACTCATCGAGAAGTATTTGTCCAAAAACTTCTTTTTGAACGACTCCCAATTTACCTCCTCGTGAGCTGATCCCATCAGAAGCCTTGTACTTCTCCACCAATACTCTGCATCCCCTAATAGCAGATATGTAGAATAGTTGACCTTCACCATGGTCTGGCAATTAATCATTTCGAAAATTTTCTCCATTTCCTGAATCCATTGGTCGGCTCTTTCTGGACCCCCATCACCCTTGAACTTTGAAGGAAATCCTCTAGTCCTCTTAATTCAGCAGCACGAATCTCTCTTTCTCTTTTCTCTAGGTCTCGCAGAGTCTTTACAATCGTCTGTGCAGCAACAGAAGCAGCCATGTTATTCATCGCTTCAGCCATCCAATCATCCTAGCTGACGTTGGCTCTTGCAGCGTCGTCTCTTCTTGGAGGCATTGTTCCCTACAAAACCATCATCAAGTAGAAATCTCACACCGCTTAGAATAATTCCAAAATATAACTTAACAGCATCATCACTTCAGCACACCACAACTATACAAAACATGACACTCTATCCACTTACTCCTACGCATGATCAGATAATGACTCCCAACCTACAAGTCGACCTACAACTCTAACCAAAAGCACTGATACCACAATTGTAACAACCCGATTTTTTACAGCGCGAATGTATTTTTTTTCAAAACAAATGAATAAAAGAATTTCAAATTAGTTCAAAAGAATTAAAAGAAATTAGAATTAAACCATTCAAAAATAGTAGTGCGTCGTAATCCAAAACGACAAAAGTAATTAAATAATTACATCATTACGTAAGAAAATAAAATAGTTTTGGAAATTAGTATTCAAATATACAAATAGAAAATACACCAGGGCTATGAGATCAGTTTGACAATGCTCATACCCCTGGGGTATTCTCGGCAGACACCTGTGCAGAAGTGCTGCACCAAGAATGCTAACTCTCCCCTATGGTCACATAAAAAATTTGGATCATGGACCCACCAACTAAAGTCACTATCAGAGTGTGCCATAAATACAGACATCCCAAAAAGGACTAAGTACAACCATCAAAATACCAGGGCCCTATACATCAAAACTAGTCTGATCGTGCACTAAAACTAAAGTAGCAAGGGTTACCACCACACCCTCTACGGTGGCCTCCGTCTCCACCGCAGATGTCGGACCCTCTGTGTCCGCAAATACTCCGTACACCTCTAGTACCAATCTGAAAAGGTATCAGAAAATCGATCCGCGCGTGAGTGTGCTCCAAGAAAGACACTGCCCCTGCGATCCTGCTAGTCCTCACCAATCTCTCTGTATAAGTAGCCCTGCTTGAGGCGGGGCGTACACCTAACCAGTCGATACGTGACAATCAAGGAAATCTAACGACGTCTCCGTCGTCAGAGTAACCGTCGGTGGTACGGGTTTGGGTATCATCTGAGGGCAAAGCCCAATTTTCCACAATAATGTAAAGGGTCACCAACCGAAATTAACAATTAACATTTAGCAGATATGTTAAAGATAACAAAAACATATATGACATGTTCCACTACTATAGCAACAGTGATAAAATAAGTATACTCACTTATTAAAATGTATAACATCTATATTTTTGAGAAACAAACGATTTAACATAAAAATCATGTTGCAAATCCAAATACAATCAACAATCACAATAATTCATTACGAACATAGAATATTAAGGTACTTGCAAACATCGATTTCCACACATCAGCTCATATCAATCATGACTCGCAGGTCAACCATCCCAATGCAATGTGTCTATGCCAATGTACACAACACTGGAATTTCTAGGATGAAAGCGGATAAGATGGACCGTCTAATACACGCGGAACCACCCTGTAGCCCATTACGGTCACTACTTAACTTCGTGGCCCATCACGGTCACCACATGACAACAAAACCCTCCTCAAAGGGGCGTAAATCATAATTGTACCGCCTATCACAAGCCAAAGTACTAATTACCAAGGTGCAGTCGCAACATAGACTTGCACGATTTACTTGTGTAGCCTATCACAGGCACTACACATAAGTTAAATCCTCGCACGGATAAAATGGACCGTCAAATACACACAAAACCACCCTATAGCCCATCACGGTCACTACTTAACTTCACGGCCCATCACGGTCACCGCTCAACTCTCTGGCCGAAATCAGTACGTAAATGCAAATATGGAACCCGGACACTTCATCACCACATCAAACAATCTCAAAGAATCTCATATAATTTATCATATGAATCAAAAATGTTTTCCAAATAATTAAGTGCGTAAACCAATATTTAGAAATAAAATTTTTGACAAAAATCCAATCTATATTCGAATACAGCTTCCTTGTAACCGAATACAGATGCTAAAGCAAGAGCAAAATTTGCAATTCTGTATTCGAATACGAGAGGGTCGTAGCCGAATACAGATGCGAAGTCAGTAGCAAAATCTACAATTTTGTATTCGAATACGAGGTTGTCGTAGCCGAATACAAATGCGAAGTCAAAAGCGAAAACTGCAATTATGTATTCGAATACGAGAGTTTCGTAGCCGAATACAGATGCTAAGTCAGTAGCAAAAATCACATATTTGTATTCGAATACGCCAGTGCCGTATCCGAATACATCTTCGGAAATAGTGGGATTTTCCAGTAAATTTCAATACAGTTTCAAACTCTTTTCTTTGAAAAACCAACACAAATACCATAACACAATCAAAACTTCTTGAACCACAAAACTCAGAACATCATCAACACAACATAAAGGATTTCTTGCTCATCAACAACAACTGAACAACAATATCTCAATAAAACTCATCATCTCAACAAACATGCATCTTAAACTCCAACAACACAACAATGACAGTTTTATTGTCAAACATAACATCACGTTTTTAATATACCTAACACAATAATCATCCATCAAACATGCATTTAAATTCCCTACATGCTATCTAAAAAGTTGGAAGGAGCCCCTTACCTTCGCTACGCTTTCTCGCTCGTTTTCGTTACCACGACAATACCGGTGAAACTCCCGCTTGCATCGTCGCTACCAAAGTTGGTTCTCTAGCACCGTAATGATGAGACGAGTAACTTTTCCTCTTGACACTCTTCGATTTGAGGCTTGGATTTTGAAGTAATCCAATATTTGAGTATGGTTTGTTTTTCCACCAACACAAACAGAACCAAGAAAAGAAGAAGGGAGAAAGAAGGCTAGCGCGGCAGGTAGGAGGGGGAAACTGTTTCTGATTTTTCCTTTGCTTCCTTCTCACTTGCATGTATATATATATATATACACATATTATTGCCACCTATTGTATATAAATATATATATATATAATATTATAATTAAACTTAACATTGAAGTAACTAAATACTCCCGTCGCAACTCTATTGGCAGATAAAATCTTGAGCAACTACACGGTATTTAAGTATTCGTAATAACATTTAATAATCCTTCGTCGAATAATTTCAGTCAATCTCAAAAATATTTATATATATATATATATAAATATACATATGTTAAACATTTTATAAATATCTCAAAATTTATTTGATAATTAATCCATAAAATAATTTAAACTTGACTCAAAAGTCCAAATAGTTTAAATACAAAATACCCCAAAATTTCGTAAATTAATATTTAAAATTAAGGGTCTTACACAATACTTGAAGAAACTACACTAATTTCTTCAAATAATACAATAACTATAAATGATTTTTGTGACTATGTTCTTAACTAAAAACAAGAGTATAAATATAAGTATAATGATAACAATCTAGCACACTTTCAAGTACAGCTGAGAACCTTTCTTAGTGATATGAAAATGAAAAACATGTACTTGAAAATATGAAAAATGAAGCTTTGAAAGTGTAAGATATTTCATAAAGTTGTTCTAAGATTGGTAGTTGGATTGATTAGTTAGAACTGAAGCTATGAGGTATTTATACTCCATAGACAACACTTCAGATCAGTGGCAATTGTTCCCAGTAGTTTTGATGAACTTATGCAATAATCCAGATGTGATATGAACTGAAAAATTGCATTGATTCGCAGTTGTATTCGAATACAGTCTCAGCGTATTCGAATACACTTTTGTAACGTTCAGTTTTTATTCAAAATTTTAACTTCGTATTTGAATACAAGTATGTGAATTTTGCCACTAACTTGAGTTGTATTCGAATACGAGATGATGTAGTCGAATAGAAAAGTCCAGTTTTAGCTACTTGTTATCTGTATTCGGCTACGAATTTCCGTATTCGAATATAGAACTTCAGTTTTAGCTACAGACTTGATATCTATATTCGGCTATGACATGCCGTATTCGAATATAGAACTGAAGGTTTTGCTACTAACTTAGTGTTTGTATTCGGCTACGACATGCTGTAGTCGAATACAACATTGATTTTTGTCAAAAGCTTAATTTTTAAATATTTGTTTATGTATTTAGACACTTAGAAAATATAGAAGGTTCTAATAATATTGTATTTGAAGGTTCTCATAATATTGTATTTGAAGGTTCTCATAATATTGTAATGCATATGCTAAATATAGAAGGTTCTCGTATTTGAAATGTAATTGGATTTTTATCAAGTACCTTAACATCTAAGTTTCCTAATAGATGACTTGAATGTTGATTTCACTTTGAGCTTGCATCTTGATCTTTATACATAGTCTTTTGTCTTCATAAAAAATATAGATCTTATACTTTTTCATAATGTGAAATTAGGGAGGTGTTGGTGTTGAGGGTGTTATTTAAAAATAAAATAAAATTTTTATTCTTGTTATTGATGTTGTTAGTAATGATTGAAGGAATCGAGACCATTGATTGAGTTTAGGGTTTAGGGTTTAGGGTTTAGGATTTCCGAAAACAAGGAGAAAAAATGATTCTATTTGGGTGATAGTGGATCGATTAACTAAATCTGCACACTTTTTACCAGTAAATATCATCTATAAGGTAGATAAGCTAACAGAGATCTACATTGCTGAGATTGTGAGATTTCACGGAGTACCGTCGAGTATCGTACCAAACCATGACCAAAAACTCACGTCGCACTTTTGGGGAGCATTGCATGAAACTAAGATTGAGTTCAGCATATCATCCACAAACAGACAGACAGACTGAGAGAATGAACCAATCCTTGGAAGATTTACTGAGAACATGTGTATTATATGATAGAGGAAGATGGGATGATGTATTGCCATTGACGAGGCTCTGTATGGATACAAATGCTAGACACCTTTATGCTGGTATAAGTATGGTGAAAGTATGATTGTAGGACCTGAGATAGTGCAAAAGACTACAGAGAAGGTCAAGAAGATAAAAGAGAAAATGAAGATCTCGCAAGACCGTCATAAGAGTTATGCGAATAAGCGTCGCAGACCTTTAGAATTCGAGCAAGCTGATCATGTGTTTCTAAGAGTCACACCTACAACTGGAGTTGGCATAGCCATGAAATCAAGGAAATTAACCCTAAAATTTATTAGACCATACCAAATTACTGCACGAATTGGACCAGTGGCTTATCAAATTGTGTTGCCTCCGATAATGTCCAATATCCATGAAGTATTTCACATGTCGCAATTAAGAAAATATATTTCGAATCCATCACATGTGATCGAACCAGACACAATTCAACTAAAGGATAACTTGTCATTTGATGTACTACCTGTAAGAATTGAGGACAGAAAGATTAAGCGGTTAAGGAACAAGGAAGTTTTGTTGGTCAAGGTGATTTGGAACCCAACTACTGGAGATGTGACTTGAGAACTAGAGAGTAAGATGAGGGAACAACACCCTGATTTGTTTATCAATGTGTAGTTTCGAGGACGAAACTAATTTTAGGGGGGTAGTATTGTAAGACTCTGAATTTTCTAAAATCTAACTTATGCAATTTTAATGTTTTTTGTGTTGAATTGGTTAGAGTATTAGCCAAATTTTTATTTTATAAATTAAGTGTCAAAAACATATTTTGTTAGAGTTAGTAATATGTTTAAAATATATATATATATATATATATATTTGGAAACCCGATTAAAATTATTTATTAGAATATAATTTAATTAAGTTACGGAGAATTTCTTATCGACAAAATTTTTAAAATGTCAGATGTTACTGATAAATTCATCTGTCAATTGAGTTGCAACGAGAGTAGATATTTTTATTAAATTATATTAAGAAGTGAGTAATGTGATGTGTGTAAGAGTGATCAGATTTTGTAATGATTATTTTAGTAAAAACTTAAATATTTAATTATAATATTTTTTTAAAAGTTACCAAAAAAATAACAAAGAACCAGGTCTTGTGAATAAGTGCAGCGACCCTCCCTTGAATTGGATTCTGTGTTCTTCCCTTTTTTTTCTTCTTTTTCTTTTAGACAAAAAAAAAAATATAATGTTGGTAGTTAAAAAAAGAAAACACAAACTTCCATTTTTCTACTAGATCTAAGCTTCCATTCAAGAAGTGTTAGGAAGGAAAGTTGCTCCCCTCTACAAAGTGGTGCTTGTGAACTAATTTATTTGAGGTGAGACAGTTACTTCCTTCCCCTCCTTCTTAAATTCAAAAAATTTTATATGTATGGGGGGATGAGTGAAATTTTTTAGTTCTTAACCAATCCTTTGATTTTTGTTGTTGTTGTTGGTTTTGTTTGATTAATTTGGTTTCATTGTGAAATTAGGGAGATGTTGGTGTTGAGAGTGTTATTTAAAAATAAATTAAAATTTTTATTCTTGTTATTGACGTTGTTAGTAATGGTTAGAAAGAAAATTTGATTTTGATGTGTTTGAGTTATATAATAAGTTGTTTTCAAATAAATGAGTTTGAACTGAAGTTTAAACTTTACAAAAAATTTAGAGTTGTTAAAATTGTGAAAAAATTCAAATTTTAACTAAGTTAAAGAGTTTGAGCAAAAAGTTAGATTATAAAATTAATATGTTTAGAGTTAAAAATGTTACTCTTTTAATTACTCTTGGACTGAGTTTAAAGAAAAAAGTTTAGAGTACTTTATTATTTCAAATTTTTGTACTCTAGTGGTTGAGTGATATAACTTGAAAGTTAAAAAGATTTGAATTGTCGAGTATGTGTATGTGTGGATTGGAAAATATTCGTTTTTATTTAGTTTTAAATAAATAATGTATCACTTGGTTTTAAAAATTATGTGTGAAAGAGATTTAATTTTGGAATTATGATGTAGTTGGATAAATTTCGGTGGTGAACAAATTTTCATAAATATTCATGTTTATATAGTTAGGTCCTTGAGTCTCAAAGAGGAATTGAGGTCGTTGACACCAAGTTAGCAGTGGAAAGAACTCTAAAATATTAATGTTGTTGTGGTGATTAAAGAAAAATGATTTTTCTTAGTTTATGTCTTTCTAAAAATAGTTGTTGTGATGGATGATCAAGAATGTATACATGGGGCTATCAAATGTTTGAACTTGTGTCTTAAGGATAATTAGTGAATTGTGGATTCAAGTTTTTATATGTATACTTTCAATCTTTAGAAAAGTTTGCATGGTTTTAATTTAAGTTTCAAGTTTATAAAGTAAAGGTTAAAATCTTGAGTTAGAATTTTATTTTTTTTAAAGATTCCAAGTTTCATGAATTAAAATACAAACTTTGTTAAAAAATATATATTTTGAAAGGAATGAAACTATTTCAAAGAGTAGTTAGAACTTTGAAACTAGAAAAAAAAAACATTTATTGATATTCTTGTGTGTGGTAAGTTGTTATGAGGTAAATACTTTGATTGAACATTTAGTCTTTGTAAATGTAGCTATTTGAAACCAAAAAAAATGAGTGATGGAAAATTTGAGAAAATTTGTGGTTATGTGAAAAATTTTGAGAAAAATAATTTATGACGTTTCAAAATGATTGTTAGTGAATGCTCTGAAAAATTGAAGGATGTTGATTATAAAAATATGTTTTTATATGTTGAATGTGGGTTTTGTGAATAATAATACTATTAGTCCTTACTCGTTGTAAACCTTTTTAGTGAAATATACTCTAAAGGGGTTAGGAGTAAAAAATGGGTTGTAAGGTAGTTAAAGTCTCAGGGACTAATATGACTAAGTCAAACACTATTTGATTGAAGGTGTTGGTACGAGCGACATTTTCGTTGTGTTTGATTGTGGTAGCAAAATTTGTTGAAAAAGCTATAATTGAGGTAAGGGCTCCTTCCAAATTTTTAGTTTGCACATAAGGACCTTATATGTGTGTTTGATGTGTGAATATGTGATAATTAATATTGATGTGGTTATGCATTCTTGAGTGATAATACATGTTGTTACATGTTATGAATTTTTATTGATAAGAACGTGTCTTGAGTGTGCTATGTGAAAAGTATAAAAAGAAAATTTAGTGTTTAATGAGTATTAACAGGGAACTCTTTTAATAGCTACATTTACATAATGATTGTTGTGAAAGAGTCAGAGTACGCTCATGCATTTCATAGTTAGTGGTGACCGTGATGGGCCACGATTTTAGTAGTGACCGCGATGGGCAACGGGATGGTTTCGTGAGTTGATTGGTCCATCATATCCTTACGAGGATTTTTAGTCGTGAAGGTCTGTGATAGACTGCACTCTGGTAAATCGTGCTGATATGTGATAAATGGCACCTCGGTAATTAGCACTAGTCTGTGATAGGCGGTACATTTATGATGATATGATATATGTATATAGGGTGCTTGGCACGCGAGTCATGTTTGTGATTATATGATATATGTATATACGTGATCTGTAATTGTTTGTATCATGTCGTAATTGCTAATTGTTACTGTTTGTGTTTATGATATAATTGTTAACTGTTAACTTCGGTTGGTGACCCTTTACATTACTGTAGAAATTGGGCTTTGCCCTCAGATGATACCGGAGTTCGTTCCACCGACTGTTACTTTGACGACGGAAACGTCATTAGACTTTCTTGACCGGCATTCGCCGACTGCTTGGGTATACGACCCTATTTCAAGCAGGGCTACATATACAGGGAGAGTGGTGAGGACAAGTAGGAGAGCTGGGGCAGTATTTCATGTGGAGCTCACTCACGAGAGGATCGACTATCATGTACCCTCGGGATTAGTACTTGGGGCAAATGGAGCATGGGCAGATGTAGAGGATGCTTCAGTTAGAGGTAAGACATAGGCCACTGTAGGTGTGGTGACTCCCACCTTAGGGGCGGGGGTCTGGGGTTTTATTGATGGATCGGTTGTACCTAGGTCGGTGCCACCACAGGTCGAGTTAGAGCTTCCACTTCCGATAAATGATCCTCTCCCGACTACCAATGAGGCAGTGAACTATTTTGAGATTCCAGCGCTACCGAAGCCACCTATCTTGTGGGTGGACTTGACTTTTGAGGAGACTGATCCCTCTATGGCTGATGAGGAGGAAGAAGTTACCTCGAAGAGAGATACTGTGTCAGAAGGAACTTATGGAAAGTGTGGAGGTCAACCTTGTTATTGTAGTTGTTAGGGGATGATCAGATTAGTTTTTTGTTGTATAGGGTCGTAATGTCTTTTTGTGGTTGTACTTATTTTGTTTCAAGATAATTGTATCTATGATATACCTTGACAATTGACTTTTTGGTGGGTCCATGTTCTATTTTTTTGACGTGACCATGGGAGGATAACATTCTTATAGCAGTACTTCTGTGCAGGTTTCTGTTGAGAATACCCCAGGGGTTTGAGTGATGTCTGATAGGTCTCATAGCCTCGGTGTATTTTTCGTTTCTATACTTTGGATTATTGTCCCAAAAAATATCTTATCTTGTTTGTATATATGGTGTAATTATTTATGACTCTTATCTTTTTGTGCTACGACATTATTTATTAATGTTGTTTTAAAAATAAAAATTGCACTCGCGCTGTTAAAAATCATAGTGTTACAATTTTACTCTAGCATTTGATATAGCAGCTGAAGTCATTGAAACTCTAGAATCAGAAACATCTTTTGAAGATACAAACGTTGCTCCTCAAACTAAACAATCATCATCTTCTAATCCTCAACCCAACACAACAACCTATATTCCCTCTATCGTAAGCTCTTTCATACCTTCACTACCTTCTGGATTTTAGACTTAGATGAATTTATTACTATTTTCATTAACAAAGTCAATATAATTCGAAGAAAGAACATGATCTTTCTGAAACCTAATGAAGTTTCCTCTTAATTGGAAGATTTTCTTTCCTTTGTGTCAAATTCGATTTGGAATAACATGGAGTATGGATGATATCTATTATAGAAAAATAGTGGCTTTTCAAAACACAGCAAAAATCTTGAATCTTTAGGTTCTGCATTATAAGAAAGCACATGATGCACAGAATACTAGGTTTCTTACTACATCTATTGATGGATCATCAAGTGAGATTGCATCTCCCTCTATGTATAAACCTCTAGAAGTTCCAATGTTTCATCCACCTACAACATTGCATATACCTTTGGTTATTCCTCAAATTAGGATACCTCAACTAGAAGTTCTTGAACCAACACCTGCATCAGGATCTAATAGCTTTACTATTAAGTTGTTATTAATGCTACTTTCTCTTCATTGGGGGCTCTATAACAATTTGTAACTAGGAAGAGTTTGAAAAATTGACTGCAAAGACTAAGGCTTTTATTGAAAGTTCTGCAAGGAGCCACAACCAGATTCAACAAACTCTTAAACTTATCCTAGCCAAACTCTCCAACTCAAACCCTTAGGATATATTTTTTGGTTTTTGTGTATTGTCACTTTGGTTTATGAATGGCGATCCATTTTTTACGGGTCTCTAATAATGTTACATTTTTACTTTTATACCTTTTTGTCTTATGAAAAGAGGGAAAAGAGATTTCATAATATTTTATTTTCATTGGCGGAGAAATTTGTTCCAATTTATTAGAGTGCCAATATCAAAAGGTCAATATTTGTTTTAAAACAATATTCATGCATAAATTTTGAGGGAGCCTATGATAACTATGTATATATGTCTAAAAAGAAAAAGTCATCATCAATAAGTAGGAGATTTTTAGAATTAAGTTTGTTTGAAGAACAATGATCCTAAATTTTTGTTTTGATGATAACAAAGTATATGTGAGAATAATTTATATTTTAACGTGTGTTTTACGTAAGCAAATCTTCTAATAAAAGTCTTTCACATTTCATCTAATCAAAGGTTCTTAGTTCTAACACTTCGTCTGGCTCTCCTGATTTGAAGCGAAAACTACTTAAATCAAATCCTTTAATGATCAAAGTATTCTATAATCGTCTGGTTAACACTCTTTTAAAGCCAATTATTTGATAAAAGTCTATCCTCTAGGAAAATATTCATTATGCAAGATAATTGGCTAATCACTCTCTGATGTACTCTTTGACAACAATACAACATTTTTTTGATTATCCTTTGGTTGAAGAAAATTCATAAATGACAAAGACCATCTCAATGATATGATCCTCTAGTCATCAAAATCTCTTCATCTAATGTGTTTCCCCTAGAACACAAACATCAGCATTCATCTTTAACAGATATATTTTCAATTTCTGTAACTGATCATTATGGGATTGAACTTAGGTATTACTTCATTATTAGAAAATAGGTTCTAATAACCAAAATTAAAATAGATGTTCATGTATCAATATTATTATAGGAATATAAAATATTAGCATGTGTTATGAGGAATTAACGTTCTTACATGTTTTGAGTAACAAACTAGATCATCTAAGGAATTAGGGTTCATTGCTATTAAAAAGAGAGCAAAGGAATTGGTCTTAATCTAATTGGTTACTTCAACGTAAACAAATAAGTTAGATTGTTAAAAATAGCGAATTAATAATTACATAGTAAAAAAAAAGATGATTCAAATTCCTAATCATTTTTATCATATTAAAATTTCTATAATTATTTTTAATTTTGTTTGAAACCATAAACCAATTTATAAACTCGTTGTTTACCTAAGTGTTTACAAATTTGTTGCAACAATTAATGTAATAACAATCCATATAGAGACGATTTTATTACGTGAAAGATTTGGTACACTTGCCAAAGAGTTTGTTAGAACCAAGTTGATTTGAAGAACAGTAAACTATAATTAATTTGATGATAACAAAAATTATTTTGTGGGAACAATTTATTGTACTAATACATTTATTTAAATGTATAGATCCTTGTTTTCTATATAATCTTTTGTTTTAAAATTTTAAAAAAAGAATCTTAAAAACACAATTCAAACTCCATCCCTTTTGTTTTTCTCTCTTTAGAGTTGTTAGTTGGAACCAAGTCGGTTCTTACAATTAAAGTTTTCATGTTAACAAAAGTATTTTATGAAAATCATATTTTGACTTAGAAGAAGAACGAAAAATCAGAGGATATAAAAAATCAGAGGATGTGAAAAATCAGAGGATGTGAAAAATCAGAGGATGACGTCACCAAAGGAAACACCAGAGGATAACGTCAATAGAAGATACCTCCAGAAGATACAAATTAGAAGTAGAAGATGTCATCAGAGGATGACGTCACTAGAAGATATCACCAGAGGATACCAGAGGATGTCATCAGAGGATGCATCCAGAGGATACTAGAGGATGTCACCAGAGGATACCTCTAGAGGATACCAGAAGCTACCTCCAGAGGATTCCAGAAGATACCTCCAGAGGATACCAGAGGATATCACCAGAGGATCCCATCAGAAGCAAGAATCAGAGGATGTCATCAAAGGCAAACATCAAGGATATCATCAGAGGGAAGAAACAATGACATTATCACATGATATTATTCATGGCCCAGATCAGAAGGAAGCATAGTCCAGAAGGAGACTTGGTCCAGACCAGAAGGAAACATGGTCTAGAAGGAGACTTGGTCCAGACCAGAAGGAAACATTGTCCAGAAGAAGAGTTGGTAAGACTAGAAGGTAATCTTGTCCAAAGGAGACTTGGTTAGACTAGAAGGAAACAGAGTTCAGAAGATAACTCAGTCTAGAACAGAAGACATGTTCTAGACTTGGTCCAGAACAGAAGACATGTTCTAGACTTGGTCCAGAACAGAAGACATGTTCTAGACTTGGTCCAGAACAGAAGACATGTTCTAGACTTGGTCCAGAATAGAAGCTGAAGGTGCAAACACGACAAGGGGGGTTGAATTGTGTTTGACTAACTTGATTACTTTTCCTGTTTTTACACTTTTAAAACAAAACTTGATGAAATAAAAACAGAGTTAGCAGCGGATATAAAGTAAAAAATAAAACACAATTTTTATACTGGTTCACAATTAACGAGGCTACGTCAAGTCCCTTCACCTTGAAGGATTTCACTAATTCAAACCTTGAATTACAGCAATTCTACTGACCCTCCAAGTCAGTCTTCTCAAACAGTCTAACAATCCTAGACTCTTGAGGAATACAGCACCTTTCTTCTCCTGCCAATCTGACAACCCCAGATTGTAGAAGGAAGTACAATACTTTGAATCTAATTGCCAAGTAATCTGCTACCTCTTCTGACTCCCTCAGATTGTAGACTCTACTTCAACAACTTAGATCACACGAGAAAGAAAATAACAAGAGTGCTTGCTTCTTGAAAGCTGGAACTCACAATTGACCTCACTGAAAACTTGAGTGTTTGCTTTGGAAGTGTATGACTCTTTTAATTTTCGATGCTAAGTATTCTGCCTTGAGCCTTCTTTTATAGATGTAGATTTGGGCCTCTTCCAAGCTGAATCTTGCTGGATTCTCTTGCAAAAATAACTTGACCAATTGGGCTTTATTTAAATAAAAAACATATCTTTTATTAAGCTTCATATTTTCTTTCAAAATAACTGGCCAATCAAGTGTTTAGTTCCTTCCCGCCAACAGCTCCTGAGTTCCACAGTACTTCACTTTATTTTTGTAACAAATCTTTTTAATACTTTATTCAAAATAAATTAAAATCACCACCGTTAATCCTTATGATTAAATCTGGACCATTTGATCTACCTGCGCTAGTCCACATCTGGACCATACTAATTGATATGCTGTGATCCTCTGATTTCGGCCATCCCTGGACCACACTTCCTAACCTTCTGATCTCGGCCATCCTGGTCTAGCAAACTGATCTGATGTGATCCTCTAATCTCGGCCACTGCTGGACCACACATTAATCTTCCTGCGCTAGTCCACATCTGGACCATACTAATTGATATGCTGTGATCCTCTGATTTCGGCCAACCCTGGACCACACTTCCTAACCTTTTGATCTTCTGATCTCGGCCATCCTGGTCTAGCAAACTGATCTGCTGTGATCCTCTGATCTCGGCCACTGATGGACCACACATTCTGAACTTCTGATTTCGGCCAACACTGAGCCATGGTCTGATCTTCTGATCTCGGACAACACCGGGCCACATAATTAATTCTAAACCATTGATCTAAAAATCTTCCCTCTGATCTGGACCAATTCTGGACTTGGTCTGGATTATACTGAAATTAAATCTGGACAAATAATATTTCAGTCTGGACATTTTACCTTTGATTTTGGATCAGGTCTGGATCAATTCTGGAAATCATTTCTTCTGGTCTGGACTTAGTTTCATGCCCTGAACCATGCTATCTTCTGGTCTGGGTCAAATATGGATTGATTCCTTTGTTCTGGACCCATTAATTCATCCTCTGATTAAGTCTAGAACAAGTCTAGACTGTTTATCATTTCACTGCCAGGCCATCTTCTGGTCACAATAACTTCTGGAATAAATCTGACATTTGATTCCTTCTGGTCTGGAACAACTCTCCCTATGGCAGGCTTCCTTCTGGTCTGGTCTAGGTCTCCTTCTGACTTTGCTTCCTTCTGATCTGGGCCAGCAAAGATATCCTCTTGTAGTGTTTTGACATCCTGGTGTATCCTCTGGTAATTCCAGAATGCATTCTGGATGCATTTTCTGCTTCTGCAATCTTCAACTTCTGGTGACATTTGATTCAATAATTTAAGGTTCAAAATAACTTCTGGTGACATTACATGGAATGCTTTTGTAAACATCAAAATCCTAAGTACTTAGAACCAACTTGGTTCCAACAATCTCCCCCTTTTTTATGATGACAAAACCTTAACTTATTTTGCTAGTTTATAACTCGAAGACTTGAATTACTCCCCCTCAGACCAATCTCTCCCCCTAAGTCTGATATTGACTTTTGCTTCTCCTTTTCAACTCCTTCTCTTTTCACTCTTTCTTTTCTTCTCTTCTTCTCTCCTTTTCAACTCCTTCTTTATTCTCTCTTTCTTTTTCTCTCTTCACATTTCCTCTCCTTTTCAACTCCTTCTCTTTTCACTCTTTCTTTTTCTCTCTTTATTTTTCTCTCTCCCTATTTTCTCTCCTTTTCAACTCCTTCTTTTTTCACTCTTTCTTTTTCACTCCTCCTTTCTTTTTATCTCTCATTTTCTACTTATTTCTCTTTTTTCTCTCTCTCTCTCCCCCTTTTTGTCATCAGCCAAAAAGAGGTCCTACTATTTTTGTATTTTTTGTTTTTCTCTTTACAAATTACAGAAAGTAAAACAGAAAATAAATGACAAAAAATAAAATTACAAGAAATTTAAAAACTCCTAAGATGACTACTTGAACTAGTCAGATATGGAGGTAATGCTGAGATGCTTCTTGATGAACTTGAACCTATCTTCTGGTAATGCTTTGGTGAAGATATCAGCCCATTGATGATCAGTGTCCACAAAATGGATGCTTAAAGTTCCTTTTTGAACATGGTCCCTAATGAAATGGTGTTTTATTTCAATGTGTTTGGCTCTAAAGTGTAAGATAGGGTTCTTGGTTAGGTTTATGGCTGAAGTGTTATCACAGAACAAAGGGATATTGGTTTCAAAGATATTGTAATCTTCAAGTTGATGTTTCATCCAGAGTAACTGTGAACTGCATCCTGCTGCTAATATATACTCAGCTTCAGCTGTTGACATGGCAATGGTGCTTTGTCTTTTCCTTGACCAAGAGATCAAATTATCACCTAAGAAAGTGCAGTTGCCACTTGTACTTTTCCTTTCCAGCTTGTCTCCAGTATAGTCAGAATCACAAAAACCTGTGAGTTTGTAGGTGGGGGTTTTCTTGTATAAGAAAGTAAGGTTGGTGGTTCCTTTAAGGTATCTCAAAATTCGTTTGACAACAGTTAAATGGGATTCCCTAGGGTCAGGTTGAAATCGGGCACAGACACAAACACTAAACAAGATGTTAGGTCTAGAAGCAGTTAAATATAGAAGGGATCCAATCATACCTCTGTATGTTTTCTGGTCTACCTTTTGGCTGGTTTCATCTTTCTCAAGTGAGCAGGTTGGGTACATAGGGGTGGCCATAGGCTTACATTCACTCATTTTGAACTTTTTAAGAAGTTCTTTAGTATATTTAGATTGGTGAATGAGTATACCTGATTTACCTTGATGAATCTGAATTCCCAGGAAGAACTTAAGTTCTCCTATCATGCTCATTTGGAACTCTTTCTGCATTAGGTCAGAAAACTCTTTGCACAAAGTACCATTAGTTGATCCAAATATGATATCATCAACATAAACTTGGATTATTAGAATATCATTTTTAATGGATTTCCTAAATAGTGTATTATTAATCTGGCCTCTATTAAATTCATTCTTAAGTAGAAAGTTACTAAGTCTGTCACACCATGCCCTTGGTGCTTGTTTTAAACCATATAAAGATTTTTTAAGTTTAAAAACATGGTCTGGAAAATCAGAATTTTCAAATCCAAGGGGCTGTTTGACATAGATTTCCTCACTTATGTAGCCATTTAAGAATGCACTTTTAACATCCATTTGATACAACATTATATCATGATTAGCAGCAAATGATAAAAGAATTCTAATTGCTTCTAACCTGGCCACTGGAGCAAGTCTCAGTGTAGTCTATACCTTCCTGTTGACTGTATCCTTGAGCTACAAGTCTGGCTTTGTTCCTTACCACTTCACCTTTTTCATTAAGTTTATTCCTGAAAACCCACTTGGTTCCAATAATGTTTTTGTTTGGTCTGGGTACCAGATCCCAAACATCATTCCTTTGGAATTCATTCAGTTCTTCTTGCATTGCAAGTATCCAACCTTCCTCTGCCAAAGCCTCATCAACATTGCTTGGTTCAATTATTGATAGTAAACCAAAAGGACTGGTTTCTCTACTTGATGATCTGGTCTTTAAAGGTTTTGCTGCACTGCCAATAATGAGAGATTCTGGATGTGAAGACTTGTACTTCCATCCATTCTTTCCCTCTGACTTGTTTTCAGAGTCAGCATGTTCTTCTTCATCTTGATCTTTCTCAGATTCTGTTTCTGGTTCAGCTTCTGGTTCCTGTGCCTTTGGTTCACCTGCAATTTCCTCATCTTGCTTTGACTTTTCAGAGTCAAGCTGTTTATCATCAAACTTAATGTGGATAAATTCTTCCACAGTGTTAGTTTCTTTGTTAAACACCCTATAAGCTTTTGATCTCTCAGAGTAGCCAATAAAGATACACTTTTGAGATCTAGAATCAAACTTAGCTAGGTTATCTTTAGTGTTCAACATAAAACAGATGCAGCCAAATTGCTTAAAGTAGGAAATATTGGGTTTATTACCTTTCCACAGTTCTAGGGAGTTTTATTTAAGATGGACCTGATGTAGACTCTATTCTGAATGTAGCAGGCTGTGTTGACAGCTTCTGCCCAAAGGTAGGTGGCAACCTTCATATCATTCAGCATGGTTCTGGCCATCTCCTGCAGCGATCTATTTTTCCTTTCTACCACTCCATTCTGTTGAGGTGTTCTGGGGGATGAGAAGTTGTGAGAGATCTCATTCTCATCACAGAATTCTTCAAAGTACTTGCTTACAGAACTATGATCACCTCTATGATCACTTCTGATGGTTATGATCTTAATACCCTGTTCATTCATAACTTGCTTACAGAAGGAAATAAACACTTTGTAAGATTCATCTTTGTTCTTTAAAAATTTTACGCAAGTCCACCTTGAGTAATCATCAACAATCACAAAACCATATTTCTTACCACTGAGGGAAGCTGTTTGAACCGGACCAAACAGATCTAAGTGAAGCAGTTCAAGTGGTTGAGAGGTAGAAACACATTTTTTAGTTTTAAAGAGTTTTTAGTTTGTTTACCTCTTTGACATGCTTCACACAGAATCTCAGTTTTGGAACTTACCTTGGGAAGCCCTCTTACCAACTAGAGTTTGCTCAATTTGGATATAAGCCTAGTGTTTGCATGCCCTAACCTTTTGTGCCAAATCAGACTCTGCTCACTCACAGACAATAAGCATTTAACCTATTGCTTAGCAAGACTGAACAGATCAATTTTATAAACATTATCCTTCCTAGTGCCAGTAAATAAAACCGACCCATCAAGTTGACTAATAGCTTTGCAAGTTTTTTGATTAAAGATAACATCATAGTTGCAATTGTTTAATTGACTTATGCTCAGAAGATTGTGTTTTAGCCCTTTAAATAACAGAACATTTTTAATCGAAAGGGGAGAAGAAGTGTTACCAACAGTTCCTGTACCAATAATCTGATTTTTCTGGTTTCCTCCAAAGGAAACTTTGCCTCCATTCTTCATGGTCAGATCCAGAAACATAGATTTATCTCCTATCATGTGCTTGGAGCAGCCACTGTCAAGATACCAAGTTTTGTGTTGCTGATCAGACCTTGCCTTTTCTCTGTCAAAATCAGAGTCAGACTCAGATTCAGACTTAGCTTATGTTCGAGCCATTAGAGCCAGTTCTTCTTCTGGCCTGTTTGAGCAGTTTCCTTGATTCAGCTTTGGTTGATAGACCATGTTCCTCTGATGATTCTGGAACATGTTTTGAATCTGGTAATTTTGGTGAATCTGGTGGTTCTGATGAATTTGGTAATTCCGGTGATTCTGGTAATTTCTGATCTGATTTTGGTTCTGGTTCCAGTGTTGATTCTGATTCTGGTTCCAGCACTGATTCTGATTTTGGTTCCAGTATTGGTTCTGGTTCTAGTGTTGGTTCTGGTTCTAGTTTCAGTGCTTCTGATACTGGTTCCAATTCTGGTTTTGGTTCCAATTCCTGTTCTGGTTCTAGTTTTGATTCTGGTTCCAGTTTTGGTTCTGATTCCGGTTCTGGTTGAGTTTACCAGACCTTTTTCCATCAGACTCAGATTGCCTTTGTCTTGTTGTAGCAGGAACATAAACCTTTTTCTGCTTGTGCATTGCCAACATCCATTGTCCAGGCACCATTGTTGGTGTCTCCTTCTGGTTGCACAGAACATCTGCAACATAGACAACTTGATCTTTTAGTACCCATAACTGATTGGGTCCAGGTTTGTTAGTCTTAACAGTTCTATGATCTTGTTCATATTTTACCATTGGACAAGATAGTTCAGAGTGACTTTTCTTAGCACAAACAATGCATAAAACATCAGAATGAACAGCTTTACTTTCAGTAATTGTTTCTGTAAAACCAAGACCTCTCTTTCTAGAGTTCCTGTTTCCATAAATCATAGATGCATATTTACTTCTTTCCATTCCATTAGAAATAAAGTTTTGAAAAAATTGCTCATGCATATCAGATTCACGAACAGTTTCAGAAGTGGAACAAATATTACTTTTGAGAGTTTGGTTTTCAGACTTGAGTCTTGCAACTTCAGTTTTAAAATCTTTGTTTTCAGTTGCATACTCAGAATTTCGATTCTATAAAACTTGGACTTCTTTGGTTAGATTTTTTTTATCTTCCCTAAGAGTTTTCAGTTTTAAAGACATCTTATTGTTTGCATTTAACAAGTCTTTTAAAGTCTCAATTAATTCAGATTTAGAGATATCAAAAAATACCTCACTGTCTTCATCTTCTGATTCTGTTCCAGAGCCTGAGCTGTATCCAGAACTTGAGTTGGTATGAGCCATCTGAGACAGAATTGCTTCCTCTGATGTTTTTCCAGACTTGCTTGAATAACTACTTCGTTCATTCTTCCTTCTGCCTGCTTTCCTTCCTGAAATCATACCTTTATGGGGTTCAGAAGCAGACCTGACGTGTGCCTTCATTGTTGATTCTGCCTCTTCTTCATCAGACGATTCTTCTTCTGATTCTGATATATCCCAGGCAGCCATCAGACCCTTCTTTCTGTATCTGGAACTCTTCTTGTGTTGTTTGCCTTTTTCCAGATTTGGACATTCTGACTTGATATGTCCAGGTTTATTGCACCCATAACAAACAATACTCTTCTTTTCAGATTCTTCCTTTCCTTTGTTGTTATGTTTCTTCTTGAAGTTTCTTCTCTTCCTGTTTTCCTAGATCTTAACCATCTTTTTGGTTAAGTAAGCCATATCATCACAGTCACTGTCACTATCCTCTGATTCTGATGCTGCCTTTGCAGCTTTCTTCTGTTTCGACTTCAGAGCCAGATTCTTCTTCTTCTTTGGTTCATCTTCTTCCAGTTCTATTTCATGATACTTGAGTGGGCTGATCAGGTCTTCAAGTCTTAAGTTATTCAGATCTTTGGCTTGCTGAACTGCAGTAACCATTGGTCTTCACTTTTTTGGTAAACTTCTTAGAATCTTCTTGACATGATCTGCTGTTGTGTAGCTTTTCTTCAAGACCTTCAGTCTAGATATCAGAGTCTGGAATATGCAGAACATTCCATCAATGTTTTCATCATCTTCCATCTTGAACATCTCATACTGTTTAACCAGTATGTTAGCCCTTGCTTCTTAAACCTGCTGGCTTCCTTCATAGGTTAGAACCAGATTGTCGAATATGCTCTTTGCTATTTCTTTATCTGTGCATCTATCAAATTCCTTGAATGTGATGGCACTGATCATGATGTTTCTGGACTTGTGATGAAGTTTGTGTAATCTGCTTTGATCTGGTTTCATATCATCCATGTCTAGTTTTTTAGTTGGATCTTCTGGATCAGTATATGAAGTTGTATCCTTTGACTATCATCTTCCATAGTTCAGGATCTTGAGATATGACAAAACTTCTCATTCTGTCCTTCCAATACTCAAACCTTTCTCCATCAAACAGTGGTGGTCTGTTGATGTTGCCTCCCAATTCTTCTCTGGATTCTGCCATGTTGAACCCCTTGGACCTTTCCTCAAACACTGTTAAGTGCTCAGTCTTGAGACCGAGCTCTGATGCCAATTGAAGGTGCAAACACCAGAAGGGGGGTTGAATTGTGTTTGACTAACTTGATTACTTTTCCTGTTTTTACACTTTTAAAACAAAACTTGATGAAATAAAAACAGAGTTAGCAGCGGATATAAAGTAAAAAATAAAACACAGAATTTTTATACTGGTTCACCGTTAACGAGGCTACGTCCAGTCCCTTCCCGCCAACAGCTCCTGAGTTCTGTAAGACCCTTAAATTTAATATTAATTTTGGAATTAATATTAAGTGTATTTTGGGAATATTGTAAAATATTTAATATATGTATGTTTAAGTGAATATATATATAAATATAAATAATTAAATTAATTGGACCATTAATTAAGGATTAGTGGCTAATTGCAAAAAGATTAAGTGCTGGAAAAATCCACCATTATTTTATTATTATTTTTGAGGTGGTAGCACTTGAGTAAACTCTATAAGTACATGTGAGGAGCCAGGGCAGAAATCAGAACTCCATACCTCCCCATTCTGCATGCAATAGTGTTGCATGTAACAGTACCATTCCTCCCATTCTGCCCCCTATTTTCTGAAAACTGTTTCACGGTTTCAAAGAAAGAAAAGAGGGAAGCTTTCAAAGTGCCATTACTTGGACATCCAAGCCCTGAAACACCAAAACCCCAGTACAAAAGTTATTCCCCATACCATTACGGAGCTAAAGAACCCAGTTTCGTAGCAGCAAACTCAAGCTGCAGTTTCACCGGTTTTGGACGCGCAAACGGGAGCAGAATCAGAAACGGGAGGAATAGTAGAACACGCAACAAGGGTAAGGGCACCTTCCAACTTTCTAGTTGCATTGGGGGATTGGCCAGTGGGTCACAACTGGACTATGATGATGAGTGGAAATTGAATGTTTGTGAGTACTGTTCAGAATCTGAATTTCTGATTTAATGATTTCGATTTGCTGAGGTGTTTTTTGTACTTACCACATATTTCATAATAATTGGCTGCTGTTTTGAAAAGGCATATAAGTCATTAAATTTCAAATGAGAATTATTATTTTCCTCATCATTGTCATATATTATGCCATGAATATATGTGTTGTTGTGAGATATATGCTATGTGCTTATTTGTTAATTTTGGTCGGTGACCCTTGCTATTATATTGTGGACTTTGGGCTTTGCCCTCAGATGCTACCCGAACCCGTCCTACCGACGGATACACTAACGATGGAAGCGTTGTTAGTTTTCCTTGATCTTTACGTACGGAGTCTACGTGGATAACGCAGAGGGACGGACGGTTGGCTGAAGACGAGACTTATAGAGGATACGGTGGAGACCGTGCTACTGTAGCTTAGTGCATGATCAGTCTAGACTTTTGTATAGGGTCTTGAGTTTTGGGAAATGTAATCTTATTTTGGGAATTAATGTATTACTTTTTCCGCTGTATTATTCTGCACTCTGACACTGATTGGGTGATAACCTTTGAAATGAACTGATGAAAATTTTATTTTAATTCCCTTGAATTAATTCGGAAAATTCTTTTATTGATTTATTTTGTTTGAAAAAAAAAATGCACCCGCGCTGTGTTTTAAACTCGGGGTGTTACAAGTTCCATAGTACTTCACTTTATTTTTTTAACAAATCTTTGTAATACTTTGATCAAAATAAATTAAAATCTCCACCGTTAATCCTTATGATTAAATATGGACCATTTGATCTTCCTGTGCTAGTCCACATCTGGACCATACTAATTGATATGTTGTGATCCTCTGATTTCGGCCATCCCTGGACCACACTTCCTAACCTTTAGATCTTCTGATCTCGGCCATCCTGGTCTAGCAAACTGATCTGCTGTGATCCTCTGATCTCGGCCACTGCTGGACCACACATTCTGACCTTCTGATTTCGGCCAACACTGGGCCATGGTCTGATCTTCTGATCTCGGCCAACACTGGGCCACATAATTAATTCTAAACCATTGATCTGAAAATCTTCCCTCTGATCTGAACCAATTCTGGACTTGTTCTGGATTATACTGAAATTATATCTGGACAAATAGTATTTTCAGTCTGGACATTTTACCTTTGATTTTGGATCAGGTCTGGATCGACTCTGGAAATCATTTCTTCTGGTCTGGACTTAGTTTCATACCATGAACCATGTTATCTTTTGGTCTGGGTCAAATCTGGATTAATTCCTTTGTTCTGGACCCATTAATTCATCCTCTGATTAAGTCTGGAACAAGTCTGGACTATTTATCATTTCACTGCCAGGTCATCTTCTGGTCAGAATAACTTCTTGAATAAATCTGACATTTGATTCCTTCTGGTCTGGAACAACTCTCCCTATGGCAGGCTTCCTTCTGGTCTGGTCCAGGTCTCCTTCTGACTTTGCTTCCTTCTGATCTGGGCCAGCAAAGTTATCCTCTGGTAGTGTTTTGACATCCTGGTGTATCCTCTGGTAATTCCAGAATGCATTATAGATGCATTTTCTGCTTCTGCAATCTTCAACTTCTGGTGACATTTGATTTAATAATTCAAGGTTCAAAATAAGATTACATGGAGTGCTTTTCTAAATATCAAAATCCTAAGTACTTAGAACCAACTTGGTTCCAACAGAAGCATGTTCCAGACATGGTCCAGAATAGAAGACTTGGTCTAGACTTGGTACAGACCAGAAGATAGCATGGTCCAGAACAAATCACATGGTTCAGATCATAAGATCACATGTCCAAATTAGAATATCACATAGTCCAGATCAGAAGGTTACACTGTCCAGATCAGGAAACAGAATGGTACACTTCAGATCACATGGTCCAGACTTGGTCTAGATCAACAGATCATATGGTCCAAATTTAAATCATGATGCAAATCAGTGAAGACTTAATTAAAATTCGAAACTTGATTAATTTTGGATAGAAATATGATCAAAGTATTAAGGAGATTTGATTCAAAAATCACTGAAGACTTGAAGGAAATTTGAATGAAATCTGAAGCAAGAAGATACGGTTCAAAATTAAAGTAAAACAGGATTGACCAATAAAATTTTTGAAGGAAATCTGAGCAAGATTTATGTCAAAAATAAGCTTGGACAAAGCCCTAATTTCAGCTATAAAAGGAGGCTTCAGGCCGCAACATTAGGCACTGCAAAACACAAGAACTCAAGCTTACAATTCAAAGTCATCCGAGAGTTCAAAAGAGAGAAATACTTGTGTGAAAAAGAAATATGCTCTAAGTGTTTTCAGAGAGTGAGAGTCAATGTTATAATCAGCTTTTTAGAAACAACTACTCAAGAGAAGCATCGTTATAATCAGCTTTCTAGAAGCAACTAAAGAGTGTGAAAAACAGTGCAACAATCAGCTCTCTAGAAGCAACATTGCAGAGTTCCAAACCCTTGTAATGTAACCCGATAGTGGTATAGATTCCTTTTTCAATCTGGGGTTGTCAGATTGGTAGGAGAAGACTTGACTTGTAGGGTCAAGGTGTTGTTCCTCAAAAGTCTGGGGTTGTCAGGCTGTTTGAGAAGACTTGGCTTGTAGGGTCAAGGTGTTGTTATTCCTCAAAATTCTGGGGTTGTCAGACTATTTGAGAAGACTGACTTGGAGGGTCAGGTGATGTAATTCAAAGTATTTTGAATTAGTGGATTAAACTTAAAGCCTTCGGAGTGAAGGGATTGGATGTAGCCAAGTTAATGGTGAACCAGGATAAATTGATGTGTTCTTATGCTGTTATTATCTGGTACTTAATCTGGTACTTAATCTGATTATTTATTCAACAAGTAACTTAAATCAACATTCATCAAAAACAACAAAAAGAATTCGAGTTTGGCAAACACAATTCAACCCCCCCTTTCTCGTGTTTGCACCTTCAGTTAGAAAGTAACTATTAATTTGGAACCACTTATTACTTGTTGTTAACTCGGTGGTTAGGCTTGTTGATTAGAAGTACCAGTCTATGCGTCGGTCATGGCATAGGTTTTCAAGTCATGAGAAGTTCCCATTATTATGGGAAATTTATACTTTGAATAAGAAGATAAATCACAATGCAATGTTAGAATAAATGGCTCTATTCCAAGCCACTAATGGACATACATCTAAATCATTGAGCAGAAGAATCAAAATTGATCAAAGTGTCTAAAAACAAATCAAGTGATCCATCCTTTAATGAAAAGACAACGAGCAAAATATTCCTCTGGTCTACATTTGTCGGACTCTAAAGATTAGAAAATACCAAGGAAACTAAAAGTCGTCTCTATTGTAATGATCTACAAAAATGCAAGTCGGTATCTTGTTGCCTAAGAGTAACATCTATTCATTTCTTGTGAATTCTAAGTGCATGATGACATGGGTCAATCCGAACCAGAGGTGGATCAATTGTGTGAAGATAGTAATGAGCCATGTGGTTGAGAGAAGATGAAATGATAGTTAGAAATAATACATTTCTATAAATAATAAAAATAATTATTTGTCATTTTTATTATTTTCATAAATATAGATAATTGTTCAATGTGAGTTTCACATATTTTTTATTACCAAAATATATAAACCTTAATTGGTATACTTCCTCTATTATGATGCTTTAGCACCTCTTTAGTCTTAAAAAAATTGTATATAAACATATTAATTAATCAAATTATACAAGTACTTTTTTAGTAAAGTTTGTTGGAACTCTAGCATTGACATTGGCAGTAGTATTAGATGGGTTAGTGGGCTTTGTTTGATCTCTAGCATTGACATTGTTGGCACTTGGTGTGATTGGTGGGGAAATGGTTCTTGTGGGTGCAACCATTTCTTTCTTACCTGGAAGATACACTACACGTTGAAATTCATTCTTTTTATATCGTGTATTATTGAACACCGATCTCAAATATGTTGCTAGTATAAAGGCAATAACCTGAAAATGAAAGAAGAGAAAATAATCAAAAAATTAACATTTAATTGATTTGAGATATATGTTTCTTTTATAAGCTAAATAATTATTGAAATACAAAATATAACAAAAATTTGAAGAGACATGAACTTAATTCAGAAAAATGAAAAAATAATAATTTATATGTGATTTATTTATGTAATTAATAAATTTTGTGTATCTCTCATACCTGTAATGTAAAGACTCCAATAGCTATCCATCTCATGATTTTCCAATGGTCATTCAAAAAATTATAGATTCTGATATAATCACCATTTGTATCTTCTGGTATAACCTATAGAGATTTTGCAATGTTTTAGAAAATTAATAATTATTTTGAAATTATAAGAATAAAATATTTTGGTTTTCAAATTTAATAAATGCCAACGTGATTTCCAAAATTGAAAATAGGACAATTAATTTTAGAGATCAGATTGCTTAATCCACTCAAAACTATATAAGTGCATGTTCTCACCTTTTTCCAGCTGTGATCAAAGTGTATGACAAGAGCAGTTGCCAGCTCAACAATGATAAGTGGTACTAAGAACATACAATACTGAAATATCTTAATTAAGGAAAGAAAAACGAACATAAATAAAAAAAAATAGAAAAAATATTAAATATTTTGTTTTCTGAAAAAGAATTGCAATTAAATTTTTTGCACCTATACTTAAATATTCAATTAATTTTTATAACCAAACCTTATTGCCCCATTCTAAATTTAATTTAAATCTAACAGTTATCAAATAATTATCGTTACTAATAATAATTTTTTATTCCCTTATACTTTTTTTAAAAAAAAATACCGGTGCATATCAATTATTCACTGCATATTTAGAGGATACAGTAAGTAAACAACATGGACTCCTTGTTGCTGTTCCGACATATCCGAAAAAAGAGACAATTAAGAGAAATGCACCGATTGCAATCATAAGGTAGACAAACCTGTAAAATTTGTAACACAGTTAAATATGGATTATTAAAAGTTGAACTATATATTTCATAAATTTAATTTCTAGTTAAAAACATATTTAATATAAAATATTCAAAATAGTGAGGCAGGTAAGACTAAAACATGCCTACTTTTTTTTTTTTTGCAATGAAATATTCACCGCTATGTGCCCTTGAGCCCTTGTATCTATTTTCGGGTTCGGGTTTTTTAATCGTATAAGATTATCACTTTTATCTGTATTTTTAATTCTTAGTACGTGTTATATTTTGAATTAGTTTGATAAATATTTTGTTATTTCAAAAAATAATAATTTAGTACGTGTTAAGCTACTTGTTATCCCATAATTAGGCTTTTTTATGAAAATAATTAGGCTTTTTTTTTTACAAAAATGAAATAACATGCCTAAATAATTATTATTATTTTAAAACTATGCCTAAATTATTATTAATCCTGCTAAATTATTTTTTTGATGAATTTATTTAAGTGCCGTTAAATTAGCAGATATCCCGTGCAATTTGCAGTATTATCTTGCAAAGTTAAAATTAAAATATATAAGAAAATTAAATAGTTAAAATTATGACATATATATATATTTAAATTTTATATTAATTATTGAAATTTTGAAAAAAAAAATATTATTAATTTAAATGGTCAGATTTGATATTTTAATGTTTTTAAAATATGTGAACATTTTTTTCATAAAAATGATCAGATTTGACGTGGAGAATATATATTCCTGCTAAATTTAAAGTGGATTTTGTATTATATATATATATATATATATATATATATATATATATATATTATTTAAAATTTTCAGATATTCTTAATATGATTATTATTATTTATCTCTTACCATTAATTGAAATCTAAACTTTGAATCAAAGAATCAAAATATAATTCTATTACACGGTCCGAATTAAAACCCAACAAAATTGGTGAACAAAAACTTAATTAATATAAAAACAACTGACAAATATCAATATTGATAAGATAGATATCATATTTTAAATTTGAACTCGAGATTCAACAATTATGTATAAATTTCTTTACCATTTTATCTGAACATAAAAAAATAAATCAAATTTATTATTAAGATAGAAAACATACCAGTTCTCACGAAGTACATAAGAATTTTGAGTTACATCAATAGCAAGCAAAAGACGATGAACATGTTTGGTGTTGTCATTATATCGAATGTTTTGTCTCCACTTCATGAAGCAAACTAATCCATATCCTAATGTGCCTAAACCCCACACAGTAAACACTAGATTTATCACCTGCAAAATAAACTCAAAAAATGGTCTTTTCGGAGGCATTTTTTTTTATTTGGCTACACAACCAAAAAGAATAATGATATAAAAAAATATTATAACATGACTTTGGTTTTATAGATTAGATGGATGGATTGTAAGTTAAAGGTTAAGGGTTAAGACTGAAGAGAAACTATTGTTTCACTGTCTTTAAGCACATGATTAATTAGTAAATGAAAAAGGAAAAATTTATAATGGTATGAAATTAATTGGGAAATATATCCTATAAATATATCAATTGGTTACGGTATGTAGTGATGGATTTGGAAAACTTTTTTAACTAATAATTTGTTTGTTTTTTATATATTTTAGGTGTAGATTTTTTTATATTGTTTTTTGATAAAAAAAAATTACCGTAATAGTTAACCAATCGAAAATTATCTATTTTCTTGTAAACAAAATCATCTATTATCAAACTTTTAATATATATATTTAGGATTCAAAAACAAGTGATTTTTTTTTAATCATAAAAGCAAAGTTTTTAACAATATTATAATTTATGGTTGACTAATAATGTAAAAAACTTTATACTTCAATTATAAACAAATTAAATTTAGTACAATTCATTTTTTTTAAGATATATGCATTATTTTTTTTTATCTTTGAAGAGATAGTAAATTTCATCATAATTAACTCACACAATAGCAAAGTTTTATATTCGAACTCACGACAATACGTCTAACCTAACAATAACGACATTTATCAGTTGAATTATGATTTAAAGACAAATATATACACAATTTATTGTATGTTATAAACCTTAAAGAAATTAAAAAGATGAATCATTAGTGTAATTTTTCTTTTACTATCAAATAATTATATTCGTGGTAACTACTTCAAAGATTATACATTATACATATGATTGATTGTAATTTGGTAATCATATAAAACTTTTCACAAAGACAATATTGTATAATAGTTAATCCCTACTAAATATTTTTGCATAATTTTCATTATATATCATTATTTTGATATTTTTATTATTCCATTTTGCATAAAGAGTCCCTCAGTCGTGAAAAGAGATTAATCTACAAAGATATTAAAATTGGTTCTTCTCTTCCAACTAGACAATTTTGATACACAAAAGTTAAAGTTTAAATTCAAACGATAAAAGATTTTACCACTGACACTACTTTATGTATGAACGCGATAAATATTTATTCACAAAATATCAAAATTTAAAATCAATTTTATTGACTAAGCATTTGTATCACATTATTAATTAAATAGTTTGTCAAATCCAATACTAGATACTGCAATCAATTTAAACAGGTCATGATATTAATTTGTAAAATTATTTTACATAATTAATACATACAAATTAAATAGTTTGAGCATATAATATTATGAGATAAATATATAGTAAAATATTCAAGTTGAATTGATCGTTCTTGTATAGTTTTTCTTTATACATGCAAATAAAATCCTAATAAATAAATTGAAAAGATTTTTATTTATGTAGAAACTTCTTTTTCGTTATAAAATAAAAAAAAATGTCTTAATATTCTAACGCCAACTTTATTTCCTTTTATCTTTATTTTCTCTTTTTAAATAATTAAGCCTTCTATTTTATTATGTTTTTAATTCAAATGAATGTCCAATACAAGCATGACAACGAAGAGTGTTAACCACCAATCCTCTATTAATATTTCATAATAGATAGAAGAAAAATCAATTCTTTGAATACACTATCTATATGTATAATCCGTATGATATATAATAAAAAGTTAGATAAAAATAATATATTATAATAATAATATAAATATTTTTATATTATGTGTTTGATAGACATATAATAATAAAAGGAATAACATTAATTTGTTCAATCATGTATTTGATATACACTCGAATATGACATCATATTATATATATATATATATATATATATATATATTTAAATAATAAAATTATCATTATAAAATAATTACATATATTTTTTTTAAATTAATTTGTAATATTTTTAAAAATTACAAATTAAAAAAAATACTAAAAACATTAAATAAGTAATTAAATAATTTATATTTTAAAACAATCCAATTAACATTACAAAATAACCAAATAATTCCATTGCATTTGTTAGAAAAGCTATATAAATACTTGAATGGAAACTCCTTCGTTTTAAAAACAAAAATTATTTTAAAACTTTAAATGAGAAAAATATAATAAATAAAAAATAAAAATAAATAATTAGGCTATAAACTTTAGACAATCATGAGTGTTTTTGGTTCTTATTTGCCTCTGATTTTTGTTCAAGTGTTCATTCTTTTCTAAAACAAAAAAAGGGTACATAATTAAATAAAAAAAGAAACTGAGATGAAATGGATTGATGATAATAAAAATAAGCATAATTGTGATCATTTGAATGAAAAAAATACTGAAAAGAAATTGATGAATATTAATAAAAATCAGCATAATGGTGACCATTTAAATAAAAAGAAACTGAAAACAAATTGAAGAATAGTAATTGGTAGTCAATCCACAATTATTTCCTTGTCTTTTGTAACCTACACCCATAAAGTCTATAAATAGTCAACACCATGAGTAGAATAGTGGAGAGGGGAAAAAAAAGGAAAGAGAGAATAATAGAAAAATGAGGAGCAGAGAATCTGAACTTGGTAAAATCAGTCCAACAAACCATATTCAGCAGTAATGTACCGATTTTCTCATCCTAATCTAATGTTTCTTTTTCGTTTATTTGTATTGCATTCTTTAATTTTTTTTTAGTTTATTTTTATTGCATTCTTTTAAAATGTAATTTAGTTTTGTGTTTTTGTTGTTGTCATTTTTGCCAACAATAAACTCATACGTTAAGCTTTTATTTTTCTTAGGTGGTTTGTTCTAAAAATAATTTTTTTTTAATACATACTAAAAATACTATAAATAATTGATGCTTATAAACCAATCACCAAGTAAAACCAACTTCAACCCATTGTAACATAACACAAAATTCACATAATGGTTTATCAAATAAAAAAAACAATCATAACAACGAATAAATAGTTTCTTTTTTTCTTTTTTTAGAATTGATAGTCGTCGCCGCCGGATGAAATTCATCCTTGCTCGCCGCGCCACATCACTTAGTGGCTTTTGTGCCGCGACAAATCCGACAACGCACAAGCAAATCCTTTAATAGGCTGCTTCACCGTCATGTCCATCTGTTTCGTGCATAAACCACCGCATTACCGTTGTTTTCTAATAAAAAAATCAATTGTTCTTTAGTAAAAAAACAAAAAAAAAATACAATTTGTGAATAGACATCTCACTTTATGTTTTGTTATTATTATTATTGTTATTGTTATTATTATTATTATTACTATTATCATTATTACATTTTTACTTCTGGATACGTATATAATAATAACTATAATAAAACAATAGTCAAATAGAGTAATAGTAAAATCGGATAACACATAAATATTTTTTACCCAAGAACTACGTGCGTTTTGATTTCCCTATTGTACCTGGGGATACGTAGGAGCAAGGTTTTCCCCTTGTCAAACCAAATTAATAAAAAAATATTTTTCTTTCTTTTATTAATGTAAATAATTTATTTTCCTTTTTATTATTCTTTTAGGGGGGCAAAATAAATAATTAAATTAATAAATAATTTGTATTTAATTAATTATAGGGTAACCGTTTTGACGGACGATGTAGGGTAATATTACTTTCTCTACTCGTAATGGACTCCCGAATTCATTTTTTTGGTTCAAAAATTTTATTTTAGGTTTTATCTAATTTTCCCTTTTTTTTCAAGAAAAATAAATAAAATTGGTGGCGACTCATTTTTCGTGGACAAGCCGGACGTGACAATATCACCAGAGGATACTAGAGGATATCACCAGAGGATCCCATCAGAAATATGAATCAGAGGATGTCATCAAGGGCAAAAATCAGAGGATATCATCATAGGCAAGAATAAATGACATCATTAGAGGATATCATTCGTGGTCCAGCTCAGAAGCAAACATGGTCCAGAAGATAACATGGTCCAAATCAGAAAAATACATGGTCCAGACTTGGTCCAGATCAGAAAAATGCACGGTCCAGATTTGAAACGTGATTTAGATTCGTAGACGACTTGATTCAAATTCGAAGAAGACTTGATTGAAATTTTGAAAGAGATCTGATTCAAAAATCAAAGAAGACTTGATGGAAATTCGAAGGAGATCTGAACAAAATAGATTTGTTTCGAAATTAAAAAGAAACATAATCGGTCAAAAGAATATTCAATGGAAATTTGAGCATGATACATCTCGAAATTAAGCTTGGACAAATCCTATATCTCATATATAAAAGGAGGCTTCAGGCTGTAGAAGAAAGTATCGAAAAACACAAGAACTCAAGCTTCAAATTAAAAGTCATCCGATAGTTCAAAAGAGAGAAACACTAGTGTGCAAGAGAAATATTTTCTAAGTTTTTTTCAAGTGTGAGAGTCATCTTTATAATTACCTTGAAGGTGCAAACACGAGAAGGGGGGGTTGAATTGTGTTTGTGAAACTTGATTTCTTTTGCTGTTTCGTTGAATGTTAATGTGAATTATTCGATATATAACTAATCAGATTCAGCAGCGGATAATAATAACATAATAACACAACAATTTATACTGGTTCACCGATAACTAGGCTACGTCCAGTCCCTTCCTCCAGAAGGCCTTTTCACTAATTCAAACTCCTTTGAATTACAACACCACTGACCCTACAAGCCAATCTTCCCAAACAGCCTGACAACCCTAGACTTTTGAGGAACAACAACACCTTGACTATACCAGCCAAGTCTTGTCAAATAGTCTGACAACCCCATACTTTTGAGGAACAACAACACCTTAACTAAACCAGCCAAGTCTTCTCAAACAGCCTGACAACCCCAGACTTTTGAGGAACGATAACAACACCTTGACTCTACAAGTCAAGTCTTCTCCTACCAATCTGACAACCCCAGATTGAAGAAGGAATCTACACCACTATCGGGTTATATAATAAAGGTTTGAAACTTTGCAACGTTGCTTCTGGAAAGCTATTTGCTGCACTTATTTTTACACTCTTTTATTGCTTCTGGAAAGCTGATTGTTGCACTGTATTTCTCTCTCGAAAACACTTAGAAAATATTGCTCTTGCTCAATTATGTTTCTCTCTTTTGAACTCTCAGATAACTTTGAATTGAAGCTTGAGTTCTTGTGTTTTTCGATGCTTTATTCTTCAGCATTTAGTCTCTATTTATAGTTGAACTTTAGAACTTCACTGATGCTTTACTTTTGGAGTGTATTTTGATTAATCTGTTTTGAGAATATTCTGGAGTAGTTTGCTCAAATTCTATTTTGAGTCTTTTGCTCACTGATCTGTTTTGAGCATTTTGCTCTGCTTCTGTTTTGAGCATTTTTCTCAGATTCTGTTTTGAGCCTTTTTCTCCAATTCTGTTTTGAGCATTTTTCTCAGATTCTGTTTTGAGCATTTTTCTCAGATTCTGTTTTGAGCATTTTTCTTTGATAGATTCATCTGATAATATCCTCTGGAGATATCCTCTGGTGACGTCATCCTCTGATTTCTACTTCTGGTGACGTCGTCTTCTGATATATTCTTCTGATGACATTTTTCATTCTTCTTCTAAGTCAAATATGTTATTTTCATAAAATACATTTGTTAACATCAAAACTTTAATTGCAAGAACCAACTTGGTTCCAACATTTCTAGAAGCAACTACTTAAGACAGTCATAATAATAATCAGCTTTCCAGAAGCAACTACTCAAAGCTCCAAACCCTTGTATTAAACCCGATAGTGGTTTAAGTTCCTTCTTCAATCTGGGGTTGTCATATTGTTATGAGAAGACTTGGCTTGTAGGGTCAAGGTGGTGTAAGTTCCTTCTTCAATCTGGGGTTGTCTGGGTGTTTGAGAAGACTGGCTTGGAGGGTCAAGTGCTGTAATTCAAAGTTTAGAATTAGTGGATTAAAGCCTTTTGAATGAAGGGACTGAATGTATCCAAGTAAATGGTGAAGCATGATAAGTCTTTGTGTTCTTATGCTGTTATTATTCACTGTTGAGTCTGATTATTTATTCATCAAGAAATTCACATCAACATTCATCAAAACAGCAAAAATAATTCAGTTTTGGCAAACAAAATTCAACCCTCCCTTCTCGTGTTTGCACCTTCAATTGGCATCAGAGCTCGGTCTCAAGGTTGAGGACTTTACAGTGTTTGAGAAAAGATCCAGGGTTCAACATGTCTGGATTCAATGAAGAAGCTGCTGGAGGAAACATCAACAGACCACCTCTGTTTGATGGGGAATGTTTTGAGTATTGGAAAGATAGGCTGATGAGTTTATTTATTTCACAAGATCCTGAACTTTGGGACTTGGTGGAAGATGGCTGTACTGTTCCAGAGGATGCTGATGGTGTTGAAATTCCCAGAAAGGATATGGATGCTGACCAGAAGAAGATGTACAAGATGCATCACAAATCCAGAACGTTCATGATAAATGCAATCACATTCAAGGAATTCGACAAGTGCACCAACAAAGAGACAACAAAGAGTATCTATGATAGTTTGACTCTGACTCATGAAGGAAAAAAGCAAGTTCAAGAAGCAAAGGCCAACATCCTAGTAAAAAAGTACGAGCTGTTCAAGATGGAAAAAGATGAAGACATTGAAGCAATGTTTTCCAGATTCCAGACTCTGGTCTCAAGATTAAAGGTACTAAAGAAGAGCTACACTACTGCTGATCACGTGAAGACGATTCTTAGAAGCCTGCCAACCAAGTGGAGACCAAAGATCACTGCCATTTAGGAAGCAAAGGATCTGAATACTCTAAAGCTGGAAGAATTAATAAGCTCCCTCAAATGACATGAAACTGAGCTTGAAGAAGATGAGCCCAAGAAGAAGAACAAAACCCTAGCCTTGAAATCCAAGCTGAAGAAAGTTCTAAAAGCAGAAGCAGAAGCAGAATCAGAAGACAGTGATTCTGATGATCAGAATTTGAAACCAGAGGAAGAAGAGATTGCCTTCATAACCAGAAAGGTTTTGAAGATGTGGCACAACAGAAAGAAGAAGTTTCCCCAAAGGTATTCCAAGCATTCCAACAGAGGAAAGGATGAACTTGACAAGAAGAGTATCATCTGCTATGGATGCAATGAACTTGGGCACATCAAGTTACAATGTACAAACATGGAGAAAGGAAAACACTTGAAGAAAGATTCTAGACCTAAGAAGAAGAATATGATGGCTACATGGGATGATTCTGATGAATCTTCTGATGATGAAGAAGTAGAATTGGCTATGATGGCTCACATCAACTCTGCCTCTGGATTCCACACAAATTTTGACTCTGGAAGTGAATCAGAAGATGAAGAAGCAGAATTGGCTATGATGGCTCACACCAACACTGCCTCTAGATCCAACATAGATTTTGACATTAAAAGTGAATCAGAAGATGAGGAAGCAGAATTGTCTATGATGGCTCACACCAACACTGCCTCTGGATCCAACACAGACTCTGATTTTGGAAGTGAATCATCAGATGAAGAAAAATAGGTATTTTCTAAATTCACGCGATCTGATTTAATTACTGCAATGAATGGCATTTTAAATGTCAATAACAAATTGTCTTTAAAACTGAAAACACTTAGGGAAGAAAATAAAATTCTAACCAAAGAAATCAATGTTTTATAGAATCAAAATGCTGAATGTAAAACAGAAAATGCAACTCTTAAAATTGATAATACTGAACTTAAGGCTGAAATCCTAACTCTAAAAAGTAATCTTTGTTCAACATCAAGTGAAAATATTGTATGTAATTCTGATATGCATGAACAAGTATTACAAGATTTTATTGCTAATGGTATGGAAAGAAGAAAATATGCTTCTATGATTTATAGAGTTAGTAACAATGGTAAAAGAGGAAAAATTATCTTTGTTGCAGATGTCCTCAGCAACCAAGTTGCAACACCAGTCATGGTACCTGGACAGTGGATGCTCGCGACATATGACAGGAGAAAATTCTATGTTCCAAGAACTAACATTGAGCAAAGGAGGCACATTGATATTTGGAGGAAAGCAAAAAGGCCAAATCATTGGTCAAGGAATGGTTGGTAATGGTACTTCCTCTTCTACTAAAGATGTCTTGTTAGTTAAGGGTCTTAAGCATAACTTATTAAGTATTAGCCAATTTAGTGATAATAATTATGATATTATATTTAATCAAAAAACATGCAAAGACATTAGTCAGAAGGATGGATCTGTACTCTTTACGGGTCAGAGAAAAATAATATTTATAAGATAAATCTGTTTAGTCTAGAGAAACAAAAGGTTAAGTGTCTTATGTCAGTAAATGAAGAGAAACTAATTTGGCACAAAAGATTTGGTCATGCAAACCTTAAATTAGTTTCAAAATTGAATAAATTTCAACTGGTGGGAGGTCTACCTAAGCTTAGCTACAAAATTGACATTATGTGTGAGGCTTGTCAAAAGGGAAAACAAACTAAAAACTCTTTTAACCCAAAATTCTCAATCTCTACCTCAAAGCCCCATGAGCTCTTACATAAAGATTATTTGGGCCATGGAAAACAGCTTCTCTAAGAGGAAAGAAATATGGTTTTGTTATAGTAGATTATTACACTAGGTGGACATGGGTAAATTTTTTAACAAGTAAGGATGAATCCCACAAAGTGTTTATCACATTTTGCAATCAAATCATGAATGAAAAAGGTCTTAAAATTATAACAATTAGAAGTGATCATGGAGGATAATTTGAGAGTCTTTGAAAGTTTTTGTGATGAGAATGGAATCTCTCACAACTTTTCTTGTCCTAGAACACCTTAGCAAAATGGAGTTGTAGAAAGAAAAAATAGAACACTCTAAGAAATGGCCAGCACCATGCTAAATGATATGAATGTTGCAAAACACTTTTGGGCAGAAGCAATTAATACCGCATGTTATATTCATAATAGAGCCTATATCAGATCCATATTGAATAAAACACCATATGAATTGTGGAAAGATAAAAAGCCTAACATCTCTTATTTTAAACAATTTGGCTACACTTGTTTTATGTGGAACACTAAAGATAATCTTGGAAAATTTGATTCATGATCTCAAAAGTGTACCTTCATTAGTTACTCTGAAAGATCCAAGGCCTATAGAGTGTTTAACAGGGAAACTAATATTGTGGAGGAATCCATACATGTTAAAAAATATTTGTATGGTTTAAAACAAGTACCTAGGGCATGGTATGATAGACTTAGTAACTTCTTGCTTAAGAATAAATTTGAAAGAGCACAAGTAGACAATACACTTTTTAGAAAGTCAATAGAAGATGATATTCTTATTATTCAAGTTTATGTTGATAATATTATCTTTGGATCTACTAATGGCACTATTTGCCAAGATTTTCAAAATTGATGTAGCATGAATTTCAAATGAGCATGATGGGAGAACTTAAGTTCTTCCTAGGGATACAAATTCAGCAAAATCAAAAATGTATATACATTCTTCAATCGAAATATACAAAAGAGCTTCTCAAGAAGTTTAAGATGAGTGATTGCAAACCTATGGCTACCCCAATGCACCTTACCTGCTCACTCGAAAAGGATGATTCAAGCTAAAAAGTTGATCAAAAAACCTATAGAGGCATGATAGGATCTCTCCTTTACCTCACTGCTTTTAGACCTGACATCATGTTTAGTGTATGTGTATGTGCAAGATTTCAGTCTGACTCTAGGGAGTCCCATTTATCTGCTGTTAAGAGAATCCTTAGATACCTAAAAGGCACTACCAGCCTTACCTTATTCTACAAGAAAAATCCTACATACAAACAGAGTGGATACTGTGAATCTAACTATGCTGGAGACAAACTTGAGAGAAAGAGCACAAGTAGAAACTGCACATTTCTAGGAGACAACTTAATATCCTGGTCAAGCAAGAGACAAAGCACAATTGCCCTATCAACAGCAAAGGCTGAATACATTTCAATAGCCGGATGTAGTTCTCAACTCATTTGGATGAAACATCAGCTGGAAGACTACAAAATCATGGTAACCAACATTCCCTGATACTGTGACAACACTTCAACCATCAATCTAACCAAAAACCCAATACTCCATTCTAGAGCCAAACACATAGAGATCAAACATCACTTCATCAAAGATTATGTTCAAAAAGGGATACTCAGCATTCAGTTTGTAGACACTGACCACCAGTGGGCTGACATATTCACCAAACAACTACGTGAAGATAAGTTTGACTTCCTCAAGAAAAACCTTAACCTTACCTTCATCCTTGTGAAATAGCGTAGTTAATTTTTTTTGTTATATTTATTTTATTGTCTTGTAATATATTACTCATGTTATTCAAAATAAAAAAAAACAAAAAAAAAAAACAAAAGGATCTCCTTCATTCCTTTTTGTCTGATGACAAAAGTGGGAGAAATATATTTGATAAAAGAGAAACTGGGGCATAAGACTTAGGGGGAGTCAAAGAAATAAGAAAGAAAATAGTTATAAAAAATACAAGTTTTGTCATCATGAAAAACAGGGAGATAGTTGGAACCAAGTTGGTTCTTTCACTTAAAATTTTGATGTAAGAAAAATTATTTTATGAAATAACATATTTGACTTCGAAGAAGAATGCAAAAATCAGAGGATGCCACCAGAAGATGACGTCACCAGAGGATGTCTCCAGAAGATACCTCCAAAAGATATCATTCGTGGTCCAAAGGATATCATTCGTGGTCCAGATTAGAAGCAAACATTGTATAGAAGAAGACATGGTCAAGATCATAAGCAAACATGGTCCAGAAGATAACATGGTCCAGATCAGAAGAAGACATGGTCCAGATCAGAGGAATGCACGGTCCAGATTTAAAACGTGATTCTGATTAGTAGAAGACTTGATTCAAATTCGAAAAAGACTTGATTGGAATTTTGAAAGAGATCTGATCAAAGTTTTAAGAAGATTTGATTCAAAAATCAAAGAAGACCTGATGGAAATTCGAAGGAGATCTGAGTAAAGAAGATTTGTTTCGAAATTAAAAAGAAACAAAATCGGTAAAAGAATTTTCAAAGGAAATCTGAGCATGATGCATCTTGAAATTAAGCTTGGACAAAGCCCATATCTCATCTTTAAAAGGAGGCTTCGGGCTGTAGAAGAAAGCATCGAAAAACAAAAGAACTCAAGCTTCAAATTCAAAGTCATCCGAGAGTTCAATAGGAGAAACACTAGTGTGCAAGAGAAATATTTTCTAAGTGTTTTTTCGAGTGTGACAGTCATGTTTATAATTAGCTTTCTAGAAGCAACTACTCAAGACAGTCATCATAATAATCAGCTTTCCAGAAGCAACTACTCAAAGCTCTAAACCCTTGTATTAAACCCGATAGTGGTTTAATTTCCTTCTTCAATCTGGGGTTGTTGGATTGTTATGAGAAGACTTGGGTTGTAAGGTCAAGGTGGTGTAAGTTCCTTCTTCAATCTGGGGTTGTCAGATTTTTATGAAAGACTTGGCTTGTAGGGTCAAGGTGGCGTAAGTTCTTTCTTCAATCTGGGATTTTCAGATTGGTAGAAGAAGACTTGGTTTGTAGGGTCAAGGTGTTGATTGTTCCTCAAAAGCCTGGGGTTGTCAGGTTGTTTGAGAAGATTGGCTTGGAGGGTCAAGTGTTGTAATTCAAAGTTTAGAATTAGTGGATTAAAGCCTTATGAATGAATGGACTGGATGTAGCCAAGTTAATGGTGAACCAGGATAAATCTTTGTGTTCTTATGCTGTTATTATTTGCTGTTGAGTCTAATTATTAATTCATCAAGTAATTCACATCAACATTCATCAAAACAACAAAAAGAATTCAATTTTGGCAAACACAATTCAACCCCCCTTCTTGTGTCTGCACCTTCAATTATTTATATCATTAATATTATTATTTATATTAAAACTCCAAATAAATGGACCGAAATTTCAATAAATAATTGTAGCGTGACATTTGAATGTACGAAAAAGGATGAATATTTTAAGGTATTAGAATTTATTATTGGAATCTTGTGAATTCAAATTCAATTTAGAATAATGAATTGAATGTTTTTAGAGATCATTAAAATTGAGGAGATTAATTCACCTTCATTAATCTCTTTTTGAAAGAAAAAGCTACACTTTTCTCGTATAAATAGGGAGTCTTTTGAAGTATTGTATCATCTAATCCCAGAATAGTGTGTGTGATAACACTTGAAAGAGTGTTTTGTAGTGAGGTTGTTATTAATTCTTATAACTCTTAAAATGAGAGAAGTTGTACAGTAATACACAATTTGAGGTTGGGTTGCATATTATTGTAATCTTATTTGAGATATTAAATATAATTGTTAAGGTATTTTCGTCTAGACAATTGGTGCGGATTCATGTAAACTATCGTGAGTTTTATAATTCCTTTATTGGTGATGAGTGTTCCCATATAACACCCTAGGCGTGTTTATGGAATTTCCCCAACAATGACATTAGAGTTATGGCGGGGAACACACCAAATTTTGAGATTATATTATTTAATAGAAGAAATAATTACACAATTTGGCAGAGTACTTTTCAAGGCATTTTGGTGTAATAAGGTTTTGATCAAGAAATAAGGTACTTTTCAGAATCCAAAGGATGGTTGTAAGTACGCCCCAATTGGCTCTACCTCCCGAGATCAAATACAATGTGTTGAAGCAGACAACACCAAAGGCTTTATGGGAGAAGATCGAGAGCATCTATGCATCAAAGTTGTTGACGAATTTGCCTTTGTTTTGAAGATGGAGTTGTATCATCTCAAAATGGAGATGGGAAGAAATCTCTATGACCACATCAATGCCTTCGACCAACTAGCATATCAATAGTTGAACACAAATGATAAAATCTTTGATAAAAAGCAGGTGATTATCTTGTTTGGTGTCACTAACAAAATCCTACAATCCTTTGGTTCACATGTTACTTGTAGGGAGGACAACGTTGAAGTCATTTATGATAATGTTCATCTTTGTATCTTTTTCAATGATCAGATGATTGTCATTTTATCATACGAAATACATACTTATTTTTGGATAATCCTTTGATCATGTGATGATGGTCATCATCATCTTCTTCAGTTCAAATTGTTTCTTTTAACTACTAAAGAATATGTGTATTGGGAATAGAGTTGTTGAGCACATTTGTCATTTTGCAATAGTAGACTGAGCCATTTGAAAGAGATGTGTTGTTCATAGTATTATTTCAGGTTGTTTTTTTATTCAAACAATTGTATTGTACTAATTAGAGACATTGACTTCTTTAGAAGATTGCTCTACTAGATGGTTGTTGTTTTATCAAATGTTGTTTTCATTGTATTTTGATCACATGATCATTGATCGTTGACTTTTAAGGAGGCTTACTTGACTAGAGAATTGTGTGATTTAAATATCATAGACTTTTCAGTTTAGAATCTTGCTCAGATGATCAACAAAAGTCTTAACTTATTTTTTACTTTTGTTAGAGCCAAATGTTCACTGTTGTGCTCCTTACTTTGTGATTAGAGGAATGTTAACTATTGTGCTTTGTTCGGTAACGTTGTTTTGTAGGATTATAATGTGGATAGATAAACTCATTATTTGTAGTATTTTAAGAGAGTATCCCCCGTTTATTTTATCCAATTTTATGATTATTATTCCTACTTATTCTTGTTAATTTCACATTTTTTGTAGAATTGATCATGACAATAAAAAAAAATTCAATTTGGTTCAATATAATAAGTTTAGGTGCAGAAAGGACAAATTTAAGTCTCAATATAATTTATTGGATTCAATATATATTGATACAGGTCAATTATATGAACCAAATATATTTATGAATAATGATGGACCGAGAGCCAATTGATTTAGGAAAGTTTTACCTCATACCTCCCATATTATACTTATACCCCCACAAACTTAAGGAAAAGACGTTTTTGCACTCCTATAAAGCATAGAATCTAAATTTTTTCACCATTCCATCATTTTAACATTTCCAGAACAAGTGAGTGATTTTTGAAAAACCCAACCTGAAAACTTGAATGAAGTTTTCCGATAGTTCAAATGTGTTCCGGAAAACTTCATTCAAGTTTTCCGGTACTAGATAACTTGAAACAAGATTTTCGGTAGTTCATTTTGTTCTTGAAAACTTGAAAAAAGATTTTTTAGAACAAAATGAACTACCGGAAATCTTGTTTTTAATTTTTCTGGTAGTTATTTTTTTTTACTTTTTTTTTTTAATTTTTTTAATTATAATTTTTTAACTGATTTTTTTTCTTCTTATTTTTTAATTTTTAATGGGCGCTGGTGCACGAGGTAGAGACGGCAAAATAATCCAAAGATCACGCGAGGAAGGTACTTCTTCATCATCTATGATGCATCCTCCGGAGAGGATTCGACCGACAGTGTCGATGGGGAGAAGACGACGGATGATAGTAGAAAAGGATGACGAGGGACACCAGGATCATATGGTTATCCCGGAGGCTGATGTTACTATGCATCAGCAGGAGGACCCTCCTGTAGTACATGAGGAGGAGGAGGGAGAGCATATGGAGGAGGGACATGATGGACCTCAGGGACCCGGTGAGCTGAGGCGGTATCCTAGAGGACCATAAGATTTGTCTGTCCTTACTCGATACCAACAGCGTGTTTCAGCTAGAATATGGTTTCGTCAGGTATGTTAAATTAATTATTATTTATGGTGCATTAAAAATATTTTAGTTAATTATTATTTTTGTTCTATATTTAATTTTAATGTCATATATTTTCTTTGTATACAGGAGCGACCAATGCTGAAAATTGTTGCGCATGGAAAGAAGTTGCAACAATTTACGCCGCATGTACTCCCGTGAGTCATCGAGAACTGGGTGAACTTGTCAGGATTGGCCCCATTACAACGGGGTAGTTTGAAGATGGTTGACAACAACCTGATTTTTGCATTTGTGAAAAGATGGCATTCTGAGACATTGTCATTTCACATGCCATTCGGTGAAATGACGGTTACTTTGGATGGTGTTGCCAATCCTTAGGGTTCAGTTCTACAGTCCACCTGATGTAGATAGAACAATGGCATGTAATTTTGCCATTACTTTATTAGGAGTGCCTGCGGAAGAGATCTGGGAGGAGGCCAGAAAGACTAGAGAGACCAGAGGGGCACATTACAGACTGGATTGGTTAAAGGAGGTATTCATGAGGTATTGCCAAGCAGAGAGATTTGATTGTGCTGCCAGGGCGTATCTGCTGAATTTAGTAAGGAATACTATTTTCGCAGATAAAAGTCATACTCTTGTTGATGCGAAGTACCTCCCTTTATTCAGAGATTTGGACAGTATAGATGCATACGCATGGGGTACTGGTGCACTCGTAGTCCTTTAAGACTACCTCTCGGATGCCTGTCGTTATGACACCAAACAGTTAGGTGGTTATATGTCACTACTACAGGTATTAAATATTTATAATTATTTTTAAATTATTTATTTTTATGTTTATCATTAATTTATATTATTTTATTTGCAACAGTGTTGGATATACGAATATTTTCCAAATATTTGTAATAGATGTGGCCAGGGTGCTGATCTTGAGAGTATTGCTCGGATGAATAGATGGAGCTACAAACAATGCAAGTACAAGATCCCTGAGTACAAACATATGATTAACGCATTGACACCTACTGAAGTCATATGGAGACCATGGGAGAATCATAGGGATGTCATTCCCTTTGATGATATCATGCTCTACACTGGTCACCTTCGATTATGTAACATAGTAGTGGCCTACATGCCAGAGAGGTGTTTGAGACAGTTCGGATATATCCAACATATTCCACCACAATCACTTGCAGGTCTTTCGTGATTATTTGATGCAGATGTGTAATGGATGGGATATGTGACTCCTATCACCGAGATATTGTTGGAACCAAGTTGGTTCCAAGTACTTAGGATTTTGATGTTTACAAAAGCACTCCGTGTAACCTTACTTTGTACTTAGAATTATTATATTAAATGCCACCAGAAGATGAAGTCACCAGAGGTAGTAGATGAGTTACCAGAGGATAAAATCAGACCAGAGGATACACCTCCCGAATATACCAGAGGATGCATTCAGAAGGCACCAGAGGATACACCTCCAGAGGATACCAGAGGATGTCAAAACATCATCAGAGGATATCTTTCCTGGCCCAGATAAGAAGGAAGTAGAGTCCAGAAGGAGTACTGGACCAGACCAGAATAAAGCCTGCCAGAGGGAGACTTGGTCCAGACCAGAAGGAATCACAACTTAGACTTAGTCCAGAATTTATTCTGACCAGAAGATAGCTTGGCAGTGATTATAAAATTCAGTCCAGACTTAATCCTGACTTCATCAGAGCAGAAGATAACTGGTCCAGAACAAATGACATGGTCCAGACTTGGCCCAAACCAGAAGATACCATATTCCAGAGCATGAAACTCAGTCCAAATCAGAAGAAACGATTGTCCAGATTTAATCCAGACCTGATCCAGATCAGAAGGTAAATGTCCAGATTTAAAATATCATGTCCAGATTTAATTCAATCCAGACTCAGTCCATAATTGATCAAGATCAGAGGGAAAATGTTCAGATCAATGGTCCAGATTTAAGCATCATGGCCCAGTGTTGGCCGAGATCAGAAGATCAGACCATATGGCCCAATGTTGGCCGAGATAAGAAGATCAGATCATATGGTCCAGTGATTGGCCGAGTTCAGAAGATCAGAACGTGTGGTCCAGTGTTAGCTGAGATCAACGGATTACATGAGATCAGATTGTATGGTCCAGATGTGGACAAGATCAGAAGATCATATGGTCAAGATTTAATCATGATGATAATCAGTGGAGACTTGAGTAAATTTGATCAAAATATTAAGAAGATTTGATACAAAAATTAAGTGAAGTCTTGTAGGAATTCAGAAGCTATTTGCGGGAAGAAATATTTGGTCCAGAATTAATAAAGAACAGGATTGGCAAAAGTTATTTTTGAATGCAAATCTGGAGCTGAAAAGATATGTTTTTTTTATTTAAGTGAAATCCGATTGGCCAAGTTATTTTTGCAAGAGTATCTGGCAAGATACAGCTCGAACTTAAGCATGGAAGAGACCCTAATCTTCATCTATAAAAGGAGGCTCAAGGCAGAAGACTCAGCATCGAAAATACTTGAGAGTCATACACTTCCAAAAGCAAACACTTGAGTTTTCAGTGAAGTTAATTGTGAGTTCCAGCTTTCTAGAAGCAAGCACTCATGTTATTTTCTTTCCATTGTGTTATATCTAAGTTGTTGAATTAAAGTCTACAATCTGAGGGAGTCAGAAGGGGTAGAAGATTACTTGGCAATTAGATTCAAGGCGTTGTAATTCCTTCTACAATTTGGGGTTGTTAGATTGGTAGGAGAAGACTTGACTTAAGAAGTCAAGGTGTTGTATTCCTCAAAAGACTAGGATTGTTAGACTGTTTGAGAAGACTGACTTGGAAGGTGAAGGGACTGGACGTAGCCTCGAACTTAAGCATGGAAGAGACCCTAATCTTCATCTATAAAAGGAGGCTCAAGGCAGAAGACTCAGCATCGAAAATACTTGACTTCTAATTCTGGAACGAGGCTACGTCCAGTCCCTTCACCTTCCAAGTCAGTCTTCTCAAACAGTCTAACAATCCTAGACTTTTGAGGAATACAGCACCTTGACTTCTTAAGTCAAGTCTTCTCCTACCAATCTGATAACCCCAGATTGTAGAAGGAATTACAACGCCTTGAATCTATCTGCTAAGTAATCTGCTACTCCTTATGACTCCTTTAGATTGTAGACTCTACTTCAACAACTTAGATCTAACACAAGGGAAGGAAAAACTTAGAGTGCTTGCTTCTGGAAAGCGGATACTCACAATTGACCTCACTGAAAACTCAAGTGTTTGCTTTTGGATGTGTATGACTCTTTTGTGATTTTCGATACTAACTATTCTGCCTTGAGCCTCCTTTTATAGATGCGAATTAGGGCCTCTTCCAAGCTTAATTTCGAGCTGTATCTTGCTGAATTCTCTTGCAAAAATATCTTGACCAATCGGGCTTCACTTAAATAAAAAACATATCTTTTTTTAAGCTTCAAATTTTCTTTCAAAAATAACTGGCCAATCAAGTCTTTAGTTTCTTCCCGCCAACAGCTCCTGAACTCCCATACATGGTTCGATCGTTCCCAGTAAAACGCGGCGTGTTCGAATTCTGATCGCTTTTACGCGAGAAAGGGGGACCACCCTCTAAGCCTAAGTATTCCTCAATGACCGATAGCGTACAAGTACCGTGAGGGAAAGGTGAAAAGAACCCTATTTAGGGAGTGCAATAGAGAACCTGAGATCCGATGCGAACAATCAGTCGAAGGAGCTTAGAGCCTTTACTTGAGATTCTATTAGTAAAGCGCACTCACTCTAACGGCGTACCTTTTGCATGATGGGTCAGCGAGAAAATGGGAACAGCGGCTTAAGCCATTAGGTGTAGCAAAAAAGAGTGGGATACTGTATTTCCAGGATTGGATTTCATATTCGAATGAACCTCGTAATCGTAAGAAAGTTGGTTTTTTAACTATGGGTCTAGCAAACGAAAAATTTGGATAGGATCCAACCAATAAGATGGATCTCCCCCTTTGAAAATCGGACGTGAGGGTTTCCTCTCATCCGGCTAAAGTAGTTACACAAAATAAAGATAAAGAAAGGGGTTTTCGCTTTCCAATTTTCGAAAACCTCTACTCTAATCTAAAATAAAAAATGTTTATTTAATTAAATAGAATAGTATTGTTCTATCGAAATAGAAGATTTTTTTTTTCATATTCGATATAAGAAAAAAAAAACAAAAAAATGCAAGGATCTATGATATATATAATGAAAAAATGTAGAAAAGAAGACAAAAATTCTTTACAATGATACTGTAAACCAATGGAAAGGGATTTACCGTTTCCGGTGGTATCAAGATGGCACTGTGTCGGGATATCTTATCCATCTCTCCGGGAAAATAGATATTTCCAGAAATTTTTTTTGCTAATACACGAAAGTGCATACCATGGTTTTTCTGTCTATCGATAACTGCATGCATTACACGGTGGATATGAAGAAGTAGACCATTATCGCGACAATAGTGAGCCAAGCTAGTATTTGCAGTGAAGCCCTACATGCATTGGATAGCAAGTCCTTCTTATTCCGCGTGGATCAATACTCGACTTCTCTACAAACAAATAACATAGATCAATAGAATACCCATTCACAGGCACGGTATGACTTCCTATTAGTCGGCTTACTTTTCATAATTGCTGAACTGAACATAACTGCTCTTTCAAAGTCAACTGCAACAACTACAACTAAAAGAAGAGCAAATAATTTCCCCCTTTATTTTTGTCACAAATCCTTTTAATACTTTGATCCAAATAAATTAAAATCTCCACCATTAATCCTCATGATTAAATCTGGACCATCTGATCTTCTACGCTAGTCCACATCTGGACCATACTAAGTGATCTGCTGTGATCCTCTAATTTCGGCCAACCCTGGACCACACTTTCTAATCTTCTAATCTTCTGATCTCGGCCATCCTGGTCTAGCAAAATGATCTGCTGGATCCTCTGATCTCGCCCACTGCTGGACCACAGATTCTGACCTTCTAATTTTGGCCAACACTGGGCCATGGTCTGATATTTTGATCTCGGCCAACATTGGGTCATATACTCAAATCTGGACCATTGATCTGAATATCTTCCCTTTGATCTAGACCAATTCTGGACTTGGTCTGGATTAAACTGAAATTAAATCTGGACAAATAATATTTCAGTCTGGACATTTTACCTTCTGCTTTGAATCAGTTCTGGATCAATTCTGGAGATCATTTCTTCTGGTCTGGACTTAGTTTCATACCCTGAATCATGCTATCTTCTGGTCTTGGTCAAATCTGGATTGATTCTCTTGTTCTGGACCCATTAACTTATCCTCTGATTAAGTCTAGATCAAGTCTGGGCTGTTTATTATTTCACTGCCAGGCCATCTTTTGGTCAGAATAACTTCTGGAATAAGTCTGACAAATGATTCCTTCTGGTGTGGATCAAGTCTCCCTCTGGCAGGCTTCCTTCTGGTTTGGTCCAGGTCTCCTTCTGACTTTGCTTCCTTGTGATCTGGGCCAGCAAAGATATCTTCTGGTGATGTTTTGACATCTTGGAGTATCTTCTGGTACCTTCAGGATTAAATCTCTGGAACCCTTTGATCTTCTGCTTCTGATTACTTCAACTTCTGGTGGCATTTGATTTAATAATTCAAGGTTAAAAATAAGATTACATGGAGTTCTTTTGTAAACATCAAAATCCTAAGTACTTAAAACCAACTTGCTTCCAACAATGCTTACATCTTCAATTGGTATCAGAGCTCGGTTTCAAGGATGAGCACTTAACTAGTGTTTGAGGAAAGGTCCAAGGGGTCAACAGCATGGCAGAATCCAAAGATGATTTTGGAGGCAACATCAACAGACCACCACTGTTTGATGGAGACAGGTTTGAGTCTTGGAAGGACAGAATGAGAAGTTTCTTCATATCTCAAGATCCTGAATTATGGAAGCTGGTAGTCAAAGGATACACTGCACCTACTGTTCCAGGAGATCCAACTAAAGAACTGGACATGGAAGATATCAAACCAGATCAGAGCAGATTATACAAATTGCATCACAAGTTCATAACTATCATGATCAGTGCCATCACATTCAAGAAATTTGACAGATGCACAGATAAAGAAACAGCAAAGAGCACATTTGACCGTCTGGTTCTGACCTATGAAGGAAGCCAGCAGGTTCAAGAAGTAAGGGCTAACATACTGGTCAAACAATATGAGACGTTCAAGATGGAAGATGATGAAGACATTGATGGAATGTTCTGTAGATTCCAAACTCTAATATCTAGACTGAAGGTCTTGAAGAAAAGCTACACAACAGCAGATCATGTCAAGAAGATTTTAAGAAGCTTACCAACCAAGTGGAGACCAATGGTTACTGCAGTTCAGCAAGCCAGAGATCTGAATAACTAAAGACTTGAAGATCTGATCAGCTCACTCAAGTCTCATGAAATAGAACTGGAAGCAGATGAACCAAAGAAGAAGAAGAATCTGGCTTTGAAGTCGAAACAGAAGAAAGCTGCAAGGGCAGCACCAGAATCAGAGGATAGCGATAGTGACTGTGATGATATGGCTTACTTAACCAAACAGATGGTTAAGATATGGGAAAACAGGAATAGGAGAGGCTCCAAGAAGAAACATAACAGCAAAGGAAAGGAAGAATCTGACAAGAAGAGCATCATCTGTTATGGATGCAATGAACCTGGACATATCAAGTCAGAATGTCCAAATCTGGAAAAAGGAAAACAACACAAGAAGAGTTCCAGATTCAAAACGAAGGATTTGATGGCAGCCTGGGATGCATCAGAATCAGAAGAAGAATCGTCTGATGAAGAATAGGCAGAAACAGCAATGATGGCACACATCAGGTCTGCCTCTGGACTTCATAAAGGCACAATTTCAGGAAGGAAAACAGGCAGAAGGAAGAATGATGAAAGCAGTCATTCAGGCAAGTCTGGAAGCACATCAGAGGAAGCAATTCTGGCTCGGATGGCCAATACCAACTCAAGTTCTGGATACAGCTCAGGCTCTGGAACAGATTCAGAAGATGAAGACAATGAGGTATTTTCTGATCTCACTAAATCTGAATTAATTGATGCTTTAAAAGATTTTTTAAATGCAAACAATAAGATGTCTTTAAAACTAAAAACTCTTAGGGAAGATAAGAAAAATCTAAATAAAGAAGTCCAAGTTTTAAAGAATCAAAATTCTGAGTATGCAACTGAAAACAAGCATTTTAAAACTGAAGTTGCAAGACTCAAATCCGAAAACCAAACTCTCAAAAGTATTATTTTGTTCCACTTTCAAAACTGTTTTAGAATCTGATATGCATGAGCAATTTTATCAAAACTTTATTTCTAATGGAATGGAAAGAAGTAAATATGCATCGATGATTTATGGAAACAGTAACACTGGAAAGAGAGGTCTTGGTTTTACAGAAACTATTGCTGAAACTAAAACTGTTCATTCTGATGTTTTATGCATTGTTTGTGCTAAGAAAGGTCACTCTGAATTATCTTGTCCAATGGTAAAATGTGAACAAGATCAGAGAGCTGTTAAAACTATCAAACTTGGACCCAATCAGTTCTGGGTACCAAAAGATCAAATTGTTTATGTTGCAGATATTCTGAGCAACCAGATGGAGACACCAACAATGGTGTCTGGACAATGGATGTTAGCAATGCACAAGCAGAAGAAGGTTTATGTTCCTGCTACAACCAGACAGAGGCAATCTGAGTCTGATGGAAGAAGGTCTGGTCAACTCAACCAGAACCAGAATCAGAACCAGAATCAAAACTGGAACCAGAACCAGACATGGAACCAGTATCAGAAGCACAGGAACTGGAACTAGAACCAACACTGGAACCAGAATCAGAATTGGAACCAGAACCAGAACCAGAACAGGAATTACCAAAATCACCAGATTCATTAGAACCACTAAAATCACCAGATTTATCCAAATCACCAGAATCATCAAGGTTATCAGAATCACTAGATTCACCAAAGATACCATAACCAAAACATGTTCCAGAATCATCCGAGGAACATGGTTTATCGACCAAAGCGGAATCAAGGAAACTGCTCAAGCAGGCCAAAAGCAGAACTGGCTCTGATGGCTCAAACAGAAGCTGAGTCTGAGTCTAACTCTGATTCTGACAAAGAAAAAGCAAGGTCTAATCAGCAACACAAAGCTTGGTATCTTGAAAGTGGATGCTCCAAACACATGACAGGAGACAAATCCATGTTTTAGAATCTGACTATGAAAAATGGAGGCAAAGTTTCCTTTGGAGAAAACCAGAAAGGTCAGATTATTGGTACAAGAACAATTAGTAACACTTCTTATTCCCTTTCTATTAAAAATGTTCTGTTAGTTAAAGGGCTGAAACATAATCTGTTGAGCATAAGTTAATTAAGTGATTGCAAATATGATGTTATCTTAAAATAGAAAACTTGCAAAGCTGTTAGTCAACTTGATGGGTCTGTTTTATTTACTGGCATTAGAGAGGATAATGTTTATAAAATTGATCTGTTTAGTCTTGCTAAGCAACAGGTTAAATGCTTATTATCTGTAAGTGAGCAGAATCTGATTTGGCACAAGAGGCTAGGGCATGCAAACCCTAGACTTATATCTGAGTTGAGCAAACTCCAGTTGGTAAGAGGGCTTCCCAAGGTAAGTTCCAAAACTGAGATTCTGTGTGAAGCATGTCAAAGAGGTAAACAAACTAAAAGCTCTTTTAAAACTAAAAATTGTGTTTCTACCTCTCAACCACTTGAACTGCTTCACTTAGATCTGTTTGGTCCTGTTCAAAGAGCTTCTCTCAGTGGTAAGAAATATGGTTTTGTGATTGTTGATGATTACTTAAGGTCGACTTGGGTAAAATTTTTAAAGAACAAAGATGAATCTCACAAAGTGTTTATTTCTTTTTGTAAGCAAGTTATGAATGAACATGGTATTAAGATCATAACCATCAGAAGTGATCATGGAGGTGAATTTGAAAACAAGTATTTTGAAGAATTTTGTGATGAGAATGGCATCTCTCACAACTTCTCATCCCCCAGAACACCTCAACAGAATGGAGTGGTAGAAAGGAAGAATAGATCACTGCAGGAGATGGCCAGAACCATGCTGAATGATATGAAGGTTGCCACCTACCTTTGGGCAGAAGCAGTCAACACAGCTTGCTACATTCAGAATAGAGTCTACATCAGGTCAATCTTAAATAAAACTCCCTATGAATTGTGGAAAGGTAAGAAACCTAATATTTCCTACTTTAAGCAATTTGGCTGCATCTGTTTTATGTTGAACACTAAAGATAATCTAGCTAAGTTTGATTCTAGATCTCAAAAGTGTATCTTTATTGGCTACTATGAGAGATCAAAAGCTTATAGAGTGTTTAACAAAGAAACTAACACCGTGGAAGAATCAATCCACATTAAGTTTGATGATATACAGCTTGATTTTGAAAAGTCAAAGCAAGATGAGGAAATTGCAGGTGAACCAGAGGCACAGGAACCAGAAGTTGGACCAGCAGCAGAACCTGAGAAAGATAAAGATGAAAGCAAGGAAGAAGAACATGCTGACTCTGAAGACAAGTCAGAGGGAAAGAATGGATGGAAGTACAAGTCTTCACATCTAGAAAACTCTCATTATTGGCAGTGCAGCAGAACCATTGAAGACCACATCATCAAGTAGAGAAACCAATATGTTTGGTTTACTCTCAACAATTGAACCAAGCAATGTTGATGAAGCTTTGGCAGAGGAAGGTTGGATACTTGTAATGCAAGAAGAGCTGAATGAATTTCAAAGGAATTAGGTTTGGGATCTGGTATCCAGACCAAACAAAAACATTATTGGAACCAAGTGGGTGTTCAGGAATAAACTCAATGAAAAAGGTGAAGTGGTAAGGAACAAAGCCAGACTTGTAGCTCAAGGATACAGTCAACTTGAAGGTATTGATTACACTGAGACTTTTGCTCCAGTGGCCAGGTTAGAAGCAATTAGAATTCTTTTATCATTTGCTGCTAATCATGATATAATCCTGTATCAAATGCTGTATCAAATGAAAAATAAATCAGAAAGAGATGAAAAGGAGAAGAGAAGAGAAGAAAAGAAAGAGTGATTTAAGAAGGAGTTGAAAAGGAGAGGAAAAAGTCATTATTAGACTTAGGGGGATAAATTGGTCTGAGGAGGAGTATTTCAAGTACTTCGAATTTTTTCAAGCTTTTCAAAGTCTTTTTAAATAAGTTATAAGCTAACAAAATAAGTTAAGGTTTTGTCATCATCAAAAAGAGGGAGATTGTTGGAACCAAGTTGGTTCTAAGTACTTAGGATTTTGATGTTTACAAAAGCACTCCATGTAACCTTATTTTGTACTTAGAACTGTTATATTAAATGCCACCAGAAGATGAAGTCACTAGAGGCAGAAGATGAGTTACCAAAGGATAAAATCAGACCATAGGATACACCTCCAGAATATACCAGAGGATGCATTCATAAGGCACCAGAGCATACACCTCTAGAGGATACGAGAGGATGTCAAAACATCATCAGAGGATATTTTTCCTGACCCAGATCAACAGGAAGCAGAGTCCAGAAAGAGACCTGGACCATACTAGAATGAAGCCTGCCAGAGGGAGACTTGGTCCAGACTAGAAGGAATCACAAGTCAGACTTAGTCCAGAATTTATTCTGACCAGAAGATAGCTTGGCAGTGATTATAAAATTCAGTCCAAACTTAATCTAGACTTCATTAGAGCAGAAGATAACTGGTCTAGAACAAGTGACTTGGTCAAGACATGGCCCAGACGAGAAGATAAGATAGTCCAGAGCAAGAAACTCAGTCCAGATCAGAAGAAATGATTGTCCAGATTTAATCCAGACCTGATCCAATTCATAAGGTAAATGTCCTGATTAAGATATCATGTCCAGATTTAATTCAATCTAGACTCAGTCCAGAATTGGTCCAAATCAGAGGGAAAATGTTCAGATCAATGGTCCAAATTTAAGCATCATGGCCCAGTGTTGGCCGAGATCAGAAGATAAGACCATATGGCCCAGTGTTGGTCGAGATAAGAAGATCAGATCATATGGTCCAGTGATTGGCCGAGATCAGAAGATCAGAACGTGTGGTCTAGTGTTGGCCGAGATCAGAGGATTACAGCAGATCAGATTGTATGGTCCAGATGTGGACGAGATCAGAAGATCATACGGTCCAGATTTAGTCATGATGATAATCAGTGGAGACTTGATTAAATTTGATCAAAGTATTAAGAGGATTTGATACAAAAATAAATTGAAGTCTTGTGGGAATTCAAAAGCTATTGGTGGGATGAAAGATTTGGTCCAAAGTTATTTTTGAATGCAAATATGGAGCTGGAAAGATATGTTTTTTATTTAAGTGAAACCCGATTGGCCATGTTATTTTTGCAAGAGTATCTGACAAGATATAGCTCAAACTTAAGCATGGAAGAGACCCTAATCTTCATCTATAAAAGGAGGCTCACGGCAGAAGACTCAGCATCGATAATACTTGAGACTCATACACTTCCAAAAGGAAAATACTTGAGTTTTCAGTGAGGTCAATTGTGAGTATCGGCTTTCCAGAAGCAAGCACTCTAAGTTTTTCCTTCCCTTGTGTTAGATCTAAGTTGTTGAAGTAGAGTCTACAATCTAAAGGAGTCATAAGGAGTAGCAGATTACTTAGATGTTAGATTCAAAGTTCTTTTCCTCAAAAGTCTAGGATTGTTAGACTGTTTGAGAAGACTGACTTGGAGGGTCAGTTGTATTGTTGTAATTCAAGGTTTTTGAATTAGTAAAATCCTCCAAATCGTTGAATAAAACAGAGTTAGCAGCGGATTTAAAGTAAATATAAAACACATAATTTTATATTGGTTCACCATTAACGAGGCTACGTCCAGTCCCTTCACTTTGAAGGATTTCACTAATTCAAACCTTGAATTACAACAATACCACTGACCCTCCAAGTCAGTCTTCTCAAACAGTCTAACAATCCTAGACTTTTGAGGAATACAGCACCTTGACTTCTATAACACCCCGAGTTTTTAAACAGCGCAAGTGTATTTTTTTTTAACCAAAATAAATAAATAAAAGAATTTTCGAATTAATTCAAAATAATTACACTGAACTTAAAAATTTAGTCGTTTCATAAAATAATACCTCTTAAATTCCAATGACAAGAATAATTAAATAATTACATCATAAATATAACTAACTAGTTAAATTTTGGGAATTAATACTTCCAATATAATAAAAAGTAATGCATCACAAAAGTCGGTGTCATAACATCTCCAAAAACATCCGGCCTGCGGCCCACTAAAACAGTATCAGAGTGCGGAAAAGATTAGCGGAAATGATATACAATAATTCCAAAATAAATAATTACATCCCCCGAACTCAAGACCCTATACAACAAGTCTAAACTGATCATGCACGAAAGCTACCGTAGCAAGGGTTCCCTCCGCATCCCATACAAGTCTCGCTGACTCCGCAGCTCGCCTCGATGTGACGTCATCCTCCTCATCATATAGGGAAGGATCAGTCTCCTCCGAAGTCAGATCTACCCACGATCTGGGTCGCTTCGGCGGTGCCGGAATCTCAAAAGAATCATCTGATGTCCTAGATGGACCCGGAATGTCAACTGCTGCTAGCGTCGGTCCTTTATTCTTCTCTCCTGCCTCGGGTTCATGCACAACCCCTCCAGCTACCATGGCCTCCGTCTCAACCCCTTCAGTCGGACCCTTCGCGTCCGTAAAAACTCTGTACGCTTCCAATATCAATTTGGAAGGTACCGGAAAATCAATCCTCGCGTGAGTGTGCTCTACGTAAGCCACTGCCCCCGTCAATCCTGCAAGTCCTCGCCAATATACCCAAGCAGTAGGCAAATGACGATCAAGGAGATGTTTCCGTCGTCTGGGTACCCACCGGTGGTACGGGTTTGGGGGTCATCTGAGGGCAAAGCCCAATTTTCCACAATAATTGTAAAGGGTCACCGAGCGAAAATAACAATTACCACATAGCAATTATTTCTAAGATAACAATGTACATACATGGCATGCTCAAATGATATAACAACAGTAATGATGAAGTATGCTTACTTATGAAACGTATACATTAAGATCTTTGCGAAAGAGCCAATTTACATATTAATTATATTGCAAGTACAACAAAATCAGCAATCACAAACACCCATTCGGCACTCAAATTTCAATGGATACTTGCCACCCTCGGTTTCAACTCATCAACTTATATTAAAACATGACTCACAATCAACCACCCCGATGCAATATGTAAATGCCAATGTACACAACTCTTGGAATTTCCAAGGTGCAGTCTCTCACGGACCAGCACGATTTTACAAATGGAATGGACCGTCAAATACACGCGAAACCATTCTGTAGCCGGATAGAATAGACCGTCTAATACACGCGGAAATACTCTAAACCCGGATAGAATAGACCGTCTAATACACGCTGAACTGTTCTACAACCCTTCACGGTTACTACATTGACGTGTATTAGCTTATCACAGGCCAAATACACAGAAGTTAAATCCTCGCACGGATAGAATGGACCGTCTAATACACGCGGAACCACTACGTAGTCCGAGTAGAATAGACCGTCTAATACACGCGGAACTACTCTGAACCCGGATAGAATAGACCGTCTAATACAAGCGGAACTATTCTATAACCCATGGTTACTACTTAACTTCGCGGCCCATCACGGTCACCGCATCAGCTCTGTGGTCCATCGCGGTCACCACCTGACTATGCAATGCATGAACATGCGATGTTTTCTCTTAACTGAAAATAGTATGCAAATACCAGCTAAAAATCCAGCCACTCCATTACCATCTTAACAACTTCATTATCACCACATCAATAAAAAAAAATCTCAAGAACCTCATCATCACCACCTCAAACCATCTCAAAAATTCCATTTAATTCATCACAAGCCTTCCCAATGTTTCCCCAACTCTTTAAGTGCATAAACCAATGTTTAAAATTGGAATTAAAAAAAAAACCAATCTGTATTCGAATACAGCTTCCTTGTATTCGAATACAGATGCTAAAACAGTGAAAAAAAATCAGCATTATGTATTCGAATACGAGGTTGTCGTAGCCGAATACAGATGCGAAGTCAGTGCCAAAACCAGCAAATCTGTATTCGAATACGACAGGATCGTAGTCGGATACAGATGCGAATACAGTGGCAAAAATTGCAATCATGTATTCGAATACGACAGGGTCGTAGCGGAATACATATGCTAAGTCAGAAGCAAAAATCACTTATCTCACGTGTCTCAACTTCGCAAATATATTCCTGATCCTTCAGATGTGATTGAGTCAGACATAGTCCAAATAAAAGAGAATCAAACTTTTGAGACCTTACCGCTACGGATTGAGGACCGCAAGGTCAAGGAATTAAGGGGTAAGACGATTTCATTGGTTAAGGTTGTCTGGGGAGGTGCTGTTGGTCAAAGTGCTACGTGGGAAGTCGAAAGTCAAGTGCGTGATTCGTATCCCGAATTATTTTCATCAAGTAAATTTCGAGGACGAAATTTTTTTTTTACAAGGGGAGAAATGTAACACCCCAATTTTCCTTAATTATTTTGCTTTAATAGTATAATAGTACACTACTAATATTATATAAGTGTTAATATGTGTTATAATTTCTTCATGTGTGTCTTGTGTGTTTGTCTTAGTAATTGATTTAAATAATAAATATTAACTATATTTAAAATAATAATAATAATAATAAAATAATATTAATAATAATAATAATTGATTTAATATTCATTTAGAGTTGAGTTACTAGTTATATATATATACTAGCCGGCCCACACTTATGCCATATATATATATGTATTCCTAAGTACTAGGTTATTCTATTTATATTGCCCAAACATCTACGCATATATAAACTACGTAGCAGCCTTTGAACTAGCACCCGCCTCCAAAAGCTTCTCTCTATTGTTTCTTAGCTGCAATCTGATCCCAATAATTTGGGGTTCTAACATCAAATAGCAGAACCATATCATACTGCAGGTACACTTTGTTTTCTTAATCCCATCAATTGATATTATTTAGTCTGAATAAATAAATAAAAAAGAAAGTATATGTTCCTAATTACATCAATTTGATACAGTTTCTGATTTCAAAATTCGATACATTTTGATCTAAATAAAAAGAAGAGAGCCTATTTTCCTAATTCCATCAATTTGATATATTTTTTTTATTCTATCAATTATATCAATATAGGAATTTTGGTTTAATTATAATAATGTTGGACAACATATGGATAGTCATTGTTAAATTTTCTTTTAACATTCTGTTGATATATATTTCTGATGCTATGAGAGTATAAGCAAAAAATTGATAAATATTCATTTTTGGGATAATATAGGATTATGTATAGTACTAAATAATTTTTTTAATTATATTAAAAATATTAGATAATTTATTTATTTTTAGTAATTAATTTTGGTGGCTATATTGCTTACCTATTTTTTTAAAATACCCAAACTACGGATATACGCCATAATATTTTAATACGTGATCCTGTGTTATTTTAATTAAAATTAGAAATTGTTTTAGGTTAGTATACTAATACATATATTTTGATGGTATTAAATATATTTTTGGGTTATAATACAAATAGAAAATAAATTATTTATGTATTATTAATCAATAGATGATTTATCTATTAGGGCAAGTAGTTAATTAGTATTTGGTCGTTGCGTTAATTTATTTATTTATTTATTTTCGCGAACTATTAGAGACAAGGATCGACGAAGACGTGGCAAGTTAGCAAATCAGATTCGTTGGGCGAAATCTTTGATTGAGGTAAGGGGTGAGATGAGGTTCGATTTTATGAGTATAAAATAACATGAGATGAACGGGAATACCGAAATTCCCATATATTCACCCGGGGATTACTACATACGGTCGAGCCCTATTGAGTAAGAATAATTAATTAATAATATATATGGTAATAGTGAGGACTAAAATGTATTTTAGTAACCTATAGAATTGTTGTGAGTTTAATTATATCAAGACTGCATATTGTTTAATTTTATGAAATCTTGTGTTGATTGTTATTGTGTGAATGTTATGTACTTGAGTGCTCTGATTTACTGGATTGAAAACTGTGATATTACTTGAATGCACCGCCTGTTTGATTTATGCTGTGATTGATAAAATTGGAATTTTATTGTGATTGATTAATTATATCTAGATTTATATATATATATATATATATACATATATATATATATAATGATGTAATTCTGATGTATATTGTGAGTTGAAATTTATTGAGTTGTGACAATCGAGTACGTATGAGATAGATGCTGTAGTTTTGGAGTAAGGATTATTTTGTCATCATATAGGGATGGTTTGACAAACCTAGTGATTCGGGGAAGTACAGCTGAATGAGCCTGATCGTGGAGGGCTACAGTCAAACCGTGAGGTAAGACTGATAGACCTTGGGGGTACATCTAGTTGGGAATTCCTAAGTGGATTAGTGGGTTATTCCTTAAGGCCGGGAGCTACCGTGCAAAAACAAGAGTACCCCGACCGTCGCGTATATGTGTCTCGGGTTGAGTTGAGGTGATCTATGAGGACTTGGCCATTCATGAATTGTCCGTCCACTCTTGTAGTGGCATAACATCAGGCCTCCTAACCAAGTACTTCAGAGTAGAATGGTACCAAGTGATGAAGAAGTATAGAGTATAGGACATGCATAATATTTCATCCTTGTAACTAATTTATTGTGATTAACTTGGATTAACCTTGATATAATGTTCTTGGGTGTTTCTCATGTTTGTAATAATTTGATTATTTGCGTGTTCTCCTCATTTATATTATACTATTACATAATTTTGATACTCACCCCTCGTTGTTTGTGTTTGGCGTTTGCGATGGACGCAAACAAGTTGTAAGCTGCAGGTGACGACTAGTACCATCCGAGTGGCGGGAGCCATCTTGTCTCGAAGATTTTTATTATAAGTTTTTTTTTTGTGTTGTTATTGTTAACGTTTATTAAATTGGGGATTTCTGCTCTGATAGTGACATCGGGTTGGGACTACACTTACCACTATCAGTAAACTTATATACGTATGTTTTAAAAAGGATTTTGTTGACTACTGTCATGATTTCAAGTTCCTGAAAAATAATATGAGAATTTGGGATTAATATGATATTTCTATGATTGCATGATATTCCTTACCTTATAAAATACTTGGAAGTTCGTATATTTTTCTTGAAGAATTACAATTTTATAAATAATTATATAAAAAAAATAATTTGGGGTTTAGGGTGTCACACCCCCAATGTTGTAGACGCCATGTATATGCTCTTGCCAAGAAGTTGCCTCATCGGTGCGACATTGCTTCCAACCTGGTGCAAAGTCTGGCACTAGAAATCCAGCTTTCATCTTTAACTATAAGATACATTGAAATAATAAATAATTTTATTATTTAAAAACAAGCATTACTTAATAAAATAATATAATTTTATCTAAACCCAGTGACTTGTGTTGACAAAACCAATACATATGATACGATCATTTTTTGTCGATCCTAAATGTGAACCCCTCATAAGAAAGAAAGTCATAGAAAATTTCTGACCAAACGTGACGAGCATAATATTATATGTTGTCACTATCACGTAACCCATATATGGTATGGACATCCATTTATCTATTGGTTGAACACTTAAGCTTGTTATCTTCAACGAATCTCTGATTTCTCTAATGCGTCCTAGCAACAGTCTATCATATGGACAAATATGAGAAGCAATCTCTTGGTCCAAACTATGGCAGACCAAAGACCAAGATTCCTCACCGTGTCCAAGCATTGATGCAATAGCGCGATAGCCACAATTTTCATTTGCTATCACATTAAATATGTCATCAATGTATGGTTGAATAACATCGGGAAATTGTCTCAAGAACAAATGTATTGAGGTTTGAGATGATTGAGAGGGTTGTTTCTTTGATGATTGAGAGGGTCTCTTCTTTGATGATTGAGATGGTTGGGAAGTAGGATCTTCACAATATGTTGCATTAACATGCTCAAAGTAAGAAGGGTCTCGATATACATCATATCCATCCGACTTCTTAGACTTACTCTTCTTCACCTGTCCTTTGGTTTGAACTTGTTCAAGTGGTGGACACGTTGAACTTGTAGTTGGAAAAGCAAGTTCACGCACCTTACTCTTCAACACTATTTTTCTTATAACATAAAGTGATCAAAAGCGTTTCCATAAGGCATCCATCTCAACAGAAATATCTAACTTTGATCCATCTTTTATGTCTTGGGGGAGTTCACATTCCATGCTTAATTTCCTGCATTAAATATGCACAGAATCTAAAGGAATTGGTTCACCCATCAATTTATATTGTGCTAATTCACAAGCACAGGGTAACCCGTATGTTCTTCTGAGAGAGCACCCACATATAGATTTGTCGGTACCCACCCATTCAACTTTCTCGTATTCTTCAACAATACATCTTTTAGTTTCTTTTGATACAAATGTATTCAATCTCTGATAAAATGGATTATTGTGTTCGTGCGCTTTATCATAAAAACTTTTCTAAAATGAGGCCCTGATTCTTTTATGTTGCAACTTTGTCATGTTGTTCATAGCCTCCCAACATCTATACATGTCACCCATGTTGTTTTCCAACATTAACTTCAGTTTCAATTAAGCTGACTCAACCCTATCATTACATGTAAATTATCACCATGGAGCAATCCAAAAATAAATAGTAAAATTAAAAAATCGAAGTTTTATAGTGAGATGTCATACCTGTTAGTCGTTGTGTTTCCCAAATGCATGGCTCGATTTGTCCATGCTTCAACAAACCGTTGCTTATGAGGAGTCAAGCAAGTTTATTTCACATAATCAACAAACACTTCATAATCGACACATGATTGCTCAAACATGTGCAAGCGCATTATATACTCTTTTTCATCACTGTAATACATAATGTCTTTCCCCATATTCAATATTAACTCTTGTCTATCCTTTAAGACATATTGCTTTCATTTTGCTCCAACATTTTTGTCGATATGAAATTGACAAAGCAAATTAACAGCATGTTGAAATACAATACCAATTGCTTTCATTAAAGCAAGATTTCTATCTGTTACAATTACATGAGGAAAATTATTTTGTGTAACAAACAGTTCTTTTAGCCTGTCTAATGCCCAACAAAAGTTTTCTTCCCGCTCACATTCCAAATAAGCAAATCCAACTACAAATGTCATCTATGTCGATGTCATACCAACAATTTCAAGTAATGGCATTATGTATTATTGGTTTTGTAGGTGTTGTCCATAATCAACACAATAGGAAACAAATTCAACAACTTCACTGAATCTGGATGAGCCCAAAAATTATCTTTTATAACATCTGAGTCTTCCGCTTTCTATTCCAACACACATATTTTGTATCTTCAATTAACTTGAATAAATGTTGCATCTATGTCTTATGACCTCTCATGTGCAATTGAATGATACTCCTCTGTTTATATATTTGAGTAACATTGTTCTTATCTCGGTCTTGCAATGAGAGTAATATGTACCTCGGTGCTACATTATATTTTGTTAAGTCGTGGACGTGTTTTTTCTCTTCTTCATCTAAACGTCCAACAAATGCATGTCCCTCCAAAGTATCAGGTAATTCATGGTTGTGAAGTCCACAAATTACTTTTACTGTCCATCCTTATGCATCTTTTAATGGTACGTAATGGTTTTGAAAAAAGTATCAACACCCTTATATTTTTCTCCTTTATCACAACCTAATCTTAATTTATTTCTCCTCCATCTCTCTCCTGTCTCTTTATTTGATCTTGTGATTATAACGGCCACTTTGTGTTTTATACCGATTTCTCTAGCCCAATTCACAACAGCTTCCCGTGTATCAAATATCTTAAATAAAATATAAAATAAATTATAATAATTAATCACAATAATAGATTATTATGATAGTAATTATAATTATTCATACCTGATCTGTGTTAAAAACGTTGGTAGTATCGACGCATGTTTTATCATATAATACTAGTGGATTATTCATATCTATCAAAATTTAAAATTAAAAAATATTTTAAGAAAACATTTAAATCTACCGGAAAACTTGGAAAAAAGTTTTGCAGTAGAACCTTCTGTACCAGAAAACTTGAAAAAAAATTTCCGGTAAAAGCCTTCTGTACAGGAAATCTTTTGAAGGTAAAAAAAAAGTGAATTTGAATTTGGTAAAATAGTCAAAAAAAAATGAAGGGTATATTTGACATTTTAATGGCCCAATTAGATTATAGTAACAATAAAGCTTGGTTTAGAATATGAGAGGCATTAAAAAAGGGAGGACCAGATATTAGGATTAGAGAGAATAAAAAGGAGGCATACACAAGATAGGAGGCTGACGGGATATACATAAGAAAGAAGCAGCCACCATTGAAGAAAACTAAGACACCTTAGGTGCTAGGGTTGGGGTAAACTATATCAAATTTTGGAATAAAAATTATTGTTTTCATTTGTATTTATTCTTCACACTAATTTGATGAAAACTATTATTTCTGCTTTCATTTTCTTTATGATTTGATATACTTTTTACTATGTTTTAATTATCTATTCTAGTTTTATTTTGAGTATTTTTTATTGTTCGATTAGATTTTTCTATTGCGCTAATCACGTGGTAGGATTGATCACATTTTGCATGTTATTAATCAATTAGTTGTTGGCGATCATACTACAATTAGTTGGTGGACCTATATGATAATTGAGACTATAAATTATTGCATAACCAAACTTAATTTTAGTATTTCAGTCATTCAACATTTTTATGCTCTATGCTTTTCTTGAATTTAAACTCTTTGCATGACCAAACAAGGATTAATTTAGGAAAAAATATTAATCACAAATGACCAATCAGTTGATAATTGAATCAAATGAAAGGAATCCAAATAGAACTAGAATCGGGGTAATCAAAGTTATAAGTGAAACTGTGACACTAGGCTTCTCTCCATTTATTTACAACTTTGTGTAATTATTATTTTTCTTAATTATTTTCTATATACTTATTTAGTTATCATAACATCTCAATCATTATTGTTAGTCTAAATAATAAATTATCTTAATTAGCTTGTACTTGTTAATTAATCCTCCTAGATACAATTTTTTTTATATTACTTATATGATAGAGTACACTTACACTAAGTGTATTTTTAACACAAAATTTGGTTATGAAATCCTGATTGTGGTTGTGGTTACGTTGTCAAAGAAGCTTATATTGTGCAATGCAATAGTGACATAGTGACATAGGTCTTGCAGGTATACAAACACTCAGTGGCAGACCTATTGAAAGAGTTGGTGGGGGCAATGACATCGTCCATTACTTTTTATAAATAATAATGATAGGATATTAAAATAAAAGTGATAAGTTCCTTAAATACCCCTCAAACTTTTAGGGTTCGGAAAAATTCATTCACTATTGCATCCCACTCTCCCCCACTCTTCTTCGCTTTCCTTCTCATTTCTGCTTCCTGAATATCTTTTGTCTCTCTCTCTCTCTCTCTCTCTCATTTGCGGTCGGCCTCCACTGGCTCCACACGATACAACTCTTTTTCGTCTCTCCCTCTTAGCCATCTCTCATCTTCCACACGTAACAGCAATATTCCACGATCTCTCCCTCTCAACCTTCTTTTTTGTGTTGTTCCAATGACGCGATGCCCGACAAAGTTGGTATCTCACTCAGGTATTTAGACTATCTCTTCTCACATCTGCCATCTCCTTCTTGATCTCCCTCCTCTGTAACCAGCGCTGCCACGTGCCCGTCTCTCTGTCGCGTTTCGCAGTCTCGAACTATCTCAATCTGCTTTTTATATTTTTCAGTTTCTTACTCTTCTCCTTTTCTACTATTTGATAATTGTGAATTGTTTTAGTTTAGGATTGTGAAGTAGTAGTATTTAGTGAATTGTGAATTGTTTTAGTGTGCCAATTGAGATTGTGAACTTTAGTGTGTGAATTATGACTTTGTGATTGGAAATTGTTTACTGTTTTTCTGATTAGTGTAGTGTCAATGTGAGATTGTGAACTGTATTTCTTTGTGAATGTGAGTTGTAACCTTGAGAATTTGGAACTGTTTGTATGAATATTTTTGTGGTTCAACTTTTTTAAATACCAAGTTAGCGTTGTGTAATTAATTTGTGTATTTTTTTAGGAGTGATACGATGTTTAAACATAAGAAAATTGATGCATTTTTCAAGGAGAAAGTTTCCAACAAAGATGAAAATTGTAAAGCTTCAACATCAACACTTGAAAAGCATCATTTTGATGATCAAGTAGTTCAACCAGATGAGCAGCCTTGCAAGTTTCAAAAAACACCTTGTATAAATTTGTTGTCAATTATTTAGAACATGATCCCTAAAAACATCTCCAAATTTGGGAATATCTAGTGATTCAAAGAGATGAAGTTTGAAGAACTGATCTTATTTGGGGTCCCTATCAATGTGTAATTGAAAAGTGTCTCCTATATAGAGACAATCTTCCAAGACGATTTCATGCATCTTGGTTCAAAATGTTTCCTTCATGTCTAGAGTACTCTCCGACTAATTATGCTACTTATTGTATGGTTTGTTACTTGTTCAGTACAAAACAAGTGCATATTGTATGGTTTGTTACTTATTGTATAGTGTGTTATTCTTAAACATATTGGGGAAAGTTTGTGTTCGCTTCACGCTAATGCAATGAAAGCATCTCAAGACTTGTTTAATCAATCTATGCATTTCGTAAATGGCTTTAGTGTGCAGAGTGATGATCTAATCAACAAAAATAGACTTCGTCTCAAGATCTCTATTGATTCAATTTGTTGACTCATATTTCAACCTTATTCTTTTAGAGGCCATGACAATCACTATGATAAAAAATAGAGGTAACTTTCTTGAAATGGTCAAACTCTTAGCATCATACAATAATGAACTTGCAAAAGTAGTGCTAGAGAATACTCCATATAATTCAAAGTATACCTCAATAGGGGAAATTTTGCATATCATGTCTAATAAAGTGAAAAGCTATATTCGAGAAGATACTGGGGATTCTAAATTTTTGTATAATTGGTAATGAATCGCGTGATGAATCTCTAAGGGAGTAAATGACAATTATTTTGAGGTTTTTGGATAAAACGGGATTTATACAAGAACATTTTTTGGTCTAGTGCATGTTAAAGACACTATGACTATCACTCTTAAAAAAGCCATTAGTGATGTTCTTTCTCGGCATGGTCGTGATGTTTTAAATATTCGTGGGCAGGGTTTGATGGTCCTAGTAATATGAGAGGGGAGTGGATTACAAACATTATTTCTCAATGATTATCCTTATGCTTATTATATACATTGTTTTGCAGATATACTACAACTTGCTTTGGTTACTGGTTCTAGAGAAGTTTTTCCCATTCATGATTTCTTTTCACACTTAATTTTTATTATCAATGTTATATGTCCCTCTAGTAAGCGTCAAGATGAATTGCAAAGTGCCATATTAGAAGAGATTTTCGCATTGTTGGAGATTGGCATACTTGAAAGTCGTAGTGGACAATATCATATTTTCAGTTTGAAATGAACCGGAGATACTTGTTGGAGCTCACATTTTTCTTCTGTTTGTAGTATGAAAAGTTTGTATAATCCAATTTGTGCGGTTCTTCAAGATATTAGAAGAAATGAAATAGGTTATTCTACACGTGGTAATGTTAATGTTGCTCATAAGCTTATGAAATCATTTGACTGCATATTGATTTTTCACATGATGAAAGAGATTATGGGAATTGCAAATCATCTCTGTCAATCTTTACAACATAAATCTCGAGATATACTTAACGCAATGCAATTATTCAACAATACAAAAACATTAATTCAAAAGTTGAGAGATGATGGTTGGGATGATTTATTGAAAAATGTGATATTACTTTGTGAGCAACAAGATATTCATTTTCTGGATTGTGATGCTATTTATAAAGAACGTGAAGGGCGCGCTCATCATCAACGTGATCACATCACAATGGGTCAACAATATAGAGTGAATCTCTTTTGTGTTACAATAGATCAATAATTACATAATTGAATCATAAGTTTTGTGCACAAACAATGGAGCTTTTGAGTCTAAGCAATAGTTTGGTTCCTAAAGATATTTACAAAGCATTTTTTATGGATAAAATTTCTGTTTTTTGTAAACAAAATTTCTCCTCTAGATTTTAATTATCAAGAGAAAATTAATTTGAGATTTGAATTGAAACACTTTATTCTTGATGTTGCTAGTAATCTAGATTTGAATAACTTGTCGACTATGTCAAAATGTTGTGAAGCTCTAAAAAAACAGTGAAGGTGGATACATATTATTTGATTGATCGACTAATCCGCTTTATCTTAGCTATTCCTATTTCTACAGCTACTACAGAAAGATCATTTTCAACAATGAAGATTATCAAGACAAGACTGCGTAACAAGATGGAGGAAGAATTTCTTGCTGACAATATGATACTTTATATTGAAAAAGTAATAGCTAAAAGATTTAATTCTGATTCAATTATCAATGATTTAAAGGCTTTATGAGAACGAATGACACAACTTTAATTTGATGTAAATGTCTCTTTTCATAGACTATATTTTTATTTTTTATTGATGTTACATTGAATATTTGATAAAGCTATATAAATTTTATGAATTTCAATTATAATATTATACTTAATATTTTTTGCTTCCCACAATATTTTGTGCCAGATCCTCCACTGTAAACACTTTTCATTGCTAGGTTTCAAAGTTAATACACATCTATCATAAATTAATTTTACTGAAATTTTTGTCTATTCACTCAAAAAAATTTCACCCCTACCTTCCACCTCTGTGGGTCCTTCAAGCCCTCAAACATGATCTCTTCTCATCTCTTTCTTTCCCTTGTATTTTCTGAAAATTCTCATATCTTGTGATGTTAGTTTTGAACTTGGGATCTCTCATGCAAGTGTGCAACAAACTACCAATTGTTCCCTGAGACATTTCTAAAGAGTTAAAACGCAACCCAACACACTAAAGCAAATGGCCCTTGATTTTTATTTTTTAAATTTCGATTTTTTAATTAAATTTCAAAACATTAGTTGTTTTTAAAAAATACTTATAATCTTTGTTCTAATTTGATTTGTTTTCTACACAAAAGTATTAACTTCATTGTTTGTTTCCTGATCTTCTAATTTAGTAAATGGCAAAGGAGAAGAAGTCTAAGAGTTTGATGGTGTTCCTATATGCAAAACATGTTCAGGCTCTTGCAAAAAACGCGGGGAACTTGTGGAAGCTGAAAAATGGCTAGCGAATAACACGATATTCAATCAATAAGAAGGTGAGGTGAATAAAATTGTTGAGAATATAAATTTTTTATGGTGCCTTTGATTCACTACGCCAAAAGTTGCCTTTTACAGCGCTTTTTAGCACTCTAGTATCTAGTGTTGTAAAAGGATACAACATCGCTATTGAAAATACAACTAGCGTTGTAATAGGTTCATATATAAAGCAAGCTTCTTATACTATGTTTACAGCGCTTTTTCGAAAAAGCATTGTAATAGGTCCATATATAAAGCACGCTTCTTATACTATGTTTACAGCACTTTTTCAAAAAAGTGCTGTAATAGGTCCAAATATAAAGCGCGCTTCTTATACTATCTTTACAGTGCTTTTTCAAAAAAGCGATGTAATAGGTTCATATATAAAGCGCGCTTCTTATACTTTCTTTTAAGCGCTTTTTCAAAAAAGCGTTGTAATAGGTCCATATATAAAACGCTTCTTATACTAGTTTTACAGCGCTTGTCCAAAAAAGCGTTGTAAAAGGCTTAGAAAAGCGCTTTAAAACGTTTAAAAAAGCTATTAAAAGGATTTTTTATGGCATTTTTTAAAAAAGCGTTGTCTTTTTTATGGCATTATTATGAACATCAAATATCACATTCAGATTCTTCTTTTCAACATTAAAATTCACATTCACAATATCAAAATTCATATTCACAAATATCAAAATTCATATTCTTCACAATATCAATTTCATATTCACATTCAACAATATCAATTACAAATGTTTCACATCAACAAATTACAATAAATTACAATGTGAATTACATATTCACATAACAAATTACATCATGACAGTAACAACAAATTAATTACAAATTATATAACTTTGAGTTTGAGGACAAACAAGCACCATTCTTCTTTTATTTTTGTGAGATCACTTTCAGAGTATGTTGGGTTGAAGTTGTCAAAATACTGAAGCAAAATAAGTTAGAATAAAAAAAATAACATATATATAGTTTATATAAGAAAATCAAAATATAATGAAAATAATGTACTGTTTCTGGAATTATATGTTGATTTAGATCAACAATCTCCTTCATGAACCTCATTATATAGTATCCGCAGTCTATGTTGTTAGTTTGATGCGGACACTATAAAATAAAACATGTACGCCAACAAATATTTATGCATTGATTGTAAATGAAAATTTAAAGGCATATAATTAAGTTCTATAACAAAAATGTCAAACCTTTATTGGAAGCCATGTGATGTTGTTTGACTTAATCTTCGACACTGAAGCACCCCTTTGAGCGCGGAAAACTTGCAGAGCACTATCAAATAAATGTGATTATTATTCAATGACCAAAAACATTATTTATATATGTAAGAAATAAATGAATATTACTTACGTGTCGAAGATGTTCTTTATATTTGGGTGATTATTGAAATGATCGTGCAATGGGTCTAAATAATATACAATTTTAGAAGTTGCATTTATGGTAAACAACATCCAATGTTGCCTACAACAACAAAAATTTGGTTGGCAAATTTGTTACACAACTCATAATATCATAAATTAAAAAAGATATAGATAAAGTATCTAATTACGTACCCTGAATTGTATGGTGTCAAAAACAACTTGTCCTTCTCTTTATTTTCTATAAGTATATCAACTACATAGTTTTCTACATTAACTGTATAGAGTTTAAACATGGATAGTTTATGCGGAGATAAGAATGAAAATCTACTTGACAACTTCCGCGTGCACACCAACTTCTCATACAAAAACCTTCAATGAAAATATAAAATTAGATTAATCATCAATAAATTACATGTGGCAGTAATGCAATTAAAGGTCATTTTTATCTTAAATTAAATACTTATATTACCTGATGTATATGCTGATGACAGTAGCACTCATCTCTTTATGATCGAGAAATTCATATATTTGCTCTTTGCCAAGTATGTCTAAATACTCTTCTCCGAATATACCATTTTCCATGTTTATCATGCGTGTATCATTGTTGCCCTCCATATTCATCTTTGTTGTGTTTCAAGACACGACCCAAATCGAGCAAGGCGTGGTTGACTTATTTCAGGAGCAGCAACTGATTTCCTCGATCCAGTTTTTGCATTTTGGAAGATTTATTTTTACCACAGACCTGCACCTGCGGTGCAGCGGGTTTATTTTTTGGTTGAATCTGAAAAAAATGAGGTTGATCGGTTTGTTAGTTATTATAGTAAGCTAATCATTTCTTATACATGAATTCATGTATATGTCAAACCTTTTTTGGTGCCTTTTCTGGTGAAGTGACAAACTCGCTGCAAGGGTTCTTATCATCATTCCCTTTAGCAACAATCCAAATAAATGTGAAATATAAAAGCAGAAAAATCAGCAGTTAAAGATAATCAATCATAATCATACAACTAAACATACATAGCAATTAAAACGTACCTCCTGATCAGTTCCAACAAGATGTTTCGGCCCTGCCACATAGTTACCTATTGCTTCTCCCAAAAGTTTCATATCTCCGTCGTTGTTGGGGATAGGCAATGGTGCAAGTGGTTCTAAAGCTATCTCCGTCGTTTTCCTAAAATACATGTAGTATTAAAAAGATAAGTTCATTATCATTTTTAAAAGACAAAATTAAAAAATATTAAAGTGATAATATATATACTTAAACAATGTTGGACAACTTGTTGAACATTTTCGTTATCTACTATTCAATCCTTATTTACGCGAGCCTCCTTCCACAAGATATGAAGACCCAATGGTTGATCGGAATAAAACACACATGCTAATAAAATAAATATTATCACAAATGGTGGGTCTGGACGTTTAGCTACAAAAGAGGTCCACTCTTCAGTTGTTATGTAATGTTTGTAAATGTTTGGAGCATCAACATACACATTTCCACACTTGTCTCTTAGGTAACAATTCAACTCATGAGATCTAAATCCTCTGTGAATTTTACCAACGACTCTAAGTACGTAAATTTTCCGCATATCTTCAATGTTAAAAGCGCTCTGCAAACCAAATAAATAAAGAGTTTGAATAAAAGTATTTCAATGGAAAAAATTATAATTAAGTAACAAAAAAGTGGAGTAAAAAAGTTAATTACTTGTACATCACTCCACAACATGTCTTTAGCATCCTTCAATGATTTGTCTCTCCAGTCATCGATTGTCATTGGGATATTTTGGCGGACAACAACATCGATGTAGCTTACCATCATTGAACTGTTGGGCTCAATCGGCTGGCCACTTTCATTCCATCCCACTTAATAAACTTATAGAGTGTAAGTGTTTGCTTTCAAAAAAGAAAAATAAATAAAATCTAAACAAAAGTATAATATATATTCCTCAAATTTTATTCCAGTACTTCTTGCTATAATGACTTTTTGCATTATAGTTGCCCCACGCTTCACTTCGCTTTCATATCCTTTAGCGTTGATAGCTTCATTGTTTACAACGTCAGTGTTTACAACTTCATCGTTTTGACGACCTAAATCGTTGTTGGAATCCATTTATCTACACATTTCACACAGTATAAGTTCAACATGTAGTTTAGTGACAACAACAGATTGAATAAATACAACATGCACTATAAGTTAAGTGACAACAAGATATTAATAACAATACCTGTAGTTTAGGGTTACGACGTTGCAGAAATACAAGCAGAAATACAAGTTTAGGGTTCCAGAGAGCGCTTTAAAAAACTCAACAAAAAGCGTCTTAAAAACCTTTATGGTTCGTAGGGACAGTGTACGTAGTGAAAATGGAGATTACATAATGAAAACAGAGAGTACATAATAAATATGGACAGTAGGGTTCGAACTATGGAGAAGGGTTCGTATAGAGAGTAATGAAGATGGAGAGTACGTAACGAATAAGGGTTTCACACTGCCAAGTTCGTAGAGACGATAATACGTAATTAAGAAGAAAATGAAGAGGCATTTTCTTATTATCGGTTTACATAATATTTTAAAACACCCTTTTACAGCGCTTTTCCAAAGAGCGCTTTAAAACACTTAACCTATTACAGTGCTCTTCCAAAAAGCGCTTTAAAAGCCTATATAAAAAGTGCCTTACATAGTCTTTTACAGCGCTTATAGATACACTATATAAAAGGCGCTATATGAGCATTTTACAGCACTTTTTCCCATAAGCGCTATAACTATTTTGTACTTGTAATTTATTTTTTAAACGAATTTTACAGTGCTTTTTCTCATAAGCGCTGTAAATGTTTTGTACTTGTAATTTATCTTTTAAAAGCCATTTACAGCGCTTTTTCCCATAAGCGCTGTAAATGTTTTGTACTTGTAATTTATCTTTTAAAAGCCATTTACAGCGCTTTTTCCCATAAGCGCTGTAAATGTTTTGTACTTGTAATTTAAAATTTATTTTTTAAAAGCCTTTTACAGCGCTTATGGGCAAAAGCGTTGTAAATTATTTGTACTTGTAATTTATAATTTATAATTTATTTTTTAAAAGCCTTTTACAGCGCTTATGGACAAAAGCGTTGTAAATTATTTGTACTTGTAATTTATAATTTATTTTTTAAAAGCCTTTTACAGCGCTTATGGACCAAAGCGCTGTAAATGTTTTGAAATATAATTTTTAAAAGCTTTGGAATAATATGTATATCATTTTATAATGTGAGATAATATCCATACTCATGGATACCAATTGTCATCTCTAAAATTTGTTTATCAAATTGTTCATATCAACTTATTTGATGAGTTCAGATTATAATTAAATTTTTTATCAAACAGTCATCTCTAAAATAATTAAATAATATAATTAAAAAAATTATATGATGAGTTCAAGTTCTGGCAGAAAATCAATATATCAATGCACGTATATCAATGCTAAATTACATGATTAGTTCAAGTTTTGGAAGAAAATCAGTATAAGCATAAAAATCTAATACTCAGTTCTACCAGGTCAAGTTACATGAAATTAGTATAAATTACACAATGAGTACAAATCATTACATGACTTATATAAAACACATAAACACCTTAAGATGCCTTTCTTATTTTCCTGGTGGGATTCACATTTGTTTGTCTATTAACGATACAAAACGATGGATTAATCTAAATTCCCTCATCATGATCATATCTAAGATATAAACCATCATCAATTGAATCAATTTCACATTGTTGTGATGTCGCAAAGAAAATATCATTACCATCTTCAACGTTGTTGTTATCATCACTTATTTTATTGGTCGATAGGACAACAGACCATTTATCATCATCACGATCAGTGACATAAAACACTTGTTGAGCTTGTAACGCTAAAATAAAAGGCTCATCTTTGTATCCCACCCTACTAAAATCGACAAGCAAGAACCCTGACTCATCAATCCGAACGCCATTATTATTATCGACCCACTTGCAACCAAAGATGGGAACACGAAACATTGTGTAATCCAACTCCCATATGTGCTCGATAACCCCAAAATATGATAGATTTGCATATATTGGATTTTTGTCTTTTGCACTTGAGATATGCATCGCTTCAGCTACTAGAGTGACTCCACTATTTTGCATAGTGGTTTCATCATCATGTTTTATGGTATGATATGTATAGCCGTTAATTACATAACCAGTGTAATAAAAGACATGTAAACTTGGGCCATTTGCTAGCCACCTCAATCTCTCTTAAATTGAAGCGAGGTCTATATCAAACTTTGAGTTAATGTGATTTTTTAGCCATGTTTTAAAATTTCGATTGTGCTCTCGTGTTATCCAATTTTTATTCCTATTCATGTTCAAACTAGATAACTGATGCATGTGTATTGTAACATACGGTTGAACCTCATCATCATTGTGCAGAACATACAACTGTGCCTGCTCCCATTCTGTCCTTGGTATAGTCATTACTCTCTTTCCAATTATCCATTCTCTTGTTATTCTTCCCGAATGACCAGACATAGGAAGTACTATGGATTCAACATTGGATAGATATTCAATACAAAATTCAGCAACTTCTTCGACAATATACCGTTCAACAATACAACCTTTTGGTCGACTTCTACTTTTTACGTACCCTTTTAATATTTACATATATCGTTCTATCAGATACATCCATCCCATGTACGCTGGCTCACAAAGTTGTGTCTCCTTAACAAGATGAACAATAAGGTGAACCATTATATCCAAAAAACGAGGGTGGGAAATACATTTCAAGCTCACACAAAGTAACAGCAATTTCCCTCTAGAATGTCGGTAATTTTTTAGGATCGATTACTTTACTACAAATTTCCCTGAAGAAGAAACATAATTTAGTTATGGCTTGTCGAACTTTTTCAGGTAAAATGGAACGTATACCTATTGGTAGCAAATGCTCCATCAGAACATGACGATCATGAGTCTTCAAACCTTTTAACTTGTGGTCTTTCATACAAAATAAATTTTTAATGTTTGAACTATATCCTTCTGGAACATTAACTTCGTGTAGAAATATGCATAAAACAATTTTTTCCTTTCTAGATAGAGTATGAGCGGCTGGAGGTAGATATGTGCAATTTCCTTTCTTTATGGGACCCAATTCATTTCTTATTCCCATATCGACCAAATCCATTCTTGCATTCATGCCATCCTTAGACTTTTCTGGAACACTGAGTAACGTATCAATAACACTATCAAATACATTTTTTTCAATATGCATCACATCGAGAAAATGTCTTTTATACAATGACTTCCAATATGGCAATTCAAAGAAAATTGACTTTTTCTTCCACCCAGATTTGAAAAACTCTCCCGCAAATGGTTTGCCAAATTTATTGGTCAAACCTTGTACTTTTTCCAATATTTGATATCCAGTCGGTGCTTTTGGAGCAGTACTTTCCTCTGATTTTCCATTGAATACATTTATCCACCCACGATAATGATGACTAAAAGGTAAAAATCTGCGGTGTCTAAAAAAAGATATTCTTCTTACAATGTTTCAACGGCATCCAATCTGTACTCTGTTCACATATCGAACATGCACACTGACCTTTAATGATATATCCTGATAAATTACCATATGCTGGAAAATCATTAATTGTGCCGAACAACATAGCCCTAAAATTGAAACATTCTTTGTTATACCCATCCTAAACTTCCACACCTGTCTCCCACATATTTTTTAAATCTTCAATTAAAGGAGCCAAGTATACGTCGATATCATTCCCCGGTTGTTTGGGTCCAGAAATTAACAGAGACAACATCATAAACTTACGCTTCATACATAACTATGGAGGTAGGTTATAAAGCAACAAAATCTTAGGCCACGTGCTGTGTGATATACTTTGAAGACCATGTGAATTCATTCCATCGGTAGAAAGTGCACGTCGTAGATTTCTTGACTCTCTACCGAAATCATGATACTCGTGATCAATTTTTGTCCATTGTGGAGAATTTGCAGGGTGTCATAACTTTCCATCTCTAATTCTTTCATATGTATGGCTTGTCAAGTGTTTTGAATCTTCTTCACTGCGATAGATTCACCTAAATCTTGGTGTTATAGGAAAATACCACACGACTTTTGCTGGAGTAGATTCTTTCTTCTTATATCGAGAGACATTGCATTTCTAACACGTCTATAGTAATTCATATTCGTTTCAAAATAAAATGCAATCATTAGGACACACATGAATCCTTTCATAACTCATGCAAATAGAGCACAAAATTCGTTTAGCCTCGTAGGTTCGACTCAGAAGTTCATTATCATCTAGCAACATATCTTTTATCAGTGTTAATAATTCTATGAAGCTTTTATCATACCATCCATTTCTTGCTTTTAAGTTGTACAAATTTAATATTGCGAAAGTCTTGTGAATTTAGTACAACCATTATATAATGGTTTCTCTGCATAACTCAACAAACTCTCAAACATTTTAGGACAATCCCGAAGATCTTCTTCAACTACTTTTGCAATCTCCTCAACTCGGTCCCGCTATATGTATCTGTGTCAAAATCATTTGAATCGTATGTCGCAACATTCTCAAAATAAGTGTTTTGTTTTTTTTTCTCACCATGTCTTATCCAACATGTATAGCTTTTATCAATTCCTTGCCATGCTAAATGTCCTTCCAATTCATCTTCTTTAACGCGTTTTCCAAAACAACATTTTAAACAAGGACAAGTGATTCGATTTGGGTCTTTTGCATTCTTCACTTCAAATTTAACAAACTCCTTCATTCCATTTTCATACTTTTTTGACAATCGATTGGCAAGCATCCATTTCTGGTCCATTTCATATGACCTATATGAATGCAGTGTTACATAAATTTATCAATCTATAACATTATACCAATCTATAATATATATATATATATGCATACAAGTCTAATTTCAAAACATAGCAGAACAGATCGAACAGATTTTATATGATTTATCATGTAAGTCTTTATGAATGCTGTGTTACACAAATTTATCAATCTATATCATACATGTAACAATTTATGAATGCAGTATATATGAATGTAGTGTTACACAAATTTATTAATCTATAACATCATACAAATCTATAGTATATATAGTCTAATATTGAAAAATAGTAACCAACGTCCAAGCTCCGATTTCAAAACAGAACACATCGAAAAAATTTCAAAACAAAACAGATTTATCATCTAACAATTTATATGATTTATCAGGTAACAATTTATTAGTTTTAGAGACAATAACAAATTAATAATTACAGTACTTGAGACAACAATCACTCAGTAAAAATGGGCGCAAAGTAGAGGAGAGGAAGGTTTGTAAAAGGGTTCAAAGGGAGAGAACGTATTAAATATGTTTTTATTTATTTATTTATCAAGTATATATAACTTGAACTGCTTGTCATTTTAAAGCACTTTTGTCCATAAGCGTTGTAAAAGGTTTTCTAAAATTAAATTTCAAAACATTTACAGTGTTTACAGCGCTTATATATAAAGCGTTGTAAATATAGTGTGGGAGCGCTATATTTTACAACGCTTCTATGAAAAGCGCTCTAAAAAGAGCTGTAAACATTATGTGAGAGCGCTATATTTTACAACGCTTTTATGCGACGCGCTTTAAACATTTTGTGAAATCGCTATGACCCTACTACATCGCTTTTCTATAAATCGTCAACCCTTCATGACCCTACAACAACGCTTTTTCTAAAGCGCTTGTCATTAAAGCATTGTTGTATCCTCCGATATTTTTAAAATATTATACAACAACGCTTTTAGTTATTAAGCACTTTAAAATGCGTGCTGTAAAAGGCCATTTTTGGCATAGTGATTGTTATTTTACAATGGTGAGGTCTTCAACCACTTGGATGAATATGTGTATGCATGCATTGATTTAGTATGTGTTGACATTCTGTGGGTGATGGTGTTTTATTTTAGTCTGTTTGTTTTGACTTCATGTTACATTGATTTTTAAAAATTACTTGTCAATTTGTAATTACTTTAGCTCTTGGCACGCGTTGTGCTACACGTTTTGCTATTAGTCTGATTTATAAAATACCTTTGGTTTAAAAAACACTAGAAGATGCTTTGTATTTGTGATGAACTAACTTCACACGATTGTCTGCAGTGCTGAGATTGTTCAACTTGAAAGCGAGAAATGGATCAACGGATAAAAGCTTCACTGAACTACTTGTGTTGTTGAAAGAAATGCTTCCCGAAGGTAACACATTGCCAAACTTTTTATTATGATGCAAAGAAGATATTGTGTCCTATGGATATGGCATATAAGAAAACACATGCATGCTCTAATGATTGTATACAATACCAAAATGAGTTTGAAGAGTTGAACCAATGCCCTAGGTGTGGGTTATCACGCTATAAAGTGAAATATGGTGATCCCAATTGTGATGAAAGCACAACAGGTTCTCATGCGAAGGTGTTATGGTATCTTCCAATAATTCCAAGACTCAAACGTTTATTCATTATTGTTGATGATGCAAAGAATATTAGATGGCATGCAGGTGAGAGACAACATGGTGGTCAACTTCGTCATCTGGTTGATTTGTTGCAAAGGAAGAATAACTTGGAGTTTTCCTATAGTAAGTTGTTTACAAATGAATAAATTCATTTATAATGTTATAACACTTTTATGTATTTGACATATTTTTTGTGATATTCAATTTTAGAGTCAGAGACAAGCTTCAAATTATGAGTGTGACTACTATGTCATGTTATGTATGTTGAACATTGTAATAACCGGTATTCTTGTTTCATGGAACAAAAATTTACAAGTTGTTGTTGATTGTGTTTTTTTATGTTCGTGTGATAAAAAGTTATGATTCAGCCGATATTGATTTTGTTTTTTCTTTTTAGTATTTGATGACTCGAGATCATTTCATCCAGATTAAATTAAAGAAGTTCAAGAACGTTGTGTCAATTTATTTTGGAATTAATTAAAGAAAATGACAATGCTTGGATATGTGTGTATTAAATATTGCTTGTAATTTTGTTAATGGACATCTACATCATCTGATTCCGTAGCAGAACCTGACCTTGGAATTTCATGTGTTAAGCATATAATTTTTCTGTCTTGTCGAGAGTAGTCATAAATGGAGGCATTTTCTTTGTACTCTATATTTTGTATGAACTTCTAGTAGTGTATATTTTGCTTATTAGATGGTTATATAAAATTGTGGTTGTAGGTACAAAATTCTGATTTGAAATTCAGTACGAAATATTGTATGTATGCATGGAGCAAGAGCAGTAAAACAAAATGAGAAATTTAATAAAAAATAATTATTTTCACTTATCTATTAAGTCAGTTATTCAAAAGAACCGACTTAAAAAAATAATTTTTTGAACTAAATTTATTATGTTTAAGTCGGTTAAGCTGAACTGACTTAATAAGATGAAGTTATGTTAAGTCGGTTCATGAAACACATTCAAAAGCAACATGTTTAGTAAGTTGTTTGTTGTTAACTCGGACACTGAACCGACTTAAAATGTACATTTTAACCGATTTAAAAAGGAAAAATTCCACTAGTAATTTTATAGAAAAGTTGAGATGGTTAAAAATCTCAGAAAATGTGTTTAATTGATTAACAAAATGAGTGAAACGATAGCGTAGTTGTTGTAGTTTCTATAACATCAACACTTTATATTAACCGCTAAATCATAATAAATATATATAAATTTACCAAGTCAAAACAAGTATATAAAAATAAAGGAAATCAAACACAATATCGCTACTATCTCAAAATAATTATTTATAAAATAAATAACTAAAAATAGAAAACGGTTAGCAATAATTAAAATATAACTATGTGCATATGAATTACCTACGCACATATACACGTAATATCTTTAAAATCTTATTCTTTAAAATATTTACACTAACATACTATTATTTTTAGAAAAATATATAAAATAATAAAATGTAATATCTGTTATTTATATTACTCATTTAATTAAATATGTATAAAACTAGAACATCATAGAAAACATACATAGAAGGATTAAATAATTTCTTTGGAGCAACATCGGTTTATATTTAGAAGGATTAAATAATTTTTTAATTTTTATAAAATTTTATTTTTAGTTTTTATAAAAATAAAATTAGATTTTTTTGTTTTTAAAATTTTTTTTTATTCACTTTTAGTCTTTATTTTAAAATTTTTTTTATAAAAGATTGATATTTTGAGTCCTTCAAAAAATTTCTGAAACCAAATTGGACTAAAAGTTAAAAAAATTAAGGGACTAATATTGAGAGGTCGTGATTTTGTAAAAATTAAAAATATATTTAACTATCTCTCAAAATATAATTGATCCTATTTAGAATTTTAGATATACAAAGTAATTTTTAGCCATATGCAAAGAAAAATAACAAGAATAATAAAATGCTACAATTGTGATCTCGAAGGAAATCTTTGTACAACGCGTGTAACAAATTTCTTAAAACTAACTTGTACCTGAATTCTTAAAAAAAAGAAAAAAGAGATATATTCATCTCTTTTCAAACGAATGGCAAATCTTGACAAATTTTATTGAGTGAGTCAACACAAAATAAATCATATATAGACATAAAATTTGCAAAAATCTTCATTACTACTAAATCATTCTACAATTTGATATTATTAGTGAAATATTCATTATATATATCATATATTATAAATAAATATTATTATAAATATACCTATTTTTATCATTTGTTGTAAAATTATTCACTAAAAGAACATCTTTATGAAGTTAAGCAATTATCAAACTACTAAAGCGCAATAGGTAGAGCAGAGTTCAACAATATAAGGAAGTTTTAACTCAAACACGAAACTGTTTAATTTGATTTGGCAGGGGATTCCTCGTATAAATCACTTAATTAATAAAATCTTTCCTTTTTGGAATTAAATAATAAAATATTTCTTTTTAATTGATTTGACAGAATATTTTTATTTTAAATCCAACTCAACCAAACAATCAAACCTGTACTCCCTAATATAACTTAGAAAAGAATGTAATCGCATACTCACACACATAAGAAATATCAATTATTGAATAAAGATAAGACAACTCATGTTTTAATTTCATCAGATCAACTTTAAATTTAGAGGTAATTTTAGGATCCATAGCAAAAAGAAATACGATGATGCAGATTAATCTTATTAATTAATAATCCATTGCTCACTTAAAGAATAACAAATTATACTGATTAGATGAAACGGAAACACCTCCAAAATAAAATAGAAAATAAGGTTTGTACAATAACAACCTATAAAATTTCAAATCAAGTATAACTTACGGAAATAAAATTCAACCTATCTCAATAAATCAACAAGAATTTTGTACCAAAATAAAAAATAAATAAAAATCAACATTAATACACTTGTTGGAGATTGGTGAACTTGAAAGTCGTAGTGGACAAAATCAGATTTGCAATTTGATACGAGCCAGAGATACTCGTTGGAGCACACATTTTTCTTCTGTTTGTAATATGATAAATTTGTATAATCCAACTTGTACAGCTCTTCAAGATATTAGAAGAAATGGAATAGGTTATTCTACACGTAGTAATCCTAATGTTGCTCATAAGCTTATGAAATCATTTGAGTTTATATTGATTTTGCACATGATGAAAGAAATTATGAGAATTAAAGATCATCTTCATCAAACATTACAACATAAATCTCAAGAAATACTTAATGCAATGCAATTAATCAAAAATACAAAAACATTAATTCAAAAGTTGAGAGATGATGGTTTAGATGATTTATTGAAAAATGTGATATTATTTTGTGAACAACATGATATTGATTTCCCCGATTGTAATGATATTTATATAGAACGCGAAGGGTGCGCTCGTCATCAACATGATCACATTACAATGTGTCAACAATATAAAGTGAATCTCTTTTGTGTTACAATTGATCATTTATTGCAGGAATTGTATTTAAGGTTTTGTGCACAAACAATGGAGCTTTTGATTCTAAGCAATAGTTTAGTTTCTAAAGATATTTACAAAGTATTTTATATGGATAATATATGTGTTTTTTGGTAACAAATTTTATCCTCTAGATTTTAATTATCAAAAGAAAATTAATTTAAGATTTGAATTGAAATACTTTATTCTTGATGTTGCTAGTCATCCAGATTTGAATAACTTGTCGACTATGTCTGAATTTTGTGAATCTCTAAAAAAACAGTGAATGCGAACACATATTAGTTGATTGATCGCCTAATCCGCCTTATCTTAACTCTTTCAGTTTCTACAACTACTATAGAAATATCATTTTCAGCAATGAAGATTATCAAGACAAAACTAAGTACCAAGATGAAGGATGAATTTCTTGCTGACAATATGATGATTTATATTGAAAAAGAAATAGCTGAAATCTTTAGTTCTGATTCAATTATCGATGATTTCAAGGCTTTAGGAGAATGAATGGCACAACTTTAATTCGATGTAAATGTCTCTTTTTATAGATTATATTTATATTTTGTAATGATGTTATGTTGAATCTTTAATAAAACTATATGACCTTTATGAATTTCAATCATAATATTTTAGTTAATATTTGTCGCTCCCCACAATATTTTGTGCAAGATCCGCCACTGCAAACACTTTTAACTATTAGATTTCAAAGTTATAACACATCTATCATAAAATAATTTTACTAAAATTGTTCACTCACTACTCCAAAAAGATCATTTTAAAGCGCTTTTTTTAAGCCCTTTACAGCGCTGTAGTATCTAGTGCTGTAAAAAGATACAACAGCGCTATTGAAAATAAAAAAAAAGTTTTGTAATATGTATATATATATATAGCGTGCTTCTTATAACAGTTTTACAATGCTTTCTTCATAAAAGCGCTGTAATAGGTCCATATATAAAGCGCGCTTCTTATACTAAATTTACGGTGCTTTTTCACAAAAAGCGTTGTAATAGGTCCATATATAAAGCGCGCTTCTTATACTAGATTTTTTCAAAAAAGCGATGTAATAGGTCCATATATAAAACACACTTCTTATACTAGTTTTACAGTGCTTGTTTACAACGCTTTTTTAAAAAAAACGCTGTAAAACATTTAAAAAAGCTTTGTAAAAGCATTTTTATGGCATTTTTTCAAAAAATGTTGTCTATTTTATGACATTGTTATCAACATCAAATATCACATTCAGATTCTTCTTATCAACATTAAAATTCACATTCACAATATCAAAATTCATATTCACAAATATCCAAATTCATATTCTTCACAATATCAATTTCATATTCCCATCAACAATATCAATTACAAGTTATTCACAGCAGCAACATATTCACATCAACAAATTACATCTTCGTGACAGTAGCAATAAATTACAAATTATTGACAGTAGCAACATATTCACAATATGAATTATATATTCATAGAACAAATATCATGTCAGTCTAGTAGCAATTTCTCCATCAATTTCTGTATTTACCGTACTGTAACAATATGGTGTCAGAAACAACTAAATAATATATAAGGGTGATTTCTGTATTTACCGTTCTCTATATCAGGGTGATTGTTGTAATGACAGTGCAATGGGTCTAAATAATATATAATTTCAGAGGTCACATTGATGGCAAACAACACCCAATGTTGCCTACAACAACAAAAATTTGGTTGGCAAATTTGTTTACACAACTCATAAAGTATCATAAATTAAAAAAGATATAGATAAAGTATCTAATTACGTACACTTAATTATATGGTGTCAGAAACAGCTTATCATTCTATTTATTTTCTAAATGTATTTCAACTACATACCTTTTTACATTAACTAGATCGAGCTTAAATATGGATAGTTTATGGGGGAGATAAACCAACTTTTTCGTACAAAAACCTTCAATGAAAATATAAAATTAGATTAATTATCAATAAATGTGCCAGTGATGCACTTAAAAAGTAATTTTTGTCTTAAATAAGTATTTATATTACCTAATGTATATGCTGATGACAGTAGCACTCAGCTCTTTATGATTGAGAAGTTCATATATTTGCTCTTTGCCAAGTATTTCTACATACTCATCTCCAAAAATACCTTTATCCATGCTTATGATACGTGTATCATTATTGCTCTCCATATTCATCTTTGATGTTATGTCAAGACACGGCCCAAATCGAGAAAGGCGTGGATAACTTATTTTAGGTACAGAAACAGATTTTCCTCGATCCAGTTTTTGAAATTTGGAAGATTTATTTTTACCACGGACTTGCACCTGCAGTGCGACGAGTTTATTTTTTGGTTAAATCTGAAAAAAATGAGGTTGATCAGTTTGTTAGTTATTATAGTAAGCTAATCATTTCGTATACAATTGATGTATATGTCAAACCTTTTTTTCCCTTTCTAGTGAAGTGACAGACTCGTTGCGACGAATCTTCTTATCATTCCCTTTAGCAAGAATCTAAATAAATGTGAAATTAAAAGCGGAAAAATCAACAATTAAACATAATCAATCATAATCATACAACTAAACATACATAGCAATTAAAACATACATCCTTAGTGCCAAAAAGATTTTTCGGCCATGCCACGTAGCTACCTATTGCTTCTCCCCAAAATTTCATATCTCAGTCGTTGTCGGGGATAGGCAACGATGCAAATGGTTCTAAAGCTATCACAGATGACACTTTAACACGGCAGGGACGGGATTGTTGTGCAATACTTCTCCCAATGTATTGTACAATGTTCCTTTCCCAACCATGCGACGGGTAGGGGAAGAGAAGTATAGCGAACAACGTGAAACACCCTAAATCAATGGTTAATACATAAGTATATGAAACAATTAGGTTAAATGAATTTCTTATTTCGTTAAGTAATTAATTACCTTGGGGAGACTTTTATGACCAATGTTATAACTTCCATTTTCACTGTCTATTTGCATTCCACGTTGACCCTCTGGAAGTTGCTTTTCCTTATCCTTTTTAACCAAGTATGCAACTTGCTCTGATAGCACTTCTAATACTTGATCATTCGATGGATTTGAGTGCTTCTCATGTGAAAAACAACTTTTGGGAGTCGCGCCAAATCCCTTACCCCTCACACGGCTAGAATATTCAGGAACATTGAATACCTTGCCAAGAATGTCTCTGCAAGCTAACTTCTTTATTCTCATCTTGATTTTCAGGAAATTATTCGAAATTTTCCTAAAATACATGTAGTATTAAAAAGATAAGTTCAATATCATTTTTAAAAGAAAATATTAAAAATATTAAAGTGATAGTATACTTACACGTTGTTGGTTAACTTGTTGAACATTTTCATTATCCACTATTCCATCTTTATTAACGCGAGCCTTCTTCCACAAGATAAGACGACCCAATGGTTGATCGGATTTCGTCTCTTGCAGTTGTTCGTTAAGACATTAGTTAGAAACTATAGTTTATAATCTACCACAATGTATAAAAGTGATGTTTACTTAAAATTTTTTGCTCTAAACGTGCATACCCCATACGCGATTTTTTGTATGGATGCATTGGGTTCTTTGCTCGCTCCCGATTTGTTGTACTTATATTCTATATATAACAAAAATAACGATTGTGTAAAAAAATAAGATATGAATATGAATAAAACACACATGCTAATAAATTAAATATTACCACAAATGCGGGGTCTGAACGTTTAGCTACAAAAGAGCTCCACTCTTTAGTTGATATCTGTTGTTGGTAAATTTTTGGAGCTTCAACATTCAAATTTCCACACCTGTCTCTAAAGTAACAATTCGATAGATGAGATTTAAATCCTCTGTGAATTTTACCAGCAAATCTAAGCACGTAATTTTTCTGCACATCTTCAATGTTAAAAGCTGACTGCAAACTAAATAAATAAAGAGTTTGAATAAAAGTATTTCAATGGAAAAAATTATTGAAGGTGCAAACCGAGAAAGGGGGTTGAATTGTGTTTGACTAACTTGAATACTTTTTAGTTTTAAAACAAAATTGTTATATATGAATTAAAACAGAGTTAGCAGCGGATATAAAGTAAATAAAAACTCATAATTTTATACTGGTTCACCGTTAACTAGGCTACGTCCAGCCCCTTCACTTTGAAGGATTTCACTAATTCAAAACCTTGAATTACAAAGTACCACTGACCCTCCAAGTCATTCTTCTCAAAAAGTCTAACAACCCTAGACTTTTGTGGAAAAGAACCTGGAATCTAATTGCTAAGTAATCTGCTACTCCTTCTGACTCCCTCAGATTGTAGACTCTACTTCAACAACTTAGACCTAACACAAGGGAAAGAAAAACATAGAGTACTTGCTTCTGGAAAGCGGATACTCACAATTGACCTCACTGAAAACTTAAGTATTTTGCTTTTGGAAGTGTATGATGTAAGACCCTTAATTTTAAATATTAATTTTTGGAGTTATTGTCAAGGGTATTTTGGGAATTTTTGTAAATATTTAATATATGTATGTTTTGAGTGAATATATATATATATATATAAATATTTATTCGGAAGATGAATTAAAATTATTGGGTGAAGAATTAAATTAATTTAATTTCAAGTAATTAAATTAATTGGACCATTAAGTAAGGATTAGTGGCTAATTGCAAGATAATTAAAAAGCTGGAAAATCAGACAAGTGGCAAGTGAGGTGGCACCATGAGAGTCTATAAATAGGAGTGAGAAGGATGGTGAAGTCAGAACACCATTCCTTCCTCCTTACTGCCCATATTGCATGTACCAACTCCATCACCTCTCCCATTTCTGTCTCTGTTTCTGCCATTCCCGAACTAAAGTTGAAGAGAGGGAAATTCCTTCAGACACCATTAACTGAGAATCCAAGCCTCAAACCTGAAAACCCCTAGAGTAAAGTTAATCCCCACCTCAATACGAAGAGAAAGAACCCAGTTTTGCAGCAGCAAACTCAGGGAACAGCTTCACCGTTTCTGGACGCAGAAAAGGGAACGCAGCAGGAACAAGAGAAATTGCATAGCACGCTACAAGGGTAAGGGCACCTTCCATCTTTTAGCTGCAGTAGGGCCATAAATTTGTGTTGTTTCAGTTCTGTTTTTAAAAGAAAAGCTATTTTCGAAAAATGACATTTTGAGAGAAAATGCATTTTGTTGATAAGTGATTATTCTGATGAGTTGTTGTTGGCTGTTTTTACTGGTAAAATATGTTGTGTTATTCCTGTGTGAATGCTGGAAAATATTTGCATGCCATTTTAGTTATGATTAAAAACGCATGTCTTAAAACTGATTTGAAAATGGCATTAAAATGCAAAATGCATCCTGTTGGTGCTTAGTGTTCTGTGATGTTTGCTTGTCATTCTGTTGTGTTTTGGGAAAACTGATTGCATACATGTTTGCTCTGGTGTTTTGGGAAAACTGAATGCATGCATGTTTGCTCTGGTATTTTGTGGCATGTTTGTTCTGAGGAGTGTGAACACTGAAATGTTGCATGTTTGTTCTGATGAGTGAGAACACTGAAATGTTGCATGGTGTCCTGATGATTGATCATTTGTCTCTGTTCTGGATAAACTGGTTCTGATTCTGTTTTATGTTGTGGGATTATGGTGATGAAAACGATTCTGAATCTGGTCTTGTTTGTGATGATTCTGGTTGTTCTGGGTGATCTTGATGATATTGATGATTTTGATTCTGGTTGTTTTGTGTGATTCTGGTGGTGTTGATGGTTTTTAAAGAAAAAGGGATTTTAAGTGAGGGAAGGTTTTTGTGGAAAAAGTGCAGAATTTGTTTGATATTGGCTGTTTGTTTTCAAAGAATCAGTTTTGAAAAGGGTTGAACTTTCACTGGTTTTCGAAGGTGTATTCGACTACAGCATGTGTGTATTCGAATACAACCTTCCAGGTTTCTGTTTTATTTTAAAGTTTTCAAACTTGTATTCGAATACGAGCCCTGTATTCGAATACAGAGGAAAAATTTTTGCTTCTGTATTCGCATCTGTATTCGACTACGATCATGTCGTATTCGAATACAGAAGTCAAATTTTATTAATGTATTCGCAACTGTAGTCCACTACAGACATGCTGTATTCGACTACAGATTCGAGTTTTTCCAGAAACTCAGTTTTTAGCTTCTGTATTCAAATACAAGGAAGCTGTATTCGAATACAGATTCGTGTTTTCCAGAAAAAACAAGTTTTAATCACTGTCATGTGAGTTTTGAAGTGTTGAGAAACTCTGAGAAGGTTTTAATGATTTGAAAAGAAGTCAGTGAAATTGTTTTAAAGAGGAGAGAAAGATGTTTGAAAACCTTTAAGTGACATGGGAGAAAAGGCTGCATTTTCCAGAGGTTGAACTCCTGTATTCGACTACAGTCAAGCTGTATTCGAATACAGAATGTTAAGTTGCAGTTTCCTGCTTCTGTATTCGAATACAAAGGGTCTGTATTCGAATACATATTCGAATTTTCAGAAAATTTCAAGTTTTAAGAGTGTTTTGAAAACCCTGAGTGTCTGGGGAATACTGGAGATGTTGTGGTGAATTAAAGTGGAACTTTTGATGAGATTTTGAAGTGGTGGTGATGAAGTTTTAAAAACTTTACTGATGTAATGAAAGAGGTTGTTTTATGCACTGAAATCTGCCTCTGCATTCGAATACCAGAGGGCTGTATTCGAATACAGAGAGTGATTGTATACTGTTTTTGACTTCTGTATTCGAATACAGAAGAGCTGTATTCGAATACAGATTCGTAAATCCCAGAAAAATCTCAGTTTTAAACACTATGTCTGAATTTTGAGGGGTTGGGAAAGCATTTCAAAGTGTGAATGATTAATGGATTGTTTAATTCATGATTGTGATGATGTTAATTCTGACTGTGCAGTTATATTTTAAACATGATGGAAAGCATGAATTTCTGAGTTGCATTCTGTTTCTAGAGAAGTGAAACACTGCATATTCATGCATTGCATAGTCAAGTGGTACCCGCGATGGGCCACGGAGTAATGCGCAACCACGTGCTGATCTGTGAGTGATTGCACGAGTGCTGATCTGTGAGCGATTGCACTAGGTACTGATCTGTGAGCGATTGTACCTTGGTATATAAGTGCTGGTCTGTGAGCGACTGCACTGGTACTGGACTGTGAGCGTATGTACCCTGAAATGCGCAACCATGTGCTGATCTGTGAGCGATTGCACGAGTGCTGGTCTGTGAGCGACTGCACTAGGTACTGATCTGTGAGCGATTGTACCTTGGTTTATGTCAAACATGCTGGTCTGTGAGCGACTGCACGATGTGCTGGACTGTGAGCGTCTGCACTGGTGCTGATCTGTGAGCGATTGCACCCTGGTCATGAGGGCTGTTAATTTGTGCTGGTCTGTGAGCGACTGCACCTTGGTGATTCCAAGAAAATTATGCATGAGCATATATGCATTACATTGAGGGATTTGACCGTTGTGTTACGATTGGTTATATGATGAATGATGGAAATTAATGTGTGTGAGTGTTGTCCCGAATCTGAAATTCTGAATTAAAGATTGTGTTTTGTGGACGTCTGTTTGTACTTACCGCATACTTCATAATCATTGACTGCTGTTTTTGAAAAGGCATGAAAGTCATAAATTTTCAAATGAGCATGATTATTTCCTCATCATCATATGTTATACCATGATTATACATGTTGTTGAACAATATATGCTATGTGATTATCTGTTATTTTCGGTCGGTGACCCCTTGCTATATATTGTGGACTTTGGGCTTTGCCCTTTAATGTTACCCGAACTCGTCCTACCGACGGATACACTAACGACGGAAACGTCGTTAGTTTCCCCTGATCTTTACGTACGGAGTCTACGTGGACAACGCAGAGGGACGAACGGTTGGCCGAAGACGAGACTTATAGAGGATACGGTGGAGACCGTGCTACTGTAGCTTAGTGCATGATCAGTCTAGACTTTTGTATAGGGTCTTGAGTTTTGGGAAATGTAATTTTATTTTGGGAATTAATGTACGACTTTTTCCGCTGTATTATTCTACACTCTGACATTGTTAACATTTTTCAAATGCCTTAATGGTTATTATTAAATTTCCCGAAATTGAGTACTTATTGATTTACGGAAACTTTATTTTAATTCCTTTCGAATTAAATCAGGAAAATCATTTTTATTATTGAGTTTTAAAAAAAAAATACACCCGCGCTGTGTTTTAAACTCGGGGTGTTGCATATGACTCTCAAGTATTTTCGATACTCTAATCTTTAGCATTAAGTCTCTATTTATAGTTGAACTTTAGGAATTTACTGATGCTTTACTTCTGGAGTGTATTTCGATTAATCTGTTCTGAGAATATTTTGCTCCGCTTCTGTTTTGAGCATGCTTTAAGCTAGATTTTGTTTCTCGAGTCTTTTGCTCCAATTCTGTTTTGAGCATTTTTCTCAAATTCTGTTTTAACCATATTTTTAGCTAGATTTTGTTTCTCGAGTCTTTTGCTCCAATTTTGTTTTGAACATTTTTCTCTAACATATTCCTCTAACAGATTCCTCTTATGATCATCCTCTGTTGACGTCATCCTTTGATTTCTGCTTCTGGTGACATCATCCTCTGATTTATGCTTCTGGTGACAACATCCTCTGATTTCTGCTTCTGGTGACGTCATGTTCTGGTGGCATCATCCTCTAATTTATGCTTCTGGTGAAGTCATCCTCTGATTTCTGCTTCTGGTATCGTCATCCTCTGATCTATTCTTCTTTGATGATATCCTCTGGAGGTGTATCTTGAAGGTGCAAACACGAGAAGGTGGGGTTGAATTGTGTTTGACTAACTTGAATACTTTTTCTGTTTTTGCAGTTTTAAAACAAAACTTGATGTATGAATAAAACAGAGTTAGCACTGGATATAAAGTAAAAATAAAAACACAGAATTTTATATTGGTTCACCGTTAACGAGGCTACGTCCAGTCCCTTCACCTTGAAAGATTTCACTAATTCAAAACCTTGAATTACAACAATTCCACTGACCCTCCAAGTCAGTCTTCTCAAACAGTCTAACAATCCTAGACTCTTGAGGAATACAGCACCTTGACTTCTTAAGTTAAGTCTTCTCCTACCAATCTGACAACCCCAGATTGTATAAGGAATTACAACACCTTGAATCTAATTGCCAAGTAATCTACTACCCTTCTGACTCCCTCAGATTGTAGACTCTACTTCAACAACTTAGATCTAACACAAGGAAAAGAAAATAACATGAGTGTTTGCTTCTGGAAAGCTGGAACTCACAATTAACCTTACTGAAAACTTGAGTGTTTGCTTTGGAAGTGTATGACTCTTCTGTGATTTTCGATACTAAGTCTTCTACATTGAGCCTCCTTTTATAGATGCAGATTAGGGTCTCTTCCAAGCTGAATTTCGAGCTGTATCTTGCTTGATTCTCTTGCAAAAATACTATGACCAATCGGGTTTCATACAAATAAAAAACATATCTTTTTTATCTCCAGATTTGTTTTCATAAATAACTTGGGCCAATCCTATCTTTAATTAATTTTGGAACAAATCTTCCTTCCCGCCAATAGCTTATGAACTCCCATACGACTTATCTTTTTTTTTTAATCAAATCCTTTTAATACTTTGATCAAATTTAATTAAATCTCCACCGTTAATCATCATGATTAAATCTAGACCGTTTGATCTTCTGCGCTAGTCCACATCTGGACCATACTAAGTGATCTGTTGTGATCCTCTTATTTCGGCCAACCCTGGACCACACTTTCTGATCTTCTGATCTCGGCCAACCTTGACTTGCAAACTGATCTGTTGTGATCCTCTGATCTCGGCCAATGCTAGACCACACATTCTGACCTTCTAATTTTGGCCAACACTGGGCCATGGTCTGATCTCAGCCAACAATGGGCCATATACTTATATCTTAACCATTGATCTGAACCTTTTCCCTCTGATCTGGACCAATTCTGAATTGGGTCTGGATTGAAGTGAACTTAAATCTGGACAAATAATATTTCAGTCTCGACATTTTACCTTCTAATTTGGATCAGGTCTGGATCAAATCTGGACATCATTTCTTCTGGTCTGGACTTAGTTTCATACCCTGAACCATGCTATCTTCTGGTCTAGGTCAAATCTGGATTGAATCTCTTGTTCTAGACCCATTAATTTATCCTCTGATTAAGTCTGGATCAAGTCTGGGTTGTTTATCATTTCATTGTCAGGCCATCTTCTGGTCAGAATAACTTCTGGACTAAGTCTGACTTATGATTCCTTCTGGTCTGGATCAAGTCTCCCTCTAGCAGGCTTCATTCTGGTCTAGTCCAAGTCTCCTTCTAACTTTGCTTCCTTCTGATCTAGGCCAGCAAAGATATCCTGTAGTAGTTCCAGGATGCATCCTCTGGTACCTTCTGGATGCATTAATTGGTGTCTTCATCTTCTGCCTCAGCAAACTTCATCTTCTGATGGTATTTAATGTAATAATTCAAGGTACAAAATAAGATTACATGGAGTGCTTTTGTAAACATCAAAATCCTAAGTACTTAGAACCAACTTGGTTCCAACAATCTCCCCTTTTTTTATGATGACAAAACCTTAACTTATTTTGCTAGCTTGTAACCCGAAGTACTTGAATTACTCCCCCTCAGACCAATCTCTCCCCCTAAGTCTGATACTGACTTTTTCTTCTCCTTTTCAACTCCTTCTTGAATCACTCTTTCTTTTCTTCTCTTTTCCTCTTCTTTTCAACTCCTTCTCTTTTCACTCTTTCTTTTTCTCTTTTTATTTCTCTCTCTCCCTGATTCTTCTCCTTTTCAACTTCTTCTTTTTTCATCTCTTTCTTTTTCGCTCCTACTTTCTTTTTCTCTCCTTTTCTACTTATTTCTCTTCTTTTCTTCTCCCCCTTTTTGTCATCAGCCAAAAAGAAGTCCTACTATTTTTGTATTTCTGTTTTTTTTCTTTACAAAGTACAGAAATTAAAAAAAAAAATAAAAGACAAAATTAAAAGTACAAGAAAATTAAAAACTCCTAAGAAGACTACTTGAGCTAGTCAGATATGGAGACAATGTTGAGATGTTTCTTGATGAACTTGAACTTGTCTTCATGTAATGCTTTGGTGAAGATGTCAGCCCATTGATGATCAGTGTCCACAAACTGGATGCTTAAAGTCCCTTTTTGAACATGGTCCCTAATGAAATGGTGTTTTATTTCAATGTGTTTGGCTCTAGAGTGTAAGATCGGGTTCTTGGTTAGGTTTATTGCTGAAGTGTTATCACAGAACAAAGGGATATTAGTTTCAAAGATGTTGTAATCTTCAAGTTGGTGTTTCATCCAGATTAACTATGAGCTGCATCCTGCTGCTAATATATACTCAGCTTTGGCTGTTAACATAGCAATGGTGTTGTGTCTTTTGCTTGACCAAGAGATCAAATTATCATCTAAGAAGGTGCAGTTGACGCTTGTATTTTTCCTTTCCAGCATAGTCGGAATCACAAAAACCTCTGAGTTTGTAGGTGGGGGTTTTCTTGTATAACAGGGTAAGCTTGGTGGTTCCTTTTAAGGTATCTCAGCATTCGTTTGACAGCAATTAAATGGGATTCCCTAGGGTCAGCTTGAAAACGGGTACAGACACAAACACTAAACAAGATGTCAGGTCTAGAAGCAGTTAAATAAAGAAGGGATCCAATCATACCTCTGTATGTTTTCTAGTCTACCTTTTGGCTGGTTTCATCTTTCTCAAATGAGTAGGTTGGGTGCATGGGGGTGGCCATAGGCTTACATTCACTCATTTTGAACTTTTTAAGATGTTCTTTAGTGTATTTAGATTGGTGAATGAGTATACCTGATTTACCTTGATGAATCTGAACTCCCAGGAAGAACTTGAGTTCTCCCATCATGCTCATTTGAAACTCTTTCTGCATTAGGTCAGAAAACTCCTTGCACAAAGTGTCATTAGTCGATCCAAAGATGATATCATCAACATAAAATTGAATAATTAAAATATAATTTTTAGTGGATTTCCTAAATAGAGTATTATCAATCTGGCCTCTATCCAATTCGTTCTTAAGCAGAAAGTTACTAAGTCTGTCATACCATGCCCTTGGTGCTTGTTTTAAACCATATAAAGATTTTTTTAGTTTAAAAACATGGTCTGAGAAATCAGAATTTTCAAATCCAGGGGGCTGTTTCACATAGACTTCCTCACTTATATAGCCATTTAAGAATTCACTTTTAACATCCATTATATCATGATTAGCAGCAAATTATAAGAGAATTCTAATTGCTTACAACCTGGCCACTGGAGCAAAAGTCTTAGTATAATCTATACTTTCCTGTTGATTGTATCCTTGAGCTACTAATCTGGTTTTGTTCCTTACCATTTCACCTTTTCATTGAGTTTATTCCTGAACATCCACTTGGTTCCAATAATGTTTTTGTTTGGTCTGCATCAACTTCTGGTTTTGGAAGATTTGTAACAGCTTCTGATTCTAGTAAATCTGCAACAGATTCTAATTCTGATAAATCAACTTTTGGTTCTGGTAAATCTTGGCTGTTTCTGACTTGATCAGATTTACTTTTGAAGATTTGTCATGTGTTGCTGACTTGCTTGTATCCTCTACCTTTCCAGGTACTTCTGTTTTTTCTGCTTCTGCTTTTGCTCCCTTTGGTTCTAGCGAACCTGCACTATCTTTATCTTGCTTTGATTTGTCAAGATCAAGCAGTTTGTCATATAACATAATATAAATAATTTAAAAAAGGAACTCAATACAGCCAAACCATTAATTCTACTTCTGGTGGTTTCTGCTTGTTTTTTAAACTACTGGAATGTTGTTTCTGCTGAAGTGTTCAATTCTGAATCTGTATGTGTAAGAACAGAGTTGCACCTAAGAGGGGGGGTGAATTAGGTGTTGGATAATTTTTCTGTTTTAGAGATCAGAAGATTGTTAAAGGACTGTTTTAACTTTGTTTCAATATTTGCTGTGTTTGTAAATGAAAGTAGTAAATGGCAGAAGATAAAAACACACAGAAGATTTATCTTGGTTCCCCTTACAACCAAGGGTACGTCCAGTCCTCTTGCACACTACAAGAGATTTTCCACTTTGTATGAATATGTTACAAGTCTAACCCTAAGACTAAGTTATAGATTCACAAACACTTAACAGAAGATAGTACACCACTATTTCTGTTAACACAACTTGAAGAATCTACACTAAATCCTTCAAGTGATACAATGATTTTGTAATGATGTTCTTGACTAAGAACAAGGTTATAATACTGAGTATTTGATACTTAATCAATCACACTTCCAAGTACAACTGAGAACCTTTCTTAATGATATGAAAATGAAAAGCAAGTACTTGAAAATATGAAAGTTAAGTTTTTAAGTGTTTGATGTTTCAGAAAATTGATTCTTAAAAAGTCAGTTCGAAAGTTGTTGTATGAAATCTAAAACGTTTGAAGTATTTATACTTAAAGGTAACACTTCAGATCAATGGCAAAGATTCCCAAACGTTTTTTTTTATGAACATGTGCAATGTTTCAAAACTAAAAAGTTGCATTGTTTCGAAGTTGTATTCGAATACAGTCTTAGTGTATTCGAATACACTTCTAAAACGTTCTGATTATATTTTAAATTTGAACTATGTAGTTGACTACAAGATCGTGTAGTCGAATACAGATTCGGGTTTTTGCCACTGACTTGAGTTGTATTCGATTACACAAGGTTGTAGTCGAATACAGATGTCTAAAAATAGGTACTGACTTGAGTTGTATTCGAATGCAGAAGGCTGTAGTCGAATACACATGTTTGAAAATAGGTACTGACTTGTAATCTGTATTCGACTACGACACTTCGTATTCGAATACAGATATTTAGTTTTAGCTTCTGACTTGGAGTCTGTATTCGACTACGATACCTCGTATTCGAATACAGATTTCCAGTTTTTGTAAAAAGTTTATTTTCAACATGTTTAAGTCATTAATTATTTTCATAAAAACATTTTAATGCATATGCTCAGAAGGTTCTCATAATATTGTACTTTTAAACTGTGTTTTGATTTAATATCAAAATACTTTTACCTTAATATAAATGAAAAAAAAAGTTGCTTAATAATCCTTCTTCTTTTTGATCAAGGATCTTTTTGTCTTCATCAAAAATGTAAGTCTTTAAATTTCATTCTCCCCCTTTTTGATGATGACAAAAATCTTGTTGCTTGGATTTCAAAACGTCTTGATTTCTCCCCCTAGATGTGTGCTTACTCCCCCTTGATAAATGTGTTTCTGCTTCTTAAGTGTTGGAGGAACTGTTCAACATAAATTGCAATAACAACACAACAACAATATATATAACGTTTTTCTCCCCCTTTTGACATTATCGAAAAGGAAGAGGATATCACATAGCAAAATAAAATATGCACATATGTAATAAATAAACAGAGGCAATCACAGGATTATCTCAAGAAAACAGCTTTAATTAAACATGTTCAGAATTACAATTACAATAATACTTAAGAGTTTTAACAAACAAAAATACAATGAAAGTCAAACAGTAGATACAAATAACAAAAAAAAAATTGCAAGTAGCCAAATTTAATCATCTGAGTTGAGTGGTATATGAAGATGGTCAATCTTGTTAAACAAGTCACTCAGTTCCTGATGAAAAAATGAATGTTGGGTATTGATGGTATTTTCCAGATCTTGGAATTTTTGGTCAAAGGCAGCAGTTATTGTCTGGGTTCGATTACTGAAAGACTCATTCAATTGTTGGAACTGATCTGTGACAAAGGATTGAATGAAGTTAAGTTTGTCCATGATCATTCTATTGGTGATGAAGTCTTCAGTATGTGATGGTTCTGCTGCTGTTGCTGCTGCTTCTGGGTCTGATTCTAGTAATGCAACAGGTGCTTCTGGTATTGGTGCTTCTGGTGCATCTTCTAGATCACCCTTATGAACATAATTTTGAAGTGATTCACTCCAAACAATTTTCATACTTTGCATAACAGTTAAATCCAGTAGATTGTCCTTGGTGGTCTTGTATAGCACTTCCCCTGAGAAGTCAACCTTAAAATGATCCAGTATTCTGGTGACTTCTCGTGCATAGGGTAAGGCTATAGAATCCTTTGAGGCATATAGGACAGAGTGAACAATGTATGCCCAATCTAACTCAGCACCTTCTATCATAAAAGTCATGACTTGGAGTTCAAACTCAAAGATATGAGAATAGTTCCCTGCCTTTGGAATCAGTATGTAACATAAGAAATAGTGTAGTAATCTGTTGTCAACAGTTAGATTACCAACACCATATCTTTGTCTTGCATACTCAGAACCAGATTGTGACCGTTTTCTTTCCATAGTTTCTTTGTCAAAACGGCACAATGAAAGATAAGCATCATACTTAGTTGTATTGACCCATTCACATAAATGTCCAGCGCACATTTTCTGACCTTCAGAAGGTATTTGCAGAATTTCCCCAATGATTTTGGTGTCTAACTTGATAGCTTTTCCCTTAACCTTAGACACCAATTTATTCCCATCCTTTTCTAAGTTACAGTAAAAAACCCTAACTAGGTCAGGATAAACGGGACCATTATACCCAATAAATTCTTCCAAACTCTGAGCCTTCAGCAATTCAGGAAATTTAAACTTAGAAAAAGAATCAAGAGTACCAATTTTGGGTGTTACCAGCTTTTTATCAGAAAAGTGAGTTCTGAATCTGTCCAGTTCTTCTAGGGAATGAAGCAATCTGGATAGATCAGCCATATTGTCGTTTCTCTGCTTCTTTGAAGGACCCACAGAAGCTACCTTTGTTCTTGGTCCTCTTTTGCGTGCATCCATTTTTGAAAAGATGAAGTTTATGGTGTTTGGGATTTTAGGGTTTTGATTTTTGATCTCACAGAATCTTAGATGCAATGGATGATGAGGGGGAATGTTTAGGTATGACAATATGAAGCTTTTTAGGAAAAGGTTTGGATGAAGATTTTGAGGATCAGGAATCAGAAATTTTGAATTTGTAATCGGCTACCAGATTTTTTGTATTCGTAACCTAATACTATTAACAATCCCTTTTATATATAAAATTTTTTCGAAAGTGTAGTCGACTACAGACCTAGTGTAGTCGAATACAGATTTTACAGGGAACATGTATTCGACTACAACTGTCTATATTCGAATACAACAGTAAAGATTTTGATTCTGGATAAAACTTTTTAACATTTAAACAGACAAAAAATATTTCAAACAGGTAGAAAGACATACATAGGTATCACATAAACATATATCAAGTAACAGAATGATGAAAAAATTTAGAATTAACAATGATATGACTTACAGATCTTTCAAACCTTTTCAGAGATCACTCTCATTTAGAATGCCTAGTTCCCTTCGTATCTTGTAAAATGATTCTCTGGGCAGTGGCTTTGTGAATATATCTGCTAGTTGATTATGAGTGTCCACGAAGGTAACTTCAACATTTCCATTTAGAACATGATCCCTCAAAAAATGATGACGTATGTCGATATGTTTGGTTCGAGAGTGCATGACTGGATTCTTTGTGATGTTGATGGCACTGGTATTGTCACATTTCAGAGGAATACATCCCAGATCAAGTCCATAGTCACAGAGTTGTTGCTTAAGCCAGAGGATTTGCGCACAGCAACTGCCTGCTGCTATGTATTCTGCCTCTGCAGTACTTAATGCCACACATGCTTGTTTCTTACAAGACCATGAGACTACTGCATTTCCCAGAATGTGACAGGTGCCACCTGTGCTTTTTCGATCCGTCTTACATCCTGCATAGTCAGAGTCAGAATAACCAATGAGATTGCATATGCTACCTTTTGGATACCATAGGCCAGCATTGGTTGTTCCTTTGAGATATTTCATTATCCTCTTTACTGCTACCAGATGTGATTCCTTTGGATCTGCCTGAAATCTTGCACACAAACAAACACTAAACATAATATATGGCCTACTGGCCGTTAGATATAATAAAGAACCAATCATACCTCTATACCTGGATATGTCAACTGATTTACCATTTTCATCTCTATCAACATACATACCAGATCCCATGGGAGTTGCACTTTCTTTGCTGCTGTCCATCTCAAATCTTTTTAGTAGTTCTTTACAATATTTTGACTGATGAATAAAGATGCCATTCCGAAGTTGCTTGATTTGAAGTCCTAGGAAATAATTTAATTTTCCCATCATGGACATTTCAAATTCTCCTTGCATCATTAATGAGAATTCTTCACATATTTCACTGTTGGTTGATCCAAATATGATATCATCCACATAGACTTGAACAAGTAAAGTGTGATCCTTTGTTCTTTTAATGAACAAGGTTTTATCAACTTTACCTTTTTCAAATCCATGTTCACATAAGAATTTACTCAATCTATCATACCATGCTCTTGGAGCTTGTTTCAACCCATAAAGTGCCTTCTTTAATTTGAAGACATGTGAAGGATTTTTGAAGTCTTCAAACCCAGGTGACTGTTTGACGTAGACTTCCTCATTAATATAGCCGTTTAGGAACGCACTCTTGACATCCGTTTGAAATAGTTCAAAACCCATGGAGCAAGCATAAGCAAGTAGTAATCGGATTGCTTCTAATCTTGCTACTGGAGCAAATGTTTCATCAAAATCAATCCCTTCTTCTTGATTGTATCCATGTGCAACCAATCTTGCCTTGTTTCGGATAACTATTCCATTTTCATCTAATTTGTTCTTAAACACCCATTTGGTACCAATGATGTGTTTATTTCCTGGATTTGGAACAAGTTCCCAAACTTTGTTTCTTTCAAACTGATTTAATTCTTCATTCATGGCAAGTATCCATTGATCATCTTTGAGGGCTTCACCAATTTTGGAGGGTTCTATTTGAGAAACAAATGCCATATTTAAACAAGCATCTTTGAGATTGAGCCTTGTAGTGACTCCTTTGTTGATATCACCTATTATGTTATCAATCGGGTGATCACGATGAGTTTTCCATTCTTGAGGAAGATCAGTGTGTTGATCTAGTTGTTCTGTGTTGATTTCGTCTGTTTGAGTTGTTTGATCAACTTGATTTTCTGTACTTGTTTCATCATTATCATATATAATTCTATCCTCTTTCGAGGGGTTAGTTTCATCAAAAGATACATGTATAGATTCTTCAACTATCAATGTTCTTTTATTAAAAATTTTAAAAGCTTTACTAGATAATGAATACCCAATAAAAATACCTTCATCGGCTTTCTCATCAAATTTGCCAAGAATGTCCTTACCATTATTTAACACAAAGCATTTGCATCCAAATATGTGGAAGTGAGAGATGTTCGGCTTTCTTCCTTTATAGAGTTCATATGGAGTTTTCTTCAGCATTGGTCGGATTATGACTCTGTTGGATACATAACAAGCTGTACTTACAGCATCTGCCTAGAAGTAATTTGGTAGACTTGAATCACTCAACATTGTTCTTGCAAGTTCCACCAATGATCTATTCTTTCTCTCAACAACTCCATTTTGTTGAGGTGTTCTTGGTGCAGAAAAATTATGGAATATCCCATTTTCTTCACAAAAATATACAAAAGATGCATTTTGAAATTCTCCTCCATGATCACTTCTAATTGATACAATTTTGGTTGCTTGTTCATTTTGGACTAGTTTGGCATATTTCTGAAAGGCTTTAAAAGCATCATTTTTATTTGCCAAAAATAAGGTCCATGTGAACCTTGAATAATCATCAACAATAACTAGTCCATATGAATTTCCACCAAGGCTTTTAGTTCTTGATGGTCCAAACAAATCCATGTGTATTAATTGAAGTGGTCTTGAAGTTGATATAATATTTTTGGGTTTAAAGGAACTTTAGTTTGTTTACCTTTTTGACGAGCGTCACATAATTTATCCTTAATAAATTTCATTTTTGGTAAGCCTACAACAAGTTCATGCTTGACTAACTTGTTTAAATGATCCATATGGATATGTGCAAATCTTTTATGCCATAGCCAAGCATCATTGTTGTCACTTACCATAAGACATTTCATTTTTAAGGATAAATCATCAAGATTAATTGTAAAAATATTTTTGAAACGCTTACCAATAAACTGAGTTTCATTTGTTACCTCATTTTGGATAATGCAATCATTTTTGTTGAAAGTGATTTTGTAACCTTTGTCACAAAGTTGGCTTATGCTTATCAGATTGTGTTTTAGCCCTTCAACATAGAGTACATCTTCAATTGAAGGAGACGGAGCCATGCCAACTTTTCCAATGCCCAATATCTTTCCTTTGTTATTATCTCCATAGACCACATGACCTTTTGACTCAAGAGTTAGTGCTGAAAATTTTGATCTGTCACCGGTCATATGCCTTGAACATCCACTATCCAAGTACCACATATTTGATATCCTTTGTGTGTCTTCCTACAAAACAGAATTTATATTTTGTTAGGTACCCAAAGTGCTTTGGGTCCTTTAAGGTTAGTTCCTTTCTTTACCCACACAAATTGTCCTTGTGGAACACCGATGTTCCTAACATGACAACAATTTGGTGTGTGACCATTTAGACCACAATAAAAACACTTTGGACTCTTTTTGGGAAAGTATGGTTTCTTTTGAATAATATTATTCTTGAAACAAAGATGATTCTTTTGAACAGCCATTTCTTTCTCTTCTTTAGATTGGTTACTTGCTTTTACAAAGATAGTTTTATCAATACTTGGTTTATCAAATTTTGAATAACCAAGTTCTCTTTTGTCATTTGAGTATCTTTGCATGCTAAGTATATTCTCCAATCCAAATTGTCCCTTTTCATACCTTTCCATGACTCTATTCATTTGGAAAATTTTAAAGGAAAGCGAATCACATTTAATGCATGTTGAAATTTGTTTTTGTTTTTCAAAATTTTGTTCCATAGTGTCAATCTTTTTATTTAGAGAAGAAATCTGTTTCTTTTGATTTGACACTAGTTTGTACAGATTTTTACATTCATTAAGTAGTTCTTTAATGGCTTGTTGTGCATCATTATTTTCAGCACAAGAATCATCATTATCATAACAAATAATATTACTACTAACCTCTTCTTCATTATCAGAATGATGAGATGCCATCAAGGCAACATTTGCGCATTCGTCACTTTCTGAAGTTGATGAAGAACTTATTTCATTATCTTCCCATGCAATGTACGCCTTTTTGAATTCTTTTCTCTTACTAGAACTCTTCTTGATAATATTAGGACATTCTGCTTTCATATGTCCTGGTTTTCCACACTCAAAGCAAGTAAAATTCTGATTTGCAATAGAAGCATCTTTCTTCTTGAAATTTTTCTTTCTTGTAAACGTTTTATTGCTTTGAAGAAATTTGCCGAATTTCTTGACAAGGAGGGTGATGTTTTTCTCTTCATCTGAGTCTTCTTCATTTACTAATTCTTTTGACTCTATCCTTAATGCTATATTCTTCGTCTTCTTCTCAGAATTTTCATTCTTTTCAAGTCTTTCTAATTCTATTTCGTGTTCCTGTAACTTTCTAAAGAGTGCTGAAAGTGACATCTTTGACAAACTTTTCTTTTCAGAAATTGTTGTCACTTTTGGCTGCCATGCTCTGGTTAATGATCTTAGAACCTTTAGGTTCAATTCATCATTAGTAAAGTTCTTTCCTAGTGCTGTTAAGTGGTTGGTTAAGTGGGAAAAACATTTCTGCATGTCCAGGATTGCTTCTCCTGGTTGCATTCTAAACAATTCGTATTCTTGAGATAAAGTGTTCAGTTTTGAACGTTTTACCTCAACTGTTCCTTCATGGGTTACTTCCAATGTAACCCATATCTCTTTTGCTGTTTTGCAATGGGATATGCGAAAGAATTCATCCATACCCAATGCAGACTGTAACATATTTTTTGCTTTCTTATCAAACAGTACTCTTCTCTTTTCATCATCTGCCCAAGAGGCTTTTATTTTTATCTCCTCTTTATTGTTGATAACTGTTGTTGGAACATATGGACCGTTTTCTACTGCTTCCCATATGTCGTCTCCTTGAGCCTCAAGGTACGCTTACATACGTATCTTCCAGAAGTCATAATGTTCACCAACAAAGCAGGGTGGTTTGTTACTGCTACCACCATCTCTAAATACAGGTTGTGAGGAAGCCATGGATCTAGGAGCAAATTACCAAAAACCTGCTCTTATACCAATTGTAAGAACAGAGTTGCACCTAAGAGGGGGGGTGAATTAGGTGTTGGACAATTTTTCTGTTTTAGAGATCAGAAGATTGTTAAAGGACTGTTTTAACTTTGTTTCAATATTTGCTGTGTTTGTAAATGAAAGCAGTAAATGGCAGAAGATAAAAACACACAGAAGATTTATCCTGGTTCCCCTTACAACCAAGGGTACGTCCAGTCCTCTTGCACACTACAAGAGATTTTCCACTTTGTATGAATATGTTACAAGTCTAACCCTAAGACTAAGTTACAGATTCACAAACACTTAACAGAAGATAGTACACCACTATTTCTGTTAACACCACTTGAAGAATCTACACTAAATCCTTCAAGTGATACAATGATTTTGTAATGATGTTCTTGACTAAGAACAAGGTTATAATACTGAGTATTTGATACTTAATCAATCACACTTCCAAGTACAACTGAGAACCTTTCTTAATGATATGAAAATGAAAAGCAAGTACTTGAAAATATGAAAGTTAAGTTTTTAAGTGTTTGATGTTTCAGAAAATTGATTCTTAAAAAGTCAGTTCGAAAGTTGTTGTATGAAATCTGAAATGTTTGAAGTATTTATACTTAAAGGTAACACTTCAGATCAATGGCAAAGATTCCCAAACGTTTTTTTTTATGAACATGTGCAATGTTTCAAAACTAAAAGGTTGCATTGTTTCGAAGTTGTATTCGAATACAATCTTAGTGTATTCGAATACACTTCTAAAACGTTCTGATTATATTTTAAATTTGAACTATGTAGTTGACTACAAGATCGTGTAGTCGAATACAAATTCGGGTTTTTGCCACTGACTTGAGTTGTATTCGATTACACAAGGTTGTAGTCGAATACAGATGTTTAAAAATAGGTACTGACTTGAGTTGTATTCGAATGCAGAAGGCTGTAGTCGAATACACATGTTTGAAAATAGGTACTGACTTGTAATCTGTATTCGACTACGACACTTCGTATTCGAATACAGATATTTAGTTTTAGCTTCTGACTTGGAGTCTGTATTCGACTACGATACCTCGTATTCGAATACAGATTTCCAGTTTTTGTAAAAAGTTTATTTTCAACATGTTTAAGTCATTAATTATTTTCATAAAAACATTTTAATGCATATGCTCAGAAGGTTCTCATAATATTGTACTTTTAAACTGTGTTTTGATTTAATATCAAAATACTTTTACCTTAATATAAATGAAAAAAAAAGTTGCTTAATAATCCTTCTTCTTTTTGATCAAGGATCTTTTTGCCTTCATCAAAAATGTAAGTCTTTAAATTTTAGTATGTTCTGTGATTACATGGTTTGGATGAGGGGATTTGAATTCCCTTCTAGGTTTGTAGTCTTGATGAATTTCACCGGAGTGTTTAAAGAACTCTCCTGATTCTGATTCTTCTCTTTCTGCTTTGACTGATACACCATGTTCCTCTGGTGATTCTGGTAATTATACTGGTTCTGGTTCTGGTTCGGGTTGTGGTTCTAGTTCGGGTACTGGTACTTATTCAAATTCTGGTTCCAGTTCCTGTGCCTCTGATACTGGTTCCAGTTCTAGTTCTGGTTCCAGTTCCTGTACCTATGATACTGGTTCCAGTTCCTATACCTCTTATATTGGTTCCAGTTCTGATTCTGGTTCCAGTTCCTGTTCTAATTCGTGTGATATGTGTGATTTCTTTTATATTTCCTGTTCCTCCTATGATTCTGGTTCTGGTTCTGATAGGTATTGTGTTGACCAGTTCTTCTTCTGTCAGAGTCAATTGGCTTATGTTTGGTAGATGTTGGAACATAAACCTTCTTCTGCTTGTGCATTGCCAACATCCATTGTCCAGGCACCATTGTTGGTGTCTCCTTCTAGTTGCTCAGAATATCTGCAACATAGACAATTTGATCTTTTGGTACCCAGAAATGATTGGTCCAGGTTTGTTAGTTTTAACAACTCTCTGATCTTGTTCAGATATTACCATTGGACAAGATAATTCAGAGTGACCTTTCTTAGCACAAATAATGCATAAAACATCAGAGTGAACAGTTTTAGTTTCAGCAACAGTTTTTGTAAAACCAAGACCTCTTTTTCCAATGTTACTGTTTCCATAAATCATAGATGCATATTTACTTCTTTCCATTCCATTAAAAATAAGGTTTTGAAAAAATTGCTCATGCATATTAGATTCACAAATAGTTTTGGAAGGGGAACAAATATCACTTTTGAGAGTTTGGTTTTCAGATTTGAGTCTATCAACTTCAGTTTTAAAATCCTCGTTTTCAATTGCATACTCAAAATTTTGATTCTTTAAAACTTGGACTTCTTTGGTCAGATTTTTCTTATCTTCCCTAAGAGTTTTCAGTTTTAAAGACATCTTATTGTTTGCATTTAAAAAGTCTTTTACTGCATCAATTAATTCAGATTTAGAGAGATCAGGAAATAGCTCATTGTCTTCATCTTCTGAATCTGTTCCAAAGCATGAGCTGTATCCAGAACTTGAGTTGGTATGAGCCATCAGAGCCAGAATTGCTTCCTCTGATGTGCTTCCAAACTTGCTTGAATGACTGCTTCAATCATTCTTCCTTTTGCCTGTTTTCCTTCCTGGAATCGTGCCTTTATGAGGTTCAGAAGCAGACCTGATGTGTGCCATCATTGCTGTTACTGCCTCTTCTTCATCAGACGATTCTTCTTCTCATTCTGATGCTGCCCTTGCAGCTTTCTTCTGTTTTGACTTTAGGGCCAGATTCTTCTTCTTCTTTGGTTCATCTGCTTCCAGTTCTATTTTATGAGACTTCAGTGAGCTGATCAGATCTTCAAGTCTTAAGTTATTCAGATCTCTGGCTTGCTGAACTGCAGTAACCATTGGTCTCCACTTGGTTGGTAAGCTTCTTAGAATCTTCTTGACATGATCTGCAGTTGTGTAGCTTTTCTTCAAGACCTTCAGTCTAGATATCAAAGTCTGGAATATACAGAACATTCCATCAATGTCTTCATCACCTTCCATTTTAAACATCTCATACTGTTTGACCAGTATGTTAGCCCTTGCTTCTTGAACCTGCTGGCCTCCTTCATAGGTCAGAACCAGGCTGTCAAATATGCTCTTTGCTATTTCTTTATTTGTGCATCTGTCAAATTCCTTGAATGTGATGGCATTGATCATGATGGTTCTGGACTTGTGATACAGTTTGTATAATCTGCTCTGGTCTGGACTCATATCTGCCATGTCCCATTTTTGAGTTGGATCTCCTGGAACAGTAGGTGCAGTGTATCCTTTGACTACCAGCTTCCATAATTTAGGATCTTGAGATATAAAGAAACTTCTCATTCTGTCCTTCCAATACTCAAACCTGTCTCCATCAAACAGTGGTGGTCTGTTGATGTTGCCTCCAAAATCATCTTTGGATTCTGCCATGTTGTTGACCCCTTGGACCTTTCCTCAAACACTAGTTAAGTGCTCAACCTTGAGACCGAGATCTGATACCAATTGAAGGTGCAAACACGAGAAGGGGGTTGAATTGTGTTTCACTTACTTGAATACTTTTTAGTTTTAAAACAAAACTGTTATGTATGAATTAAAACAGAGTTAGCAGCGGATATAAAGTAAATAAAAACTCCGAATTTTATACTGGTTCACCGTTAACTAGGCTACGTCCAGCCCCTTCACTTTGAAGGATTTCACTAATTCAAAACCATGAATTACAAAGTACCACTGACCCTCCAAGTCAATCTTCTCAAAAAGTCTAACAACCCTAGACTTTTGAGGAAAAGAACCTTGAATCTAATTGCTAAGCAACATGCTACTCCTTTTGACTCCCTCAGATTGTAGACTCTACTTCAACAACTTAGACCTAACACAAAGGAAAGAAAAACTTAGAGTACTTGCTTCTGCCTCTGGTACTGTCATCTTCTGATGACATTTTATATAATAGTTCTAAGTACAAAATAAGATTACATGGAGTGCTTTTGTAAACATCAAAATCCTAAGTACTTAGAACCAACTTGGTTCCAACAATTATAAGTAACAAAAAAGTGGAGTAAAAAAGTTACTTGTATATCACTCCCCAATATGACTTCAGCATCCTTCAAAGCTTTGTCTCTCCAATCATCAATTGTTATTGGGATATTTTGACGAACAACAGCACCAATGTAACTTACCATCATTGAATTGTTAGGCTCAATCGGCTGGCCACTTTTATTCCATCCCACTTAATAAACTCATAGAGTGTAAGTGCTTGCTTTCAAAAAAGAAAAAAAATAAAATCTAAACAAAAGTATAGTATGTCGGAACCAAGTTGGTTCTTGCAATTAAAGTTTTGATTTTAACAAATGTATTTTATGAAAATCGTATTTTGACTTAAAAGGAAAAACCAGATGATGACACCACCAGAGGATGACGTCACCAGAAGATAAAAAATGCCACCAGAAAGTTCGGCCAGAGGATGCCAGAGGATACCAGAGGATGTCATCAAAGGCAAAATCAGAGGATATCATCAAAGGGAAGGAAAAGTAACATCATCAGATGATATCTTTCTTGGCCCAGATCAGAAGGAAGCAGAGTCCAGAAAGAGACCTGGTCCAGACCAGAAGGAAGCTAGTCAGAGGGAGACTTGGTCCATACTAGAAAGAAACATAAGTCAGACTTAATCCAGACTTGGTTTAGAGCAGAAGATAACTGGTCCAGAACAAATGACTTGGTTCAGACTTGGTCCAGACCAGAAGATAGCATGGTCCGAACATAAAACTTAGTCCACATCAGAAGATATAATTGTCCAGAACATAAGACTTAGTCTAAATTTAATTCTGACTCAATCCAGACTTAGTCCAGATCAGAGGATAAATGTCCAGATTAAAAGATGGTCCAGTTGAAAAGATCAATGGTTCAGATTAAAATATCAATGGTCCAGATTAGAAGATCAATGGTCCAGATCACAGAATGGTACAGATCAGATCACATGGTCCAGAATTGGCCGAGATCAGAAGATCACCGAATGGTACAAATCAAATCACATGGTCCAGAATTGGTCGAGATAAGAGGATCACAGAATTGGTACATATCAGATTATATGGTCTAGAGTTGGCCGAGATCAAAAATCATACGGTCCAGAATTTAATCATGATGCAAATCAGTGAAGACTTGATAAAAATTCGATGAAGACTTGATTAAATTTTGATAGAAATTTGATCAAAGTATTAAGGGGATTTGATTCAAAAAAATTCACTGAAGACTTGAAGAAATTTGAATGCAATTTGAAGCTTAAAAATATATGGTTTGAAATTAAAAGAAACAAGATTGGTCAACAGAATTTTCAAATGCAATCTGTAGCTAAAAATATACGATTTTAATTTAAGTGAAACAGGATTGGCCAACAGTATTTTCGAAGGAAATCTGAGCAAGATTTATTTCTAATTTAAGCTTGGACAAAGCCCTATTTGCAGCTATAAAATAAGGCTTCAAGCAGCAGCATCAAGCATCGAAAATACAAGAACTCAAGCTTCATATTCAACACAATCTGAGAGTTCAAAAGAGAGAATCTCTTGAGTGCAAAAGTAAAATTTTCTAAGTGTTTTCAAGAGAGAAATTCAGTGCAGCAATCAGCTTTCCAGAAGCAACTTTGCAGAGTTCCAAACCCTTGTAATCAAACCCAATAGTGGTGTAGATTCCTTCTTTAATCTGGGGTTGTCAGATTGGTAGGAGAAGAATTGACTTGTAAAGTCAAGGTGTTGTTTTCATTCCTCAAAAGTCTGGGGTTGTCAGGCTTTTTTAGAAGACTGACTTGAAGGGTTAGGTGTTGTAATTCAAAGATTTTGAATAAGTGGATTACAGCCTTCGGGATGAAGGGACTAGATGTAGCGAAGTTAATGGTGAACCAGGATAAATTGTTGTGTTCTTAAGTTGTTATTATCCGCTGCTAAGTATGATCAATTATTCATCCAATAATTTGCATCAACATTCAACAAAACAGCAAAAGAATAACAGTCTGACAAACACAATTCAACACCCCTTCTCGTGTTTGCACCTTCATAGTATACCTCAAATTTTATTCCACTACTTCTTGTTTTGATGACTTTTTGCATTATAGTTGCCCCACATTTCACTTCGTTTTCATAACCTTTAGTGTTGGCAACTTCAGTGTTTACAACGTCAGTATTGACAACTTCATCATTTTGACGACCTAAATCGTTATTGGAATCCATTTATCTACACATTTTAACAGTATAATTTCAACATGCAGTTTAGTGACAACAATAGATTGAATAAATACAACATGCACTATAAGTTTAGTGACAACAAGATATTAATAACAATACATGTGGTTTAGGGTTACGACTTCGCAAAAATACAAGTAGAAATGACTTGTGCAGCGAGAAGAGAGCACTAGCGTTCCATAGAGCGCTTTAAAAAACTAAATAAAAAGCGCCTTAAAAACTTTTATGGTTCGTAGGGATAGTACGTAGTGAAAATGGAGAATAATGAAAACAGAGAGTACGTAATGAAGATGGACAGTAGTGTTCGCACTAGGGAGAAGAGGGTCAGGTTCGTATGTAGAGTAATGAAGATGGAGAGTACGTAATGAAGAAGAGTTTCACACAGCCAAGTTCGTGGGGAGAATACATAATGAAGAAGAAAATGCAGAGGCGGTTTCTTATTATCAGTTTACATAATACTTTAAAAAACCATTTTACAACGTTTTTTCAAAAAGCGCTTTAAAAGACCTAACCTATTACAGCGCTTCCACAAAAAGCGCTTTAAAAGACTATATAAAAAGCGCCTTAAAAATTCTTTTACAGCGCTTATAGACACACAATATAAAAGGCGCTATATGAGCATTTTACAGCGCTTATGGGAAAAAGCGTTGTAAATGTTTTGAAATTGTAATTTATTTTTCAAAAGCCTTATACAGTGCTTATGGGAAAAAGCACTCTAAATGTTTTGTAATTGTAATTTATTTTTTAAAAGTCTTCTACAACGCTTATGGACAAAAGCGCTCTAAATGATTTGAAATTTAATTTTTAAAAGCCTTTTACAGCGCTTTTGGTAAAAAGTGTTGTAAATGTTTTGTAATTGTAATTTATTTTTTAAAAGCCTTCTACAGCGCTTATGAACAAAAGCGCTGTAAAATACCAAACATATGGATATAAAATAGAATATGCATATCATTTTAATCTTATGGATAGAGTAGTGATATAATATTATCAAAATAATATATAGTATTAATTAAATAATATAATTAAAAAAATTACAATTAAAATTACTTTAAAAATCAAAAGTAAAAATAATTTTAATACAATTCAAATATTACAATTCTTGCAGAAAATCAATATAAGCATAAAATCAAATACAACTCAAGCTAAATGTTAAATGCTAAATGCTCAGTTCTACTAGGTCAAACAAATTGCTAATTAGTATAAATTACATGAACTTAGTTTTGGCAGTTCAAGTTACATGAAATTAGTATAAATTAATTACATGATGAGTTCATATTACATGACTTTTGGGCAAAATAATTTTTTTTAAATCATTATTTAAATACTTGTATATCAATGCTAAATTACATATGATCAGTTCAAGTTCTGGCAGAAAATTAGTATAAGCAAATATAGTTCAAGCTAAATTCTAAATACTCAGTTCTGGCAGGTCAAACAAATTGCTAATTAGTATAAATTACATGAACTTAGTTCTGGCAGTTCAAGTTACATGAAATTAGTATAAATTACATGACGAGTACAGATTACATGACTTTATAAAACACATAAACACCATAAGATGCCCTTCTCCTTTTCCTGGTGGGATTCACATTTGATTGTCCCTTAACGATACGAATAGATGGATTAATCAGAATTTCCTCATCATGATCATCTCTAAGATATAAAGCATCATCAGTTGAATTAATTTCACGTGGTTGTGATGTCGCAAAGAAAATATCATTACCAACATCTTCAACGTTGTTGTTATCATCACTTATTTTATTGGTCCATAGAACAACAGACCATTTATCATCAGCAGGATCAATGACATAAAACACTTGTTGAGCTTGCGACGCTAAAATAAAAGGCTCATCTTTGTATCCCACCCTATTAAAATCGACAAGCAAGAACCCTGACTCATCAATTTGAACGCCATTATTATTATCGACCCACTTGCAACCAAAGATGGGAACACGACACATTGTGTAATCCAACTCCAATATGTGCTCAATAACCCCAAAATATCATAGATTTGCATATATTGGGTTTTTGTCTTTTGCACTTGAGATATGCATCGCTTCAGCTACTAGAGTGACTCCACTATTTTGCATAGTGGTTTCATCATCTTATTTTATGGTATAAAATGTATAGCCGTTAATTACATAATCAGTGTAAGAAAAGACATGTAAACTCAGGCCATTTGCTAGCCACCTCAATCTCTCTTAAATTGAAGCGGGGTCTATATCAAACTTTGAGTTAATGTGATTTTTTAGCCATGTTATAAAACTTCGATTGTGCTCTCGTGTTATCCAATTTTTATTCCTATTCATGTTCAAACTAGATAACTGATCTATGTGCATTGTAACATACGGTTGAACCTCATCATCATTGTGCAGAACATACAATTGTGCCTGCTCCCATTCTGTCCTTGGTATAGTCATTACTCTATTTCCAATTATCCATTCTCCTGTTATTCTTCCTGAATGACGAGACATAGGAAGTCCTATGGATTCAAAATTGGATAGATATTCAGTACAAAATTTAGCAACTTCTTCGACAATGTACCGTTCAACAATACAACCTTCTGGTCGTCTTCTACTTTTTACGTACCCTTTTAATATTTACATATATCGTTCTATCAGATACATCCATCTCATGTAAGCTGGCCTACAAAGTTGTGTCTCCTTAACAAGATGAACAATAAGGTGAACCATTATATCAAAAAACGAGGGTGGGAAATACATTTCAAGCTCACACAAAGTAACAGCAATTTCCCTACGCAATGTCGGTAATTTCTGAGGATCGATCTCTTTACTACAAATTTCCCTAAAGAACAAACATAATTTAGTTAAGGCTCGTCGAACTTTTTCAGGTAAAATGGAACGTATATCTATTGGTAGCAAATGCTCCATTAGAACATGACAATCATGAGTCATCAAACCTTTTAACTTAAGGTCTTTCATACAAACTAAATTTTTAATGTTTGAACTGTATCCTTCTGGAACTTTAACTTCATGTAGAAATTTATATAAGACAATTTTTTCCTTTCTAGATAGAGTATGAGTGGCTGGAGGTAGATATGTGCAATTTCCTTTCTTTACGGGACCCAATTCATTTCTTATTCCCATATCGACCAAATCCAATCTTGCATTGATGTCATCTTAGACTTTCCTGGAACACTAAGTAACGTACCAATAACACTGTCAAATACATTTTTTTCAATATGCATCACATCAAGAAAATGTCTTATATACAATGACTTCCAATATTGCAATTCAAAGAAAATTTACTTTTTCTTCCACCCAGTTTTGACAAGCTCTCCTGCAAATGGTGCTAAAGGAGCAATACCTTCCTCTGATTTTCCATTGAATGCATTTATCCACTCACGATAATGATGACTAAAAGGTAAAAATCTACATTGTCCAAGAAAGACGTTCTTCTTACAATGTTTCAACCGCATCCAATATGTACTATCTTCACATATAGGACATGCACACTGACCTTTAATGCTATATCCTGATAAATTACCATATGTTGGAAAATCATTCATTGTGCCGATCAACATAGCCCTCAAATTGAAACATTCTTTCTTATACCCATCATAAACTTCCACACCTATCTCCCACATATTTTTTAAATCTTCAATTAAAGGAGTCAAGTATACGTCGATATCATTCCCCTGTTGTTTAGGTCCAGAAATTAATAGAGACAACATCATAAACTTACGCTTCATACATAACCATGGAGGTAGGTTATAAATCAACAAAATCAAAGGCCACGTGCTGTGTAATATGCTTTGAACACCATGTGGATTCATTCCATCAAAAGAAATTGCAAGTCGTAGATTTTTTTACTCTCTATCAAAATCAAGATACTCGTGATCAATTTTTGCCCATTGTGGAGAATCTGCAAGGTGTCGTAACTTTCCATCTCTAATTCTTTCATCTGCATGCCATATCAAGTGTTTTGAATCTTCTTTACTGCGATAAATGCACCTAAATCTTGGTATTATAGAAAAATACCACACGACTTTTGCTAGAGTAGATTCTTTCTTTTTATATCCAACGACGTTCCATTTCGAACACGCCTTTAGTAATTCATATTCGTTTCGAAATAAAATGCAATCACTAGGACACGCATGAATCCTTTCGTAACTCATGCCAATAGAGCACAAAATTCGTTTAGCCTCATAGGTTCAACTGAGAAGTTCATTATTATCTGGCAACATATCTTTTAGGAGTCAGACCATCCATTAATCGCTTTTAAGTTGTACAACTTTAATATCCCCGAAAGTCTTGTGAATTTAGTACAACCATTATATAATGGTTGCTCTGCATCACTCAACAAACTCTCAAACATTTTAGGACAATCCCAAAGATCTTCTTTAACTGTTTTGCAATCTCCTCAACTCCGTTCCACTCATATGTATTTGTGTTGAAATCATTTGAAGCATATGTCGCATCATTCTCAAAATTAGTGTTCCCTTTTTTTCTCTCACCATGTCTTATCCAACATGTATAGCTTTGCTCAATTCCATGCCATACTAAATGTCCTTCCAATTCATCTGTTCTAACGCGTTTTCCAAAACAACATTTTAAAAAAGGACAAATGATTCGATTTAGGTCTTTTGCATTCTTCATTGCAAAATCAACAAACTCATTCACTCCATTTTCATACTCTTTTGAAAATCGATTGGTAGACATCTATTTCTGGTCCATTTATATGACCTATATGAAAGCAATGTTACACAAATTTATCAATCTATAACATTATACCAATCTATAGTATATATGCATACAAGTCTAATTTCAAACAGTACAGAGCAAATTGAACATATTTTATCATGTAACAATTTATATGATTTATCATGTAACAATTTATCTGATTTATCAGGTAACAATTTATATGATTTATCAAGGTTATGCCAACTACTATCATGTAACAATTTATTAGTTTTAGAGACAACAACAAATTAATAAATTCAGCACCTGAGACAACAATCACTCAGTAGAAATGGGCGCACAGTAGATGAGGGTTCAACAAGAAGAGAGATCACAGTAGCGGAGAGGAGGGTTCATAGGGTTCGTTGGGAGAGAACGTATTAAATATGTTTTTTTATATTTTTATCAATAATATATAATAGGTAGAATTTGTGTATACACATTAAAAATAAAATTATGTAAACGGGTTTTGTAATGTTACAGTTATATGAATGCAATGTTAAAGTTGTATATATGCCATTTTATAGCGCTTATAAAAAAAGCGCTCTAAAAGACCATGTAATTATGCAAAAGCTGTATATTTTACAGCGCTTATATATAAAGTGTTGTAAATATAGTGTGGGAGGGCTATATTTTACAGCACTTGTATACAAAACGCATTAAAAAGCGTTGTAAACATAGCGTGGGAGCGCTATAGTTTACATCGCTTATATGCGAAACACTCTAAAAGCGCTATGTGACCCTACAACTGCGCTTTTCTCAAAAGCGCTGTAAATCCTAAACCCTTTATGACCTTATAACAACGCTTTTTCAATAGCATTTGTCATTAAAGCGTTGTTGTATCCTCCGTTAATTTTAAAATATTATACAACAAAACTTTAAAATGTGCGCTGTAAAAGGCAATTTTTGGCGTAGTGACTCAAAAAAGTTTGACCCATACCTTCCGCCTCCAATGGGTCCTTCTCTCCCTCAAACATGATCTTCTCTCACCTCTTCCTTTCCCTTGTATTTTGTGGAAATTCTTCATCTCTAGTGATGTTAGTTTTTTTAACTTGGGATCTCTCATGCAAGTGTGCAACATACTACCAACTATTCCATGAGACATTTCTAAAGAGTTAAAACACAATCCAACACACTAAAGCAAATGGCCCTTGATTTTTATTTTTTTAAATTTCGATTTTTTAATTAAATTTCAAAACATTAGTTATATTTTAATAAGACTTATAATCTTCATTCCAATTTGATTATGTGTTAACTCGGTTGTTTGGTTCCTAATCTTCTAATTTAGTATACAACAAATGAGAAGATTTCTAACATTCTGATGGTGTTCCTATATGCAAAATCTTTTCAAGGGTCTTGCAGAAGAAAAGGTGGGGGTGCTTGTGGGAGCTTAAAAATGGCTAGAGAAATAGGTGGTTTGGGTTGAAGAAGAGAAATGATGTAATATCCTAAATGTGTACATGTTCTAGTGTGGAGGGAATGTGATTAAATCTAGTGGAAGTGCAAGATCAACCGCAGTAAAAGTTTGGAAATTGTGAATGTACACGATATATCAAATATGCGCACATTGGACAAAGCCTATAAAAATATTCATGCAGTAAAAGTATTTAGTTGACAAGGGATTTGAGCTATTTGAAAAACAAGAAATGCCATGATATTCAATTAAAAATTGAATAAAATTGTTGATAATATAAAATTCTTATTGTGATATTGGCTTCGATTGTTATTTGCATTGGCGAGGTCTTCAACCACTTGGATGATCATGTGTCAGCATGCATTGATTTAGTATGTGGTGACATTTGTGGGTGATGGTGCTGTATTTTGGTGTGTTTTGTTTTGACTTTACGTTACATTGATTTTTAAGAATTACTTGTCAAATTGTAATTTGTTTAGCTCTTGCACACATTTTGCTAAGAGTCGGTTCTTTTTAGAGCAAAATGGGTTTATATTTTGAAGGGTTGAATAAATTTTTAACTTTTATAAAATTTTATTTTTATTTCTTATAAAAAAAATTTATTTTTTTAATTCACTTTTAGTCCTTATTTTAAAATTCTTTTGTAATAAATTAATGCTTTTAGTGCATCAAAAAAGTTTATAAGTCAAAATTTAACTAAAAGTTAAAATAAAAATTTAGAAACTAAAATTGAGATATCGTAATTTTATAGGAAGTAAAAATATATTTAATCTATTTAAAAAATATTTAATTCTATTTAAAATTTTAGATATACGGAATAATTTTTAGCCATATTAAAGAAGGCAAAGAAAAATATCGATATTACTAAGTTGAATGTCTTTTCCCAAATTCGATCATGAGACTTTACAATTATGTGAGTTAATTATAATAAAATTTACTATCTAATTTAAGAAAAATAAAAAAAAAAAAGAACAAGAAAATACGACAATTGTGATCTTTGAGAAAATCTTTGTACAAGCATGTAACAAATTTCTCAAAATTAACATGTACCAGAATTCTTAACAGAGAGAAAAAGGAGATATATCCATCTCTTTTCAAGCTTAATAAAGGGTTAATAATTTGATCTTGTTATAAAATTATTCACTAAAAGAATATCTTTATAAAGTTAAGCAATTATCAAACTGCTAAAGTGCAATATGTAGAGCAGAGTAGGAATGGCAATGAGTAGGGTAGTATAGTACTCGTTCTCGTATCCGCAGTTTAAAAAAAATACTCGTGTCCGTACCCGCGTGGTTATCAACTTTAATATCCGTATTTCTTGTCCTTTGGGTACTTAAATGTCCGTACTCATACCTATGACCCGCAATTTAACAAAAATATATCGATAAATAATGTGTTATTAAATTTAAAAAATTCTCAAATATTTTAAATCCAAATCATACGTATTACAAACTAAAATATTGTCTAATTCAAAACATCTAAAATATATCATGATCCAACATTAGTACATTACTACAATAAATATCAAAACATCATAAATAATGTTTTCCGAAAAAATATTTTACGAAGTTGCAAGTCCTTGGACGGTATTCTCCGAGATCTGTAAAAAATTGATATGTGTATTATATTAGTTATTTATAATTATAAAGTCACGATTAATAATATAAAAAACTCTTAAATATAAAATCACAATTATTTACCTCTTCATCAGAATCAGATTCTTGAAAAGTTTGCAAACGTTTATCTTGCGATTCTAAATATTGTAGTGGTTCAATGAAACCAATAGTTGCTAAAACATAAAAGAAAATAAATAGTTAAACTAAACGCAAATTTAATTGAATAAATACTATATTGCAACAATTATTACCTTGTTTTTCATGTTTTATCCAACTTTGTGAACACATAAGTGCCTCCAAAGTATCCTCATGAAGTCTAGACCATTGAGGACTAAACAACCTACCACCAGTACTAAAAGCAAATTCTGAAGCAAATGTGGAAATTGGGATAGCCAAAATATCTTTGGCAATTTTTTGCAAAATTGGATACTTGATTCCATTTGTTTTCCACCATCCAAGAATATCAAATGTATATAACTTTTTAGTTTATGGTAATTTATGGTAATTTTTTAGTTTATGGATACTTTATGGTAATTTATGGATACTTTATGGTAATGATTTTAGTTTATGGATATTTTATGGTAATTTTTTAGTTTAAAAAAATTATTTTTATAAAATTGTATACAAACAAATTAAAGTTTATTCTACAAAAAAAAATCATTTTTATAATAGTAAACAAACGGGAGTTAAAAAAAATCATATTTTAAAAAATCTCTAAAAAATAATCTCTAAATTATTTAAAACAAAAATCATTCTTATTTAAGCTCAAACTAACTTACATAATAATAATAATAATAATAATGATAATAATAATAATAATAATAATAATAATAATAATAATAATAATAATAACAATAATATGTGTAGGAATGACAATGGGTAGGGTTTGGGTAAAGTAATATAGTACCCATCCCCGTACCCACATTTTAAAAAAATACACGTGTCTGTGCCCGTACTCAGTGGGTATTATAGTACCCGCTTACCTGTACTTATACCCGTTCAATTTTGCGGTAATTACTCGTCTCCATACTCATACCCATTATGCGGATTTTTACCCTACCCATTACGAATTTTTTTTGTGGGTATCTACTGGATCTGGGTCTAATTATCATCCCTAGAGCATAGTGCAACAATATAAAAAGGTTTTAACTTAAACACAAAATTACTTAATATTGATTTGGCAGGGGATTTCTCATATAAATCACTTAATTAATCAAATCTTTCTTTTTTGGAGTTAAATAATAAAATATTTCTTGTTAATTGATTTGACAGAATATTTTTATTTTTAAATCCAGCTCATCTCAACAATCAAACCTGAATTCCCCAATGGAATGTAAAAAACCAAATACTCACGCATATAAAAAATCTCAAGACGATTCATATTTTAATTTCACAAAATCAACTTTAAATTTAGAGTCCAATTTTTGTATCCATGGCAAAAAGAAATACGATGATGCAGATTAATCTTAACAATTAATAATCCATTGCTCACTAAAAGAATAACAAATTATACTAAATAGATAAAATCGAAAAAACGGCCAAAATAAAATTCAACCTATCTCAATAAATCAACATGAATCTTATACCAAAATAATTATAAAAAAACAAAAAATCAACATGAAGCTACTTGTTGAAATTAATTCCATAATTAATCAGTGATTTCTTCAATGCGGCGGTGTTACTTTGTTTTTTGCATTAGTGGCCATTCATACATCATATCATGTGAGATTATATTGCAAATCTATTCAACAAGTATTTTGAACCCGTTATCTTGAATTGTATGACCCGATCCATTACTCGATTCTGGTACAATTATAACACTTAAATTTAACGGGTTTTTTGGACACTCAATTGGTTTAGGAAAATGCGAGCAGACCTCATAACCCGGTTCTGCATCTGAAGGCTCAATGCGAGGGTAAACCGTTTCTGGTTGGACCGGAGTTCGACAGAGAGGGCAAGTAAGATGAGAAGCGAGGCACGTGTCAATGCAAAGAGAATGGAAATCGTGATTACAATTAGGAAGCGTACGACATTCATCTCCCTCAGTGAACTCTGATAAGCAGACGACGCAATCATGGAGAATACGGTGGGTGGAGGAGGAGGAGGAAGAGTAAGTGAAGGTGGGGGGAAGGGATTTGAGAACTGAAGTAGTTGTAAGACGGTTGCAGAGATAGACGTAAGTGCGATAAAGAACAAAGATTAGTATGAGTATGGCAATTACTATTATCTCTTTGGTTTAAATTGCATTCGCTGCTTTAAGGTCTGGGTCTGAAGACATGAAAGAAGAGAAAATAAAGTGGGTTTGATGAAAAAGAATTTAACAAATATGTGAATAAAGTTAAAGAAATACTTTGTTACTTTGAAAATATTTATATAACGAAGAAAATAATATTTGTATAACAAATTTCTAAAAGATTTAGACGATTGTTTGTACAAGATAAAACGATTTAGAAGATACGTGTAAAAAAAAATAGACGATTTTTGTCAAAAATAAAAGATTTAGACGATTTAGAAGAAATACTTTGTTACTTTGCCAATTATTTATTCTTGTTTTAATCTCACAATCATCACCAAGTATTAAGACTAGACATACGAACACTTGTGACGTGTCATTACTCTATTGGCAAAACTGTGTGGCTACGACTTTGGAAAGCCAACATCATGTACATTATACTTTTGATGTGCTTGTTGAAAATGGATATTATTAAGTATTAACCTACCAAGTTAAGTTATGTAATTTTAGATTTTATGTTGTTTTTTAAAAGATTATTTAATATTATTAAGTATTAACCTACCAACTTAAACATGAAACTACTTCATTTGATTTGGTACGGGATTCCGCAATTAAATCACTTAATTAACAAAATCTTTTTTTTTTTACTAGTAAAATCTTTATTGTTAATTAATTTGACAGAATATTTTAATTTTAAATCTAACTCATCTTATTGTTCAAACCTGAATTCCCTAATATATAGAAAAACATATAGTCACACACATAAAGATGTCGATTATTGAATATAGATAAAAACAACTCGTATTTTTTTTTTTTTTTGGTTTGTTGTTTATCAAATCAACCTTAAATTTAATAAATCAGCTTTTCAATCTTCACTTAACAATTATGCTATTTAGAAATTTGAGTTATTTCTGAATGAGATTGGTTTGGTAGAAAAAAGTGCAATTTAAATTATCGTTAGTCGTGCAGGAAATTTTGGTATTCATTCGATCTTTGATCAAATAGTTTAAAAATATAAACTTAAACATCATTGATATTTCGAATGTGTAGATGTATAAAATTTCGCATAAGAGTTGAATCCAAAAAAGTGGCACATTCCATTTTGATGAAATCAGTGATAAATTAATTTTTCAAAATATTAACCCTTTCAAAGCATTTCCACCTACAATAAGTATAAGAAAAAAGAACATGAGTAAATACCAAGTGAAATAGATAAAAGGTAGCTAGTTCTGATTGTGACTATATTATATTTATTACGATTAAAAAAAATGTTCCATTTCAATATACATTAAGGCTTATATAAATGTGGATTATTTTCACAATCAAGTTATGTTAAGAATCAAAAATATATTTTAAGAATAAGAAAGTGAGACCATGAGAATTGAAGACTTTTCACTCAAAGTGTTTGTCATTGTCGTTGTACTTGTTGAATTTGTGGATTCTCTTAACCGTACCAATTTTCCTAATGATTTCTTATTTGGAACTGCCTCCTCTTCTTACCAGGTTTATGCGTTTTCTAGCTATCTTGCTACAACACATTATATGTTGGAAGAATAAAACAAAGTAATTGTTTGGCTTGACAATTTTTTTAATAATTTTTTTTGTATATTTTTAATTACAAAATTGCCCCTTGCTTGTTTTCACTATCTTTCTTATAAAACTATTTGAAAACAAGAACAAAATAAAAAATAAGGGGCAATTTTATAATTTAAAACATTTTTTTTTATAAAATTATGACATTTTAAATTTAGTTTATACATAATTTATTCAATTTCAAATTCTATTTTTATTTTGTTTTTAAAAAATGGGTATTAATCCCTCTAGAGACAATATTTTCTATAAATGCATATAAAAACTAGAATTGAATAAAATTTCTGTAGGACTAAATTTTAAAGATCATAATTTATAAGGATTAAAATATTCTTAACCCTTTAAAATAAAATAAGAAATGAAGATTGAAAATATGTTTTCCCATTATCAAATATAATCATAAAGTATTTGATATTTTTAGTACGAAGCTGCCGCAAATAAAGGGGGCAGAGTACCAAGTATACGGGGGACACCTTCGCTCACAATCATCCAGGTAAATAAAAAGGGTTCTCTTTTACTTTCTGATTCAACTTAGTAAAATATGGTCGTCATCATTCATCCATGGTTTTTCTTTTCTTTTGACTTCTTGTTCATTTGAGTTTCTCAAATTTGGTCTATTAGGAGAAAAAATTAGTTAGATAATTTCAATAAAAGAAAATAGTTAGATAATTAATTAGTTACAAGTTAGTTTAAAATCTAACGAGGTTCTTCATTGGAGAGCTGTATAGTAGCTCTATTATCAATTTTTCTTCTTATTTTTTAATATGAAACATGATTGTGTGATAAAGTTCGTTGGATTGAATAGGTTGTTAAACCTATTAAAAATAAACATAAACACGGACACGAAAACCGGAAACATCACAACACTAATTTTAACACGTTAACGTTGATAATAATTTGAAAAAATAAGTTAATTAAATATAACTAATTTGTTAGTATCGTGTTGGTGTCAGACACTGACACATGTCAGACGTTGAGACACGCTTTCGATCAAAAATGTCGTTGTTACAAACGTTGAAACACACTTTTAATCAGAAGTGTCGGTGTTACAAAGTATAGTTTAATTGAATATTATAATTGATAAAAGAAGTTGGTGCAAACCAAGTAACAAAGTAGATGGCACTGAAATGTTGAATGAAGCAATGAAATTAAACAAGCAATATAATACTAGTTATTAAGAAATTAACTTAGACCTTTGCACATATTCCTATTTGGATTTTAATTCTTTTATAGCATGTTAATTTGGCCGGTCTAGCATAATTTTATTTTTATTTTACCCTAATGCTAAATAAAATTTGAATGTAAAGCAATTAGGTTGTAGCTCTGAAACTTTTATCATCGCTACAAGGTACTTACTTCTCATCCTCTTCACAGGTGTGTGTCATTTGGTTTTTAAATTTTTTATTTTATTTTATTTTGATTTATTTCATTTTGATTTATTTCATTCAAGTTAACGAACTGAATTGTTTATGAATTTGAATTAAGTCGAGTTTTAGCTAAAAAAAGGTTGATGTTGAACTCGAGTCAAATTTTTGAGTTGGACAAATTTTTATCGAGTTGAGTTGAACTGAGTTCGACTCATCTCGACTAATTTTCAACCGTATATGGATATAAAATTAATTAATCGTGTGTAAATTATTCTTATTTCGAACAAACAAATTTTTTTGTAGGAATATGTTATAATGAAGGACATAGGATTTGATACTCTATTTCATGGTCCAAGATTCTACCTAGTGAGGAGGAGTATTCAGTTTTATTAAAAGCAAATTTGAAACACTTTTATATTTTAGTTTTTAAAAAATATTTTATAAATTTGATTTTAAAAATTGTTTTAAAGAATAAAATTAAAGAAAAAACTTGTTTGAGATACATGTTTTTAAAAACAATTTTAGAGATGAGAAAAAGAGAAAACTTATTTGGTAATCTAAATTTTTAAAACAGTTTTGACTAGAGAATTAAAAAAACTGAAAATTGAGAAGTAAAAACACCATTTAACTGTTTTGCTTTTTTAGTTTTAAAAAGTATAATATTAAAAATAGTTACAAAATAGTTTTTAAAAACAAGTAATCCAAACAAATTTTTTAGTTTTTAAATTTTAAAAAACTAAAATAAAGTTTTTGGGAGGAGAATCAAACAAGCCCTAATTCTTTTGATTATCAATTTAATTGTTTTCTAGTTATGATAACATATGGACATATGGTTTATATTAACAATCACCGTATATTATAGAGTTTAATTTCAATCAAACTATTATGATTGATTAACAACGTGAAAACTTTTTATTTGATGCTGCATATGAATTAAATCCCACAATATATGATTTTGGACCCTAAATTGATAATTCAACATTGGAGACCCAAAATATAAGAATCAACATTGGTTATATACTTGCTTTAGGTGGAAAACTGAGGGGAGGTATTAACAGAGAAGGCATCACCTATTACAACAATCTTATCAATGAACTCCTATCAAATGGTATGAATCAATTTTTCTCTTGGATACATATGTTATGTACCTAAATCTAACATTTTCTCAACGTTAAGAAGAAAAAAAAAATCATTTCTATGATCACATAATTACAGGTTTGCGGTCATTTGTAATTATATTTCATTGGGATCTGTTATTAATAATTTGATATTAGATATAGCTAGAACTATGTAGAATTTCTATGTAATAATCTAGAAGTGAGTGTTAATTAGGAAGCTCTTAGAAATGTGTCTAGAGTTATCTATTTGTATCTATAAATATCTCATTGTACTTGACATTATGCATCAAGCAAATTGTGAGTTTTCTATTAGAAATACTTTCCTTTTTCTAAACAGTGGTATTAGAGCTTGGTTGTGAGAGTTGAGAAATGGCGACTCGTGATTACACTACTTTCCACTTTCCTCTTCTAAAAAAAGAGAATTATGAAAAATCACTACAAGAAAAATTGTTATTACCTACGGCAGATTTTATCTTTACCCACGGAAAGTCCGTAGGTAACGTAAACTTACCCACAGATTACCCACGGACACTTATCCGTAGCTATTTCGCTTGTAGGTAAATATTTACCCACGGACAATCAGTAGGATACGTTACTTAAGGAATATCCGTGGGTGATATGACTCACCGATTTTCCGTGGGTAACGTTACCCATAAATAATCCGTGGGTAAAGTTACCCATAGATTTTCCGTGGGTAAAGTTACCCATAAATTTTCCGTGGGTAAAGTTACCCATAGATTTTCCGTGGGTAAAGTTACGCATAGATTTTTCAACATGCTTTGATTGCAAATCAAAGGGTGTTGGCGTATCAGATCATATTGCATATGACACGAGAGGAAACATAAGACTAGAAAAATAATACAATTATCCTATAATTATTCACTAAGATGGCCAATATTAAAAATATGCACAGAGAGCCTATCAAGTGTTTGGCTCACACATTAATTAGCCATTGCATATCAATCAAAGAAAACTTATTAAAAAAGGAACAAGAAAGCAGCTATGGTAGCAACTAAAAAAATGAATGAAGCTGCAACAAATGAGTGAAAAAAAGAATCAATAACCAAAAGCAATACATTTCACAATTGTAGATATCAGATTAGCAACAAATAATCAATAACCAATAAGCTATTTACCATAAGGTACTGGGAAGCGATCTAAAAGGTAATATCGCACTACTGACATGGAGGATGAAAAAAGCATTGAAAAAGTTGATGTAACACTTGCCACCTGCATCACAAAACACATTTATCAATAAAGAAAAGTAGCTCATGAGGTGATGATTGTCATCTACTTTTAAACAGTATTTTAGCAATTTCACTAATGTTAGAACACAAATTCCGGTTCGAAAGTAAACTGATACGAAAAACACATATAAAGAACACAAGAGATTTGATCATGGAGTTTAGTTTATTGTAAGGGACTCTAACTGCAATACTTTACTATTATTCATGGAGTTTACTATTATTTTTTCTCAGATAGTTCTAGGAAAACTTGAAGATAGTAAATAAATTAAGGGAAATTAACATTAAGGGAAATTAAGGGAAATAAATCTTATCCACTTGCAAATTATTACACACAAAAATAAATTAAGGGAAATTGAAGTTAGAGTAAAAATTGATATGATAAGGCTATAGGCTATTTTATGGACTTCTATTGATAAAGATGTTGAAATTGAAATTTCATTTTTGAAGTATATTTGCATGAAATGAAACTAACTTACACTAATAATTGGAAGTAATGGGCCAAAAATTTCGTCTATCATTATTGTTGCATCAATTGGATGATTCACTAAGATTGTTGGCTCAACAAATCTGCACATATTAATTGGAGCACATAATGTTTTTTTTTAAAAAAAAATAGGAATTTAGGGAATATTATGTGAGTAGTACTAGTTTGTGAAAGGCATGGTGTTATTTACAAGTTTTCTTCATCCACTGAGCCACCATAAACCACAGATTCTTGAACCTTTTGATCAGTAAGAAGATTCTTCAATCTAAATAAGTGTTGTTTATTAACTATCCTTGCTATGGTTTTGGAATGTTTTGGGTTTTCTCCGAACATTTTCTTGATCCACATCTTCATCAATTCCACCTTATAAAAATAAAATGAAACAAGAGTAAGCTTAATGATTTAAATACATTCTGTCACAAAAAATAGAGAAAAATGAACCTGAATAGTTGAATTTAAGAGTTTTACCACTTTTGAATAGTTACAATGTTCCACAATGATATAGTCGATCGCTATGCATGCTTGACCACTACAAGTCCCATATTTTCCCACAATAATATGCTTTACAGCCACCTTAACTATAATCACCATAGAGTGTGGCATTGCTAATTAGGGTCAATAACTTAATAAAATGTAACTTGTGTGGCATTGCTAATTAGGATCAATAACTTAATAAGTAAAAAACATTATAAATCATTGATCAAAATTCAAAACCAAATAGTTGAGATCTTTCACTGTGAAGAATCCTATGCCAAAAATGAATGAATTACTGACCTCTAAATCCCAGGAAGATGAAAGGGAATCGACAACTGCAGGGCATTTTCCACCCAACTCCAATGTTACAAGAGTCAGGTGCTTCACAGCTACTGACACCACAGTGCGCCCCACATGTGCACTACCTGATATTAGTTTTTACAAAATAACAAAAAATAATCTTCATAAAAAACAGTGACAAGTCAATAACATACATGAAAGAATAGTAGACGAAAAAAAAAATTTGAAAAATTGAAAAGGTTCACCTGTAAAGAAAATTTTGTCCCATCTTTGTTGCAGTAATTTCTCAGATTCCTTTAGACTTCCCAAAGCTGCTCCCAAAAATCCAACAATTGATCCCACTATAATTTTCCAATCAAATTTCATTTCCTGCTCAACCAGCCAGTACATATAATGCATTTCAGATACATACATTACATAAAAGGAGAACATTATAAATGAAATAATTATTCAAAAGAATCAAAACACATAACCAAGTCGCTATATACTATAATATGATGAATTAAGAACTAAGATTTTGCAGATTTTTTTTTCATAATAGACAAATGTTAGTATATTAGTTGTTCACATAAGATACTTTTGATCGAATCATAATATATAAATATATGAACTTATGGGCCAAACAGGTTCATAAGAAGACCTTCCACTTTCCCATAAGAAATAAATCATTGCTCTTAGAACTCCTTGTCTTTCTTTCTCAACAAAATTTGTTGATTCTTCTTTTTCTTTCAAAACTCTTTTAGCTAAACTGAAATTGCAGATGATAGTAAGGATAAACAAGGTCAGCCATGTTGCTGTTGGTGCAATAACTGAAGAAAGCTTGTGTCTTACTTCTGTAGCCATGTCTTGAAGTTGTCTTTAAATTGCTTTTTAGTTGTTGTAAGGTTTAAAAATGATCTTCTATATTTTGCTGAAGGGTTACTCTGTATGTTATAAACATAGAGGATTATAGGGACTTACCACCTGATTTTGGTTCTTCTTCCAACTGCTTAGCTGCTTCCTGCAAGTCAAAGTCAAAGTAGCTGAATACTCTTACTAAACAGTAACCACCAAAGGTTGAATAAATGAGACTCAAATTTACTTCCCTTTTGATCCAATCACTCTTGTTCCTTTGTATAAGCATACGGCTTCAAAAAGTGCAATAGAGATCGCGATAGGAACCTTGAATTGCCAAATCAAATTTCATTTAGTCCAATTTCATTTCATGGTTTTGGATTGTTAACTTGATGAATTAACAACTAAGATTTTGCAGATTTTTTTTGAGATTCTACTATGAATAGAATCGATAAATCAATCAAATAGAAAGAGAACTCAAATAGAAAATCAAAGCAATGGAAACTAACCTAATCGAAGATATAAGAAACCGAACGGCGCTGAAGGTCGAGAATGTCGCGAAGAGATGTCGCGAGAACGGCGTTGAAGAGAAGGTCGAGAACGTCGCGAAGAGAATGTCGCGAGAACGGCGCTAAAGAGAAGATCGCGAACGTTGCAAAGAGAATGTCACGAGAACGGCGCTGAAGGTCGAGAATTTCGCGAAGCTCGTACGCGAGAGTTATGAAGACGGCGAAGTTGTGACGATGGCGGCGATGTGTAACGGTAATGCAATGCGGTAATGGTGAGGTTTGGTGGCGGCGAGGTTAAACATTAGATTTGCTGGCTATATGACTTGGTTATTTGATTAAACTATATTAGTTTTTTTTTTACATTTTGTTTGTTTTAAAAAATTCAACAATTTTAAAAAAACTTACATTTTTAACTTTACCACTGGAGATTACCCACGGATATTCAGTGGAAACGTAAAATACAAAAATATTTTGAAAACGTAAGTTGAGTTTCATTTTTTTAACAATACCCACGGATTATTTTTAATGTTACATACGGACTATCCGTGGAATCTTCTTAAAAAAAATTTATTCAATAACACATTGACTCACGGTTTTTCCGTGGGTAATTAATAATTTACCCGTGAACTTAAATCCGTGGGTAATTTTCCGTAGGTATACGAATTTTTTCTTGTAGTGAATGATGTCTTCACATGAAAACATTGCTTGGCTCTAAAGGTGTATGGGAGATTGTTGAAAAAGGCTATGATGAGCCACAAGAGAAAGAGGGGTTGTCTCAAGTTGAGAATGAGGTTTTGGTAAAGACTAGGAAGACGGATCAACAAGGTCTTACTCTTATTCATCAATGTTTGGATGATTCTATGTTTGAGAAGGTTTTCCATGCTATGAATCCAAAGGAAGCTTGGAAGATTTTGGAGACATCACTCCAAGGCATTGACAAAGTGAAGAAGATAAGACTTCAATCTCTAAGGGGAGATTTCGATGTTTTGAAGATGAAGGATTCCAAATCAATTTAAGATTATGCTCAAGGGTGAAGACAATTGTTAACCAATGAAGAGATATGGAGACAAGATAGACGATGTTCGTGTAGCGGAGAAAATTCTTCGTTCCTTGACTCCTAAGTTCGATTATGTGGTATGTGTTATTAAGGAATCAAAAGATCTTGACTCAATATCCATTGAGTCAAGTAGAAGGTTCATTGCAAGCTCAAGAAGAAAGAATGAAGAAAAGGCAAGAGGAGCCATTAGAGCAAGTTCTCAAGATCAGAGTTTCGTTGAAGGATGACAGAGCATTCAATAGTCAAAATGTACGTGGACGTGAACAAGGAAGAGGACGGGGACGTGGTTGTGGCCCAGGGGAAAGAGGAAGAGGTTTCAATGGTGAATCAAACTACGAAAAAAGAAGTTACTCATCACTAAGAATTTGTGGAAGAGGAAGAGGTTATGGCTATTATCAAAGTGAAATGAGGTATGACAAATCTAAAGTTGAATGTTATAACTGCCATGAATTTGGCCATTTTTCTTGGGAATGTCTTAATGCTCCTAATCAAGAGGAAGAAGAGGCTAATCTTTGTTGCTAACACTTAAGGAAGTAGAGAAATATGCTAATAGTTCATGGTACTTGGACAATGGGGAAAGTAACCATATGTGTGGATGCAAAGAGAAATTTGTGGAGCTTAATGAAAAGATGAATGAAAATGTTTCTTTTGGAGACTCATCAAAAGTGAAAATTGAAAGGAAATGTATGATTCTAATCCCTTCTAAATATAAGAGCCTTAAGTTGATTAGTGATGTATACTATGTGCCTAAATAAATAGTAATATTTTGAGTTTGGACCAACTTCTTGAAAAAGGATATGAAATTCTCATGAAAAATAAACATTTTTGACTTAGAGTCAAAATAACAGTTTAATCGCTAAGGTTCTTATGTCGAAAAGTAGAATATTTATCTTGAACCTAAGAACTATTGAAGCAAAATGTTTGAAGATGAGTATCCAAGATGAAGCATGGCATTGGCATATGAGGTATGATCACTTGAACTTTGGTGCACTTAAAATTATGGGAGAAAATAATATGGTGAAAGGGATGCCCTCAATCAATCATTCAAATCAATTGTGTGAAGGTTGTCTTTGTAGCAAGCAAACTAGAAAAAGTTTCCCTAAAGAAGCCACATAAAGATCAACTAAGCCACTGCAACTTGTGAATACTGACTTGTTTGGGCCAATCATTCCATCTTCATTTGGTAAGAGTAACTATTTCATTCTCTTTATTGATGATTTTAGTAGAAAAACTTGGATTTATTTCTTAAAGCAAAAATCAAAAACTTTTGTTGCATCCAAGAATTTCAAAGCTCTTGTAGAGAAGGAGAGCGGTCATGGAATCAAAGCTTTGAGATCTAATCGAGGAGGTGAATTCACTTCGAATGAGTTTAATGAATTATGTGCAACTCATGGAATTCGTTGTCCGTTGACAGTTCCAAGATCTCCACAACAGAATGAAGTAGCTGAGAGAAAGAATAGAACTATTTTGAACTTGGCAAGATGCATGCTAAAATCCAAAAGGATGCCAAAGGAGTTTTCGGATGAAGCAATTTCTTGTGCGATCTATTTTGCAAATCGTTATCCGACTTCAAATGTCAAAGACCAAACCCCTCTAGAAGCATGGAATGGAAGGATGCCTAGTGTTAATCACTTGTGTGTCTTTGGGAGAATAGCGTATGCACATGTGCCACAACAACAAAGATCCAAACTTGATGATCGAAGCATCAAACATGTCTTTGTTGGCTATGATTTGCATTCTAAATGTTACAAGTTATAAAACTCATGCAACAATAAGGTAGTGGTGAGTCATGATGTTGAATTTGATGAAGATGCTACATGGAAATAGGAGGGTCAAGGAAAAACAAACTATAATTTACTTCCATATTTTGAAGAAGATCAAGAGACCACAACACTAGTTCAAGATGCAACTCCACCTTCTTCACCTCCTCATTCACCTACTTCTCTAGATGAAAGTTCAAGCGAAAGACCAAGTAAGATAAAAGATATAGAAGACATTTATGAAAGGTCAACTGAAGTTACTTTTGACCTTGAAGAATTGTATTGTCTCTTGGCGGATAGTGAGTCATTAAATTATGGCGAAGCAGTGAAAGATAAAAAGTGGAGACAAGCCATGGATGAGGAGATTAAATCAATTGTGTAGAACAACACTTGGGAATTAGCAACTCTTCCAAAAGACCATGAAGCAATTGGATTCAAATGGGTGTACAAGGATAAAAAGAATGCTAATGGAGAGATTGAAAAATACAAAGCAAGATTTGTTGCCAAAGAGAACAAACAAAAATATGGAGTTGACTATGAAGAATTTTTTACACCAGTTGCTCACATGGACACTATTCGTTTGGTAATCTTTGTAGCAGCTCAAAATAAGTGGAAACTTTATTAACTTGATGTAAAATCGGCATTTCTAAATGGCTATCTTGAAGAATATGTCTATGTTGAGCAGCCAATAGGGTACGCGATTAAAGGACATGAAGATAAAGATTGAGGAGAACGTTGTTGGACTAAAGCAAGTACCAAGAGCATGGAATTGTCGCATCGACAAATACTTCAAAGACAATAGATTTGCTTTTTGTCTTAACGAATATGCTCTTTATGTCGAAGTTTATGATAATGGAGATATTTTGATTGCTTGCCTCTATGTGGATGATCTTACATTCACTGGGAACAATCCAAGTTTATTTGAAGAATTCAAAAAGACCATAGCGCTTGAGTTCGAGATGACTGATATTGGGCTCATGTCATACTACTTAGGCCTAGAAGTAAACCAATTGGAAGAAGATATATTTATCTCTCAAGAAAACAATGCAACTTACAAAGTTTTGAAGAAATTTAAAATGTTTGATTGCAATCTGGTAAACACACCAATGGAGAGTAGATTGAAGTTGTCAAAGTTTGAAGATGGACAAAAGGATGGCCCTTTCTTTTTCAAAAGCCTCTTTAGAAGCCTAAGATACTTAACATGTACAAGGCCTGATATTCCACACGTGGTTGGAGTAGTGAGTCGTTTCATGGAATCTCTTACTAATACACACATGAAAGTCACTAAGAGGATACGCCGCTACCTTAAAGGTACCCTTGATTATGGATTATTTTACTTTTCTTCTAATGATTTTAAACTCTCTGGATTATGTGATAGCGACTTTGCTGGAGATATTTGTTGGAACCAAGTTGGTTCTATACTTAGAATTTTGATGTTAACAAAAGTATTTTATGTAAATAGTATTTTGACTTACAAGAACAAATCAGAAGCTGTGCAAAATCAGAGGATGACACCACCAGAGGAAGCAACCAGAGGATAGAAATGTCACTAGAAAGGTTCGGCCAGAGGAAACATCCAGAGGGTACCAAAGGATGCATCCTGAAGGCACCAAAAGATACACCTCTAGAGGATATCAGAGGATGTCATCAAAGGCAAAATATCAAAGGACAAATAACATCATCAGAGGATATCTTTCTTGGCCCAGATCAGAAGGAAGTAGAGTCCAGAAGGAGACTTGGTCCAGACCAAAAGGAAGCCTGTCAGAGGGAGACTTGTTCCAGACCAGAAGGAAACATAAGTCAGACTCGGTCCAGACTCAATCCTGACCAGAAGATAGCTTGGTCGTGAATATAAGAATCAGTCCAGACTTAATCCAGACTTGGTCCAGAGCAGAAGATAACTGGTCCAGAACAAATGACTTTGTCCAGACCAGAAGATATCATTATCTAGAACATAAAACTCAGTCCAGATCAGAAGAAATGATTGTCCAGATTTAATCCAGACTTGATCCAGATCAGAGGATAAATGTCCAGATTAGAAGATCAATGGTCTAGATTAAAATATCATAAGTCCATATTTAATTCAGATTCAATCCAGACTCAGTCCATACTTGGTCCAGATGAGAGGGAAAATGTTCAGATCAATGGTCCAGATTTAAGTATCATGGCCCAATGTTGGTCGAGATCAAAAGATCAGATCATATGGCCCAGTGTTGGCCGATATAGAAGATCAGATCATATGATCCAGTGTTGGCTGAGATCAGAAGATCAGATCATATGGTCCAATGTTGGCCGAGATCACAGGATCACAGAATTGGGGCAGATCAGATCATAAAGTCCAGAGTTGGTCGAGATTAGAAGATCATACGGTCCAAATTTTAATCATGATGGAAATCAGTGATAACTTGATTAAAATTCGAAGAAGACTTCATTAAATTTTTATAGAAATTTGATCAAAGTATTAAGGGGATTTGATTCAAAAATTACTGAAGACTTGAAGAAATTCGAAATGCAATCTGAAGCTTAAAAAGATATGGTTTGAAATTAAAAGAAACAAGATTGGTCAACAGAATTTTCAAGTGCAATCTGAAGTTAAAAAGATACGGTTTTTATTTAAGTGAAACAGGATTGGCCAAGTTATTTTTGCAAGAGAATCTGGACAGATACAGCTTGAATTTGATCATGGAAGAAACCCTAATTTTCATCTATAAAAGGAGGCTCAAGGCAGAAGACTTTGTATCGAAAATCAGTAAAAGAGTCATAAACTTCCAGAAGCAAACACTCGAGTTTTCAGTGAAGTTAATTGTGAGTATCAGCTTTCTAGAAGCAAGTACTCTTGTTTTTCGTTCCCTTGTGTCAGATCTATATTGTTGAAGTAGATCTACAATCTGAAGAGTCAGAAGAAGTAGCAGGTGACTTAGAAATTAGATTCAAGTTGTTGAAATCTCTTCTGCAATCTGGGGTTGTCAGATTGGTAGGAGAAGACTTGACTTGTGAAGTCAAGGTGTTGTGTTCGTCAAAAGTCTAGGATGGTTAGACTGTTTGGGAAGACTGACTTGGAGGGTCAGTAGTGTTGTTGTAATTCAAAGGTTTTGAATTAGTGGAAAAATCCTTCGAGGTGAAGGGACTGGATGTAGCCTAGTTAATGGTGAACCAGAATAAATCTCTGTGTTGATTAATTTTACTTTATCCGCTGATAACTCTGCTTGTTTATATATCAGATTTTAAATAATCATCAAAACAGAAAAAGAATTCAAGTAGTACAAACACAATTCAACCCCCCTTCTCGTGTTTGCACCTTCAATATTGATGATAGAAATAGTGCTAGTGGATTTATATTTTTCATGGGGGACTGTGCTTTCTTGTGGAGTTCAAAGAAACAACCTATTGTCACACTTTCAACATGTGTGTCAGAGTATGTAGCAGCAACATCTTGCACATATCATGCCATTTGGTTAAGAAGATTATTGAAGGAACTTCATATGTCACAAAAGGAAGCTACTGATATTTGTAAAGACAACAAGTCTGCACAAGCACTTGCAAAGAAATCAGTGTTTCATGATCGCATCAAGCACATAGACACAAGGAACCATTTCATTAGAGAATGCATTGCCAAGAAAGAAGTTGAGCTTAAATATGTAAAGACTCAAGATCAAGTTGCAGATATTTTTACAAAGCCACTAAAATTTGAAGACTTTCAAAGGCTAAGAGTAAGACTTGGAATGAAGAAAAAAATTTCAAATTAAGGGAGAGCAATGTTATAAATAATTTGAAATTATATAAGTCTAGAACCATGTAGAATTTCTATGTAAGAATCTAGAAGTGTTTTAATTATAAAAAAATGTGGGAAATATCTAGAAGTGAGTATTAATTAGGAAGCTCCTAGAAATGTGTCTAGACTTACTATTTGTACCTACAAACACTCCATTGTACTTGACATGCATTAAACAAATTGCGAATTTTCTATTAGAAATATTTTCCTTTCTCTAACAGGAACTTCCTCAAGCCCTTAAAGATGAATATGGTGATTTTAATATCAAATCTTATATCTCCATTTAATCCCTAATGATTCATGAAATTGAAATTCCTTGATTATAATCACTAGATTAGTCAATTTAATTTAGTCTTGATATTGTTTTGCAGAAACTAATGCATTCGAAGATTTTCAATTTCATAGATCATTCTAAAATTTCGTTAATTTCAAAAACCAAATTTGAGATTAAACATAGACTTGCCTTGACTCTCTTTTGTAAATGATTAAAAATGTGTTGTCAAGAAGGATTTTGTGGAATATGCAGAGCTATGCGATAGAGAATTTGGTGACAGAGTGAAGCATTCGATTACATTGAATGAGCCATTCACTTACACAACTCAAGGTTATGCAAATGGATTATTTGCACCAGGAAGATGCTCCAAGTGGTTGCCCTTGAATTGCAGTGCAGGGAATTCTAGTTATGAGCCCTACTTAGTCACTCACTACCAGATTCTTGCTCATGCAGCTGCTTTCAAAGTCTACAAGGACAAGTAACAGGTTACCATATAAATCACTTTTGCATAACTCTATGATATCAGACACTTATGATTCATGAAGCACTGATACAATATTGACACGTAGACATTTGTAATAATTTAAGAAAATAAAAGTGATTGAATGCAACTATATGTATTAATATTCTGTCAGTGTTTGACCTGATACATGTTAGACACTAGACACATATTTGATCTGCTTCAGATCAATTATGTGTTCAGTGCCTGATATGTATCCAATTCATATCAATGATGTAGGCACAATGTTATAACATAGAGGCATGAAGAAGATTAATCAAATTAGCTGTTGGTAAAGTGGTAGGGTAAATTTAACTCAGAGTTGTTTATTTTATTTAGATTCCTCAAAAGGGAGAAATTGGAATAACACTGAACACTCCATGAATATTGCTACTTTCTCAATCAAAGGTGATATAGATGCAACATCTAGGGTCCTTAATTTCCTGTATGACTGGTATTTTTTTCCAACTTATTGTTCTTTTGGATCATTTCCAAAATAGTCATGGTTTGAAAGTGGGGGACCCAAAAATTAAAATTTTTCTAAGTTTGAGTCCTAAAAATTTATTTAAACTAAACTTAATAATCAATGCTTAGGGGATATCAAATTTTGATGTAACCATTTTTTCTTTTTATTCTACTCCTCATTTAAACTATTTTATCACCCTTCTTTACCGAATCAAATAACTGATTCTTGTATAAATATTTATAGCTATATATTAAGGAGATATCAAGTTTTATTGTGACATTTTTCTTTCATTTTACCATTTTTAAACTATATTATAAATAATTTTATCATTATTTACTTGATCAAATAATTGATTTTTTTTATTAACCGTAAAAATTTTGTACCGCTATTGTTTTTATCGGAAAAAGCACAGGGAAGGTTACATTAAAGTCTGACATAATGTTGTAACAACATAATGTTTTGCTGACAATTTTAACTGAAATTGTTTCCTGATGTCTGAGGTTTATGGAGCCACTAAAGTCTGGATCATACCCTATTGAAATGGCTAATAACATTGGGGAAAGATTGCCAAAATTTTCAAGGGAGCAATCTTTGATGGTTAAAGGATCCTTTGATTTCATAGGACTCAACTATTATACAGCAAATTATGCAGTCAATGCACCTTGCTCAACTGAAAACCAAACTATCTTATCATATGCTTGTGTTTTCCTCACAAGTAAGACACAATAGTTGAAATGTACTTTTGGCTTTCACTTTGATATTTCTTATATTTCACAATCCATTTGTTTCTTAATATCTTATTTTTCACTTGCATCAGCAATGAGAGATGGGGTTCAGATTGGATAAAAGGTAAGTTCATATTTTGGTATATATAATTAACACATTCAATAAAAACAAAATTAGACACGGACACTGAACACAAATACGAAACACAATATTAACAAATACGCGTAGACACCAATCATAATTTAAAAAAAATAGAAGTGATTAAATGTAACCACATGTGTTCGTGTTATGCCAATGTCAGACACACCTTGGATTCAAAACCATAAATTTAGCAATATTTGTTAGGTTGATTGGCATGACAATTGTTGATTTAGTTTTCTATTTGATTAATAAATGTTCCAAATAATAGGATAGTGTAGTTAGCATTTAATTATGTTGTTAGGAGACCGAGTAATAAGTCGCGCGATTCTGCTTCTGGCCGCGTTTTTCTGCTTCTGGTAGTTTTGTTTCCTTCTATTTTACTGTACCGTTTCTTCTGGTACTTCTGTTTTGTATTTTGGCTATTTAATGGCTCCAGTTTTAATTAATAAACAAGTTTTCCCATTCAAGCATTGAGTTTATTATACTAATCACTTTAACAATTGGTATCAGAGCTTCGAAAGAGGCCTGATAAGTGTGAGAGTGTGTGGACAGTGAAGTCCAGAACAAACACGAGAGTTTGAGTGTGTGTGAGTAAACACAAAGAGATTAAGATTTCAATCTCAGAAAGGTTTGTGCAGCCGTCCATTCCCAAATTTGATGGCCATTATGATTACTGGTCAATGACAATGGAGAATTTCCTTAGGAGCAAGGAGATGTGGAACCTGGTCGACGAGGGAATTCCAGCACCAGCAGTTGGAAATACACCAGCAAGTGAGGCTCAGAGAAAGAGTGTGGAGGAGGCCAAACTCAAGGATTTAAAGGTGAAAAATTTCTTGTTTCAGGCTATTGACAGAGAAATATTGGAAACAATTCTTGACAATGTAACATCGAAGGCGATTTGGGACTCAATGAAACAGAAGTATTAAGGGTCCACGAAAGTACGAAAAGCACAACTTCAAGCCTTGAGGAAGGAATTTGAGTTACTAGCCATGAAAGAAGGAGAGAAAGTAGATAACTTCATGGGGCGGACTATAACCGTGGTCAACAAAATGAAAACAAATGGTGAGTTGATGGAACAAAGCATAGTGGTTATTAAGATACTTAGATCATTGACCTCTAAATTCAACTATGTTGTTTGCTCAATAGAGGAGTCAAATGATCTAAGTACCTTGAGCATCGATGAATTACATGGAAGTCTGCTTGTCCATGAACAAAGGATGCAGGGACACCAGGAAGAAGAACAAGTGTTAAAAGTGACATATGATGAGAGATCAGGCAGAGGAAAAGGTAGAAGCATGAATAGAGGAGGACGAGGTAGAGGACGAGGCAGACAAACTTTCAACAAAGCTACAGTTGAATGTTTCAATTGTCATAAATTGGGACACTTTCAAAATGAGTGTCTGGAATGTGACAAAAGAGCCAATTATGCAGAATTGGATGAGGAGGAAGAGCTTCTGCTGATGTCCTATGTTGAGATCAATAATTCAAAGAAAGAGGTAGTATGGTTTCTTGACTCTGGTTGTTCTAACCATATGACAGGAAACAAGCAATGGTTTATGGAGCTGGATGAGCAATTCAGTCATTCAGTGAAACTTGGAAACAATCTCAGAATGCCAGTGAAATGGAAGGGCAACATCAGACTTGAAGTAGAAGGTGCAACTCAGGTGATTTCTGAAGTTTATTATGTTCCTGAGTTGAAAAATAACCTGTTGAGTATGGGTCAGTTACAAGAGAAAGGGTTGGCTATCCTGATACAAAATGGAGAATGCAAAATCTATCATCCTAGAAGAGGACTAATCATGCACACACGTATGACATCTAATAGGATGTTTGTAGTTCTGGCTAATGTTCTGGTGCATACATCATCTACATGTCTAAGTGTGAGAAGTGATGATACTGGTGATTTGTGGCATAAGAGATATGGTCATTTAAGTATTACCAGTCTGAATTTATTGCACCAGAAGGAACTTGTCAGAGGACTTCCCAAGTTTCAGATGCCAACCTATGTGCGTACAAGCTGCATGAAAGGGAAACAACATCGGAAGATCATTCGAAAGAAAAGCAAGTGGAGAGCAACACAGAAGCTACAGCTTGTACACTCAGACATTTGCGGACCTATCACTCCAAAGTCATATGGCAACAAAAGGTATTTATTAACTTTCATTGATGACCTGAGCCACAAGCTTTGGGTCTATTTTCTGAATGAAAAGAGTGAAGCCTTCACAACATTTAAAAGCTTCAAAAATATTGTGGAGAAGGAGTCTGGTCTATCTATTTGTGGATTAAGGACAGACAGAGGAGGGGAGTTCACCTCCAAGGAATTCACAGAGTTTTGTAGACTTGAAGGTATTAAGAGACAGCTGACTACAGCCTACACTCCTCAACAAAACGTGGTTGCAGAACACAAAAATCGTACCATACTTAACATGGTGCGATGTTTGCTAGAAGAAAAGAAAATGCCTACTCCATTCTGGCCAGAAGCTGTGAAAACGACATGCCACATTCTCAACCGAAGTCCAACTTCTGTTGTAAAGAATAAAACACCAGAAGAATGCTGGAGTGGAATTAAGCCTAATGTTGATCATTTTCGAGTGTTTGGATGTGTAGGAAATATACATGTACCAAATGCAAAGAGGTGAAAGTTGGATGCTCGAAGTCAAGAGTGTGTGCTGATAGGGTATAGTGAAGAGTCTAAGGGATACAAAATGGTCAATCCGACTACAAAGAAGGTGATAATTAGCAGAGATGTTGTGTTTGAAGAAGGGAAAAGCTGGGATTGGAGAAAGACAGAAGGAGAAGCTAAGAATGACATTCTTGACTGGGGAGAAGTTGATGAAGATACATATGCTTCTAGTGATGAAGAAAGTGAAGAAGAAGGAGAATCTGGTAAAAGTAGTATCTCCAGTGATACTGCATCTGGTCACAGTAGTATCTCCAGTGATACTACCACATCTACACTTCCTGAAAGAAGTGTCACCCGAGCTCCAACCTATCTTCAAGATTATACAAGTGGAGAAGGATTTTCAGAAGAAGAAGAAGAGGTACAAAATTTAGTTTTGTTTATATCTTCTAATGATCCTATTTACTATGAAGAAGCAGTAAAATTAAAAAGATGGAGGGATGCAATGGATATGGAGTTCAATGCTATTGTAAAGAACAAAACCTGGGAGCTTGTTGATGCACCAAAGGAGGTCAAAGTAATTGGTGTAAAGTGGATCTATAAAACCAAATTAAATGAGAAGGGTGAAATAGATAAGTGTAAAGCTCGTCTTGTGGCTAAGGGATATGCACAAGAGAAAGGAGTAGACTATAATGAAGTCTTTGCTCCAGTTGCTAGGTGGGATACAATCCGTATAGTGATAGCCTTGGCAGCAAGAAATGGATGGACAATCTTTCAACTTGATGTCAAAAGTGCCTTTCTTCATGGTGAGCTGAATGAAGATGTTTACATTGCTCAACCTCCAGGCTGTGTGGTCAGTGGGGCAGAGAAGAAAGTATACAAATTAAAGAAAGCACTCTATAGTCTAAAGCAGGCACCAAGAGCGTGGTTTAGCAAAATTGAATGCTACTTTATTAAGGAAGGGTTTGAGAAAAGCAGCTATGAGCACACCTTGTTCATCAAAAGAGAAGAGAAGAACAAGATCCTAATTGTAAGTCTCTATGTTGATGATCTCATTTTTACTAGCAATGATACAATTATGGTGAATGAGTTCAAAGAGTCTATGAAAAAGGAGTTTGAGATGACTGATCTGGGTAAGATGAAGTATTTTCTAGGAGTTGAAATACGGCAGAGCTTCAATGGCATTCACATTGGTCAGAAGAAGTATGCTGAAGAAGTTCTAAAAATATTTGGTTTGGAAAGTTGCAATGGAGTTAAGAATCCCATGGTTCCAGGAAGTAATAGACTAACAAAACAAGAAGATGGTAAGAAGGTAGATGCAACCTTATTCAAGCAAATGGTGGGAAGTCTGATGTACATGACAGTCACAAGACCTGACTTAGCTTATAGTGTTTGTCTAATAAGTCGTTTTATGGCCAATCCTATGGAGTCTCACATGATGGCAGCCAAGAGAATTCTCAGATACATTAGAGCTACTACTGAGCTTGGTGTATTCTACAAAAGGGGATGTAAAGATGAGATGCTAGCCTACACAAACAGTGACTATGCAGGGGATTTGGATGATCAAAAAAGCACTTCTGGTTATGTTTTCATGCTAAGTGGAGGAGCAGTAGCTTGGTCATCAAAGAAGCAGCCAGTAGTGACACTTTCAACCACAAGCAGAATATGTGGCAACTGCTTCTTGTGAATGTCAGTGCATTTGGTTAAAACAAATACTTAAACAGATTGGAGGCACTCAAAGTAAAAGTGTCAAGGTACTGTGTGATAACTCTTCTACAATAAAACTTGCAAAGAATCCAGTCTTCCATGGTAGGAGTAAGCATATTGATGTAAGGTTTCATTTTCTAAGGAATCTCACAAAGGATGAAGTGATTGATATGAAATACTGTGGTACAAGTGAGCAGTTGGCTGACATTATGACTAAACCTTTGAGGCTGGAGGTGTTTGAAAAACTCAGAAAAGCACTTGGAGTAAAGTCAGCTGGAGAAGTAAACTGAAATGCCTCTGGCATGTCCAGTTTAGGGGAGCAATTGTTAGGTCGATTTGTTAGGTTGATTGGCATGACAATTGTTGGTTTAGTCTTCTATTTGATTAATAAATGTTCTAAATAATAGGATAGTGTAGTTAGCATTTAATTATGTTGTTAGGAGACCGAGTAATAAGCTGCGCGATTCTGCTTCTGGCCGCGTTTTTCTGCTTCTGGTAGTTCTGTTTCCTTCTGTTTTACTGTACCGTTTCTTCTGGTACTTCTGTTTTGTATTTTGGCTATTTAATGGCTCCAGTTTTAATTAATAAACATGTTTTCCCATTCAAGCATTGAGTTTATTATACTAATCACTTTAACAATATTTTCCTTGAGTGAAAATAAGTAATTTTTCTAGAAAGCAATTCTTTAAGAGTATGGAATTTCTAGGCCACCTCAGACTGGTTATACATTTATCCTAAAGGAATTCAAAATCTTTTATATAAAGGAAAAGTTCAACATTCCAGTCATTTATATAGCAGAAAATGGTAAGTGATCTATCAATTAGAACTTTTTATATATAACTCAGCTAAGCAAGCTACCATATATTCTTTTTCACCTAATAACAAAGTAACAATATGTGTTTTTATCTTCACTCAGGGGTTGATGAGCTTAATGATGGCTCAAAATCACCTGAAGACAACATGAGAATTGATTATAACAGCAACCATCTTTATTATGTTCATAGTGCCATACAGTGATTTTCTTATGTAGTATTTTCAGTTAGTCTACTAATGCGAGTGTTTTGATGAACCAGCACAAGATATAATTTACGATGAACTAGTGTTTAAAAATCACTCAAAATTAATTTTAACGATGATTGGCAAAACACTTTGGAAGTAGAAGTTCAACACCCTCCTCGTCTTTACGGTTGAGACAATAACTTGATTAGTATTAGTTCAACGAGTTAAGTTTAAATAAATTTTTTTATATTTTTGTTTATTTTTATTAAACGAACATCAATCAATTCAATGTCTCAGCTATGAAAATGAGAAAAACCACGAATTTCTACTTCTATGAGACATTATCAAGTACCAAATGTGCAATTAAACATTTTTTATCCTAATAAAATGACGCAGTCGGAATGTCGGAATCGCAAAGGATTAGCAAGCGTTAATCCTAAAAAAAAAAGAACAAGTTCTGAAATCCACTAGAGAAGAGAAAACTCTCAAAATTAATGATTTTTATTAAAAGATACCCTTTGTTACAGCATAGAAAGTCTTTAAATAGATCATAGAAACCCTAGTGCGAAAATTAGGTAAAACAAAAAAGGCCCGAAATTATAATAATAGACAATCTGACACCGGACGATCGTTTTTCGCATTTCCTGATGCGTTTGTCCGCAAAGTCGTTTCTTCCTCAATTATGGTTGTGAACCCTCCTACATCATAAAATCACTCTCGTTTAACTTTATTCTCTATAAATTTTTTATTCATTTCTAATTCTATAAAAAATACAAGTATTATTATAAAGTTCTACTTTATTCTCTAGTATTATAGACATTGTCCCACATTTTATCACAATGTCTCCCTATCAAGGTAGTCCGATGTAGAATTTTCCTATGTTTATATATCATGTTTAAGGATTTTGTATTTAATCTATATTTTATAATTTTGATTTTGATTTTGATTTTGATTGTATTTTTGGTTTTCTATTTTATCACACAAAAATAATCTCTCTATTTTAAAATCAAACTTTTTGATTTATCAATTATCATATTTGTTGCAATTTTGATTCCAACTTAGATTTTGTACCTCTGCAAATTATTTTTTGCCACAAAAATGGCAATTTATTGCCTCATTGGTAAATTTGTAGAGAAAATATCATTATTCGACTTCACATGGCTAAGACCAAAACTCGAATAAAAATTACAGATTGAGACCAAAATTGCAACAAATGTGATCATTAGGAGACCAAAAAGTTCGATTTTAAAATAATTCGTGAGTGTAATGAAATAGAGAGACCTAATGTACATTTAAAATATTTTTATCCTAATAAAATTACTTTCGTTTAACTTTATTCTCTATAAATTTTTTATTCATTTTTAGTTTTATAAAAATACAAAAACTATTATGTTTTAAGTTCATGGCGAGGAAATAATCCAAAAACACAGTTTTGTCAGATTTAAGGAGTAAAGATAGGTAAAATTTGCATAAGGACTATAATTGTTTGATAGATATATTGAAATTATATAAAAATTAAAAACATATTTTTCTCTAAAAACTAAAACAAATATATTGGTACGAATGGTGTCAATGTCAAAGGCTACTTTATACCTTCAGGTCATTGTTGGAGAATTTTGAATGGACAAATGGATATATCGTTAGATTTGGAATTGTTTATGTTGATTATAAGGATGGATTGAACAGATATCCTAAGAAAGTGTTTTCATTTATAGAATTAATCTTGTACTACTCTTAAACATGTTAGTTATATAGATACATGGTAAAAGTAGTTATATAGTTATATAATTAGCTTTTGCACTTAATCTTGATTAATTTTATTAATGCTGTCACTTCCCAATTTGAATAATGGATTTCTATGTTCTCACAATGTGTTTTTCGCAATACACCTCTCCTCAACTCTAAAATTTATTATTAATAGCTATAAATTTTGAATAATATATTTTTTCATATGCATAGTTACCCTAATATCTTTTTTATTAATTGAAATTGAAAATTACACTGTAACTAGAGGGAACTCCGAACCTAATTAGGTGCCAATTTTATTTGGACATTTTTTAACAAACTTGTCTTAACAACACTAACTCTTAAATTTAATTTTATGTGCTGTGTCAATATTTCCTCGGTCAATAATAGTTATAATATGACAAAATTACATCTAAATTAATCTATCTTGTTTAATATGGTAACATATCTGCTCTTAATACTTTTCCACTCAAGTCATTTATGCTTTAAAAAATATAAAAGAATATCATGTATTTTATTGTATTCGGTTTAGTACATTTTTAAATAGAAAATAATCATTTGTTCAAAAAAAAGAAAACACTTATGTGATAGTGACATATGATTAAATATATTCTTTTACATATTTTGAAACATTAGAAATTTAAGCGAGAACAAAAAAAGTCGATCTGTTACGATTAAATAAAATAAAGAATCTCACATGTAATCTTTTGTTTATCAATATGGGAGAGATCTTAATTATGTTTTAGCATAAACACTTAACATTGTTTAGTGAACTTATTTTAAAACAAAAGTGCAATGGAAAGGAAAGGCGACAAAGTCAAACTGTATGCAAGTCATTGATGAACAACTTTTAAGGGACTGACGAAAATAGTCTTATTTTTAAAATAAAATCAAATAAATGGTTCACAAGGTTTCTCCATTTGTTGCATGTATCTTGGACTACTTACTACATGTAAGCCGTCGATAATTACTACTTACTATTAAGTCTTTTGGTCATAATTAACCAGATACTTGGTTGAAGTAGCTAATTGTTGAATTATGCTACTTTGTATATATTTTAGCATACGTGTTTGAACTTTCATATATTTTATTTGTATTTTAGAGTTCCCAAGATGCATTCCTGTATTATCGATTATCAATATATAACAAATATTTTAATTTGGCTTGTACCTTATTGTTTTACAGAACAAATCAAAAAATACTTTTTAAGTTTAAATGCACTTTGAACCTCACAACATTTTAAATATGATGATTTCGACCTCCATATTTCAAAATAGCACTTTTGACTCATAACTTTAATCCTTTTTGCAAATTGATAAATCCCTTTGATTTTGACAAGTTAAAGCTAATATGGACCGATATTTTTGACTACCTAGTGCCATGTAGAATATTGCCCCCAATTTTTTAAATATGGCGATTTTGGCCTAATAATTTTAAAATAACACTTTTGCCACCTTAACTATAGATCCTTTTGCAAATTGATAAACTCATTAAATTTGACCATGGACCAAAAAAATACTAGTATTAGGTAGGATATTACTTTAATTTTATATTATTCAAATTGTAATTTTGAATAAAAAAAGATGGAGGAGGGTACGCGTAATATAGATTTCCACCTCCTAGGTTGTTGTTAGCATATTCATTGTTTGATGAAAGAAAACCAACAATTTCAGTTGAAGAGATGCATGATAGCCCTTGGATCTAGGAGAACATCTTTCATTTGGTTTGCTAGCATATAATCTTGCTCATTTTTTCAACAATTTGGTAGAGATTGTCTACACCACCAACCATGCCGTTTTTTATTAGGACCCTTACCACGGCACCAACATGAAAATGAAGCAATTGAAGAGAAAATCTATCACAACTTTGGATGCTTTAGTAATTAATAAAACTTTCACATTTTTGCCTGTGCTTCTTCCCACCGTCTTTTTTTTATTCAAAATTATATGTGAAATAAATGAATAATAACCTAAAATCTAAATAGCACCCGTGGTCCTTTAACTTAATTTTAGTTAACGTTTTAGTCCTTTATTTTCTTTTTTTCTCGATTTGGTCCTTTATTTTAATTTTAAGTGACAATTTGATTTTTTTATGTTTTAAAATGTCAATAATGTTATCCTTTTTTTTTACAAAAATTTATCAAAATTTTCAACCAAAACCCATAAAATTAATTATATTCTTCAATATAATACAAATTTCATCAAATTCGAAACTCAAATCTTCAAATAAACTCATATTTTCATCTCTAACAACATCAAATAAAGAATAAAAATATGAGTTTATTTGAATATTTGAGTTAAGAATTTGATGAAATTTGTATTATATTAAATAATATAATTAATTTTATGGATTTTGGTTGAAAATTTTGATTAATTTTTTAAATTTTTATAAAAAAAGGATAATATAGTTGACATTTTAAAACATAAAAGATCAAATTGTCACTTAAAATTAAAATAAATGACCAAATCGGGAAAAAAAGAAGATAAAAGACTAAAACGTTAACTAAAATTAAGTTAAAGGACCACAGGTGCTATTTAACCTAATCTAAAATTAAAGTAATATACTACACATATGTAAACAAAATGACAATCGAGAAGCAACAATGATAGTAATAACAAATATAATACATTACGACACAAGTGTGTAAGGCTTTTTACTTTGTATTGGAAGATGGAAAGAAAAAGATAGAAAGAAAAAGACTTAATTGCAGTTTTAATTTCTTTATTTTTTTAATTTTAATATTCTGAATTTTAGTCCCTAATTTTGTCAATTTCTAAAATTTAATCCAATGCTAAATTTTTTGATGATGTGTCACACTTTTATATGACATGGCAATAAATGTGAAAGCCATGTTACCATATTTAATTTATTTTTAAAAATTTGACACTTAAAAACAACTTATTTATTATTAGTAAAACAACTTATTTATTTAATTAAAACAATTACTATTATTGTTAATTAAAATGAAAGTGTTTTATTGATTAACTTGATTATACAATGATTAAATTCACTCGTCATCTCTTCTGCATTAGGGTAGAACAATGGTTAGAGTCTTAGAGAAGAAGATGATGAAAAATGAATATTCTAAATTATTAGATCTCATTTTTTTTTTCTGAGAATGTTTTACTAAAAAATAATTTGTCAGATTTTTTCGGGTAATATTTGATTAATATAGATTTTTGCAAGTAAATTTTATGATTTTTTTCCTTCTGGATTTTTAACAATTTTAATATTTAAATAGTATTTATTTTGTTACACTATTTAGATATTTAAATATAATCCAACTAATTTTTATTAAATTATTAAATGCAACACTAGTGTAAGAGAAAAAAGATGGGTTTAGTTTCAAAAATTGACAAAATTAGGAGATTTATAAATAAATGAAGCAAAATTCAGAAATTATAAAAATAAAGAGATTAAAACTGCAATTAAATAAAAAATTAACTGATATTTATTTCAAAATACACAAGGTGAATTGAAATCGCTAATAGGTAGTAAATCAATTAAGTTAGCCAGTAAAACAATTAGCTAAAGTTGCTACTAGACTAATTAATTTAATTTATTTATTTATTGTTTTTTTAAAAAAACAAACCAAATATATTTATGATTTAAATAAATTATTAAGACAAATACTCAAAGACAAATACATAAAAAAATTATCACACCTCAACAAACACATATATAGTATAATTTATCTTTATAATACTAAAAGATAAAAAAAAATAAATAAATATTGTTAGTAGGTACTAACGACGCTTTGGTAATTCGCGAGCGTATCTCATTCGGAGCTATAATCCAAATGTTATATTTTTGTACGTGACTTTAGTTCATTCAAATAAAATTGAGGAGTTTCGTTGTTTGATGGGTTTTGAATTTTTGCTTTTCCATATAGGGGAGAGGCGTGGGCATTGCTTTATTCTGGCGTGCATCCTTTAAATGCACTATTACAAACTTTTCCTTAAAACCATATTGTTGACGAAGTGACAAATACTATTAGAGGGATTTTGCACCTAACTGATTTCTATGGTATTCCCAATGATATTAGAAGGAGAGAGTCTACACGAATTTCTCAAAACTCTCCTTTGCGGTGCTGTATCTTTTGTAAGATATTAAATTTTACCCTAAATAATACCTGTAGTCCCTTAATTTAATTTCAGTTAAATCTTTTATCTTTTTTTTTTTTTGGTTTGGTCCTTTATTTTAATTTTAAGTGAAATAAAGAATGAAAATATGAGTTTATTTGAATATTTGAGTTACGAATCTGATGAAATTTGTATTACATAATAAAATACAATTAATTTTATGGGTTTTGGTTAAAAATTTTGATGAATTTTTGTAAAACAAGGATAATATTGTTGACATTTTAAAACATAAAAAATCAAATTGTTATTTAAAATTAAAATAAAGGACCAAACCGGGAAAAAAAAAGATAAAACACTAAAACGTTAACTGAAATTAAGTTAAGGGACCACAGGTGCTATTTAGCCTAAATTTTACGTTAAATAGCACTCGTAGTTTCTTAACTTAATTTTAGTTAACGTTTTAGTCATTTATCTTATTTTTTTTTCGATTCGGTTCTTTATTTTAATTTTAAGTGACAATTTGATTTTTTATGTTTTAAAATGTCAATAATGTTATCCTTTTTTTTACAAAAATTTAAAAAATTCATCAAAATTTTCAACCAAAACCCATAAAATTAATTATATTCTTCAATATAATACAAATTTCATCAAATTCGAAACTCAAATCTTCAAATAAACTCATATTTCCATCTCTAACAACATTAAATAAAGAATGAAAGTATGAGTTTATTTAATGATTTGAGTTACGAATTTGATGAAATTTGTATTATATTAAAGAATATAATTAATTTTATGGGTTTTGGTTGAAAATTTTTGATGAATTTTTTGAATTTTTGTAAAAAAAAAGGATAATATTGTCGACATTTTAAAACATAAAAGATTAAATTGTCACTTAAAATTAAAATAAAGGACCAAATCGGAAAGAAAAAAAAGATAAAGGACTAAAACGTTAATTGAAATTAAGTTAAGGGACCACGAGTGCTATTTAGCCTAAATTTTATAATAAAATTATTTCATCAATTAAAATATTATTTTATTGAGTTAATTTGATATTAAAAATATTTTATAATATATGTTGATAAATATAATGATTAATTTATTTTATATGTATTTGTTATATTTTGTTGATTTTATATATTTAATTTAGTAGTTCAGATAAATTGTTAAGATTATATTTATTTATTTATTTTAGTAAAAAATACTATTATTGTAAATTAGTATTTTTGAGAAAAATATTTTAATGTAAATTAGTAAAATTCATTATTTTTTTTATTTAGGACTTTAAAAATACTAAAAAATGGATTTTGAACTATTATTGTTACTGAATTGGACTTTTCTTTCTTACTCTTATGAGATGCTTATGGCACCTCATTTCTGCTTCAAAGACACAGACTGAACTTCCATGTGTTGGGCCTCAAAGTCTGTTTTACTCTTACATTCGTACATCTATTATCTGCACCCCTCCATTTGCAATTAAAAAAAGATGACACAATGCTCATCTTCTTGAAAAAAAATACACAACCTATTTTCTTTCCACATCCAAATTCTAACATCTCCCATCTTGAACTCTCTCGATAAGCCACAAATGGTCGCCTCTCAAGCGGTGTCCTATTGCAACCGTGAGCCACCATAAATGGCCACAAAAATTCGACGCAAACCACCACGACCTCTACTTCAGATGGTCGTTACGACTACCATGAACACTAATGGGGAAAACCAATATCATATTCGGACTCTACTTCACTTCCTCTTTCATTCCCAATGTTAGAAATCACAAACCGTCGCACTTGGAAAATGGGTTTCCGCCATTGACACCGCTGGTGATTTTATTTGATTCCAGCCACTACGATTTTCATTTGGAAAAATGGATATAATTTTTGGAATCCTTGTATCAAAACATTTGAAAAGCATTATACATTTGCATGCAACTGCGAACGTCAGACTCTTTCGCCACATTGGTAAGGCTTCTTTAGACTATCTATTTTGCATCGATTTGACTCTGTTTTTGTTTCTATGTTTTTTATTAAATATTTAAAAATAATGATTATGCCCCACATAATTTATTAGTCATGTTTCGTCAACTCTTTGAACCCGTTATTGATTTCAGACTCGTTGGTTGTGCACTGCCGACTTGCTGAAAATTCTAAGTGATTATTGTATTTTGCAAAAGTGTCAAAATAAGGTGTAGGGTGAGAGTGAGTTCAAATTCATGGGGATAAAATAAGTGAGATGAACGAGAAAATATTTTTTTTCCACAATCTATTTGAGGCTCGCTATGTACAACTGATGCTCTTTGAATAACAATTGACTAATGAGAATACTTGAAATTTGGTGAGGTTAAAACATGAATTAGAAACTTTATAGGGTGTTGTTCGATTTGATTTTAAAGATTGTGTGGTAGTTGAATTATTGTAGAATTGTGTATTTGACATATTTTGTCCTCTGTTTGTTTATATCTATCCTTGACATTGTTATATGATGTAAAATATGATGAATTGTAAATATTTGCATTGCAATTGATGTGGTGTGTGTGAATGATCTAGTATTGTTATCTGTGTTGTTGAAGCTTGTGTATTATGATGATAAATTTTGAATGTAATGTATGACTATGAAAATATGAAATGACAATATGTACTTGATGACTTATGATGTTACCGCCTTTGATGAATGTCATGAAATGCATATTGTGGTTAATTAAATTGTGACGAATCTAATTCGTGTCTTGGATGGTGCTCTTAGTGGAGTATCCTAGGCAAACGAGGGAAAGAAAACTTGATGTTAGGGTACATGAACTGCTGGAGGGTTTTGTCATCATATAGGTAGAATCTGACAAGCCTAATGATTTCAGGGAAGTACTATTAAACGAGGCACGTAAGTGTCTCAGGTTGAAGATGAGGTCTATGAAGACAAAGCCATTTTGACACGTTTGTAAGGATAAGGCTATTTCGACGTGACTGTAAGGACAAAGCCATTTTGAGGTGTCCTTGAAGAAAAAGCTATTGTAATGTATCAGTAAGGGCAAGTCCATTGTGACATGTTCGTAATGGCAATGTTAATTTTGATGGGTTCGTCCACCCAAGTGGTGACACAATATCGAGCTTTTTAACCAAGTACTTTAGAGTAGAATGATACCAAAGAAAGAGGAGGAATATAGAGTATAAGAGCATACATAATATTACTTGATCTATGTGTTGACTTACTTTGATGTTGAAGATTGTATTGATGTTTTAGTTTGATTATTCTTGTTAATTGTGATTTGATATGATACAATGTTTAATTGATGTTTTACGTGTTCTTCTCAATTATTTTATCCTATTATATGTTTTCAAAGCTCACCTCTCGTTTTGTGTTTGTCGCTTACGAGAGCACAATTATTTTAGGTTATCAGTTGGTTAGTGATCCATGATTTGATAATGATATCGAATGAGAGTCATCTGTTGTGTTTTTATCAAGTTTTGAACTAATTTATGTTTTGCAAACTCTATCGGTCAGTTGTGTTATTTTTAATCTTTTATTTGGAGATAGAAATTAATTGTCTCAAAGTTTCGAACATGTTTTGATGTCAGAAATATTTGTTTAATAAACTTAAGCTATATTTGATATTAAAAGATTTTTAATTGAGAATTTTTATGTAAGTACTTTGTGTGAGTGTGAATGTGGCGTTCTAAACCTTATATTTTAAAATAAAATTTTTACTCTATTTTAAAACTGCTGCGAATCTCTTTCTAAAACTAGTGCATTTTATTTTCTATTTTAATTTGGAGTTGATGCATCCCAATGTCTGTCACCGCTTATTGGAACCCATTAATAAGCCAATGGGCACGTTCAACTTTACCTTTCTTCTCATAAATTGAAATAATATAATTAAAGTCATCTAAGATACAATTTTACCCAAATTACTAGGATGCAAATAATTACGAATACTAAAAATGTATGTATTGTTGAAACAATTATACATTTCTTATGACTTCGTCTTATCTTGTTGTCAATTGTCTACGTTAAAAAATGGGCATAATTTTTCACATCTAACACATCAAGAAAGAAAAGCGAGAATAAATTTACATCCCAGACATACCTATACCTTAAGAGACACGAGTTTGAAGGATGGCTAGTGGAGTCTTAGTTGCTTCAAAAAATGGAAGGCATTATGAAGGGAAGGTCACATCATTTATGTTGGTCACATGTTTGGTGGCGGCCATGGGATTTCTACTTTTTGGTTATGATCTTGGTATTACAGAAGGAGTGACTTCCATGGAACCATTCCTTGTCAAATTCTTCCCTGGTGTTTACAAGGAAATGAAAGATGAATCTGGGCACAAGAGCCAATATTAAAAATTTGACAACGAGCTCTTTACTTTGTTCACATCTTCCTTGTATCTTGCAGTATTAATAGCTTCTTTCTTTGCTTCCACGACTACAAGAATGTTTGGACGTAAGGCCTGAATGTTTGCAGGTGACTTATTTTTCCTTGTTGGTGCTTTGTTGAATGATTTTGCCGTCAACATTAAAATGCTTATCGTTGGTGGCCTATTGCTTGGTTTCGGTGTAGGATATTGTAATCGAGTATGAACTAGTATCAATATGATGCTTTCATGTTGTGATGTATAAAAGGTCAAGAATATTGCAAGAATGGTTGCATTTAATTTTGTGTCGCTCCTAAACAGTCTATTCCAGTGTATATGTCTGAAATGGCTCCGACACAGATCAGAGGTGCACTAAACATTGGCTTCTAAATTGTGAAGGAATCCTAGGTGTAAATTGTAAGACCCATAGAAAATGAATTTTTAATTATATATATTTAGTTATGTTTTGTAATTAAAACGTGTTGTTGAGTATATCAGTTCCTTTTATTTATGAATAAAAGTACAAAAAGATATGATCAAGATTTATCTACGAGAAGATATAAATTATTTATAAGAAGATATGATCAATAATTGTGAAAGTTCAGGAACCGGTCCAACACTATGTTCCTGCCCAGATCAAAGTAGGCAATAGGAAGGAAGTTTCATTTGAAGAATTTGTAAAAGCAATCTTAACAAAATACGAATAGTATCAATCTGAAGAACTTACAAACTAAATCTTAACAAAATATGAACAGTATCAATCTGAAGAATTTACAAACTCAATCTTAACAAAATACAAATAATATCAATTTGAAGAATTTACAAACTCAATTTGAACAAAATACGAACAAAATCAATCTAAAAGAACTGCTCAGATTGGATTCATCAATAAAGAATTGGCTAAAGAACATATTATCAAAAAACATCTTGTTCAAAATTATTTTTGAACAAGATCATTGTTGAGCAAGCTAGGAATTTGCAATTTAAAATTAAACAAGGACTAAATTGAAGCCCTAATTTTATCTATAATTAGATACTCAAAGCTGAAGAAGAAGATCATAAAAAAAATTAGAAAATGTTAAAAGTGTTGGAACCAAGTTGGTTCTTGCAATTAAAGTTTTGATGTTAACAAATGTATTTTATGAAAATAACATCTTTGACTTAGAAGAAGAATGAAAAATGTCACCAGAAGAATAGATCAGAGGATGACGTTACCAGAAGCAGAAATCAGAGGATGACGTCACCAGAAGCATAAATCAAAGGATGACGTCACCAGAAGCAGAAATTAGATGATGACGTCACCAGAAGATGATCATCAGAGGAATCTGTTAGAGGAATATGTTAGAGAAAAATGCTCAAAACATAATATGAGAAAAATGCTCAAAACAGAATTGGAGCAAAAGACTCGAGAAACAGAATCTAGCTAAAAGTATGCTCAAAACAGAAGCGGAGAAAAATGCTCAAAACAGATTATTCGAAATACACTCCAGAAGTAAAGCATCAGTGAGCAAAAGACTCAAAACAGAATCTGAGCAAACTACTCCAGAATATTCTCAAAACAGATTAATCGAAATACACTCTAGAAGTAAAGCATCAGTGAAGTCCTAAAGTTCAACTTTAAATAGAGGCTTAATGCTGAAGAATAAAACATCAAAAAATAGAAGAACTCAAGCAAAAATTCATAAGTATTCAAAGAGTTCAAAGGAGAGAAACACATGCTTAAAAGATAAATATTTTCTAAGTGTTCTTTTCTTAGAGTGAGAAGCTGATCGTCATTATAAATTATTCAAAAGCAAACACTCTAGTTCACTTTAAGCATATTGTGAGTATCAACTTTTCAAAAGTTATTACTCAGTTCTAATTTCGATCCCTTATATTAAATCCTATAGTGTTGAAGTTTCTTCTAAAATCTAGGGTTGTCAGGTTGTTAGAAAAAGACTTAGCTTGTAGGTTTAATCAAGGTGTTGTAGAAAATCCTATAGTGTTGAAGTTTCTCAAAAGTATGGGATTGTCAGACTGTTTCAGAAGACTTGGCTGGTTTAGTCAAGGTGTTGTTGTTCCTCAAAAGTCTGGGGTTGTCAGGCTGTTCGAGAAGACTTAGCTGGTTTAGTTAAAGTGTTGTTGTTCCTCAAAAGTATGGGGTTGTCAGGCTGTTTGAGAAGACTTGGCTGATATAGTCAAGGTGTTGTTGTTCCTCAAAAGTCTGGGGTTGTCAGGCTGTTTGGGAGACTGGCTTGTAGGGTCAGTGGTGTTGTAATTCAAAGGAGTTTGAATTAGTGAAAAGGCCTTCTAGAGAAAGGGACTGGACGTAGCCTAGTTAACGGTGAACCAGTATAAATTGTTGTGTTATTATGTTATTATTATCCGCTGCTGAATCTGATTAGTTATATATCGAATAATTCACATTAACATTCAACAAAACAGCAAAATAAATCAAGTTTGACAAACACAATTCAACCCCCCTTCTCATGTTTGCACCTTCAATTGGTATCAGAGCTCAGTCTCAAGGCTGAGCACTTTACAGTGTTTGAGGAAAGATCCAAGGGATCAACATGTTCGGATTCAATGAAGAAGCTTTTGGAAGAAACATCAATAGACCACCTCTGTTTGATGGAGAACGATTTGAATACTGGAAGGACAGGCTGAGAAGTTTTTTTATTTCACAAGATCCTTTGGGACTTGGTGGAAGATGGTTATACTGCTCCATAAGATGCTGATGGTGTTAAAATTTCCAGAAGATATATGGATGCTGATCAGAAGAAGATGTTCAAGTTGCATCACAAATCCAGAATGTTCATGATCAATGCAATCACGTTCAAGGAGTTCGACAAATGCACGAACAGAGAAACAATGAAGAGCATCTATGATAGTCTGATTCTGACTTACGAAGGCAGTAAGCAAGTCCAAGAAGCAAAGGCTAACATTCTAGTCAAGAAGTACGAGTTATTCAAGATGGAAGAAGATGAACACATTGAAACTATGTTTTCCAGATTCCAGACTCTAGTATCAGGATTAAGGGTACTAGAAAAGAGCTACACTACTGCTGATCATGTAAGGAAAATACTTAGAAGTCTGACAATCAAGTGGAGACCAAAGATCACAGCTATTCAGGAAGCTAAAGATCTGAATACTCTAAAGTTGGAAGAATTAATCAGCTCCCTCAGATCACATGAAATTGAATTGGAAGAAGATGAACCCAAGAAGAAGAACAAAACTCTAGCCCTAAAATCCAAGCAGAAGAAGGCTCTGAAAGCAACATCAGAAAATAGTGATTCAGACGATCAAAGTCTGAACTCAGAGGAAGAAGAAATTGCTTTCTTATCCAGAAAGTTTAGAAAGATGTGGGACAACAGAAGGAATAAATTTTTCTAGAGATATTCCAAGCAGTCCAACAAAGAAAGTGATGATACACATGACAAGAAAGACATTATCTGCTACGGATGCAATGAATCTGGACATATCAAGTCAGAATGTCCAAATATGGAGAAAGGGAAGTACTAGAGGAAATATTTTAAAACTAAGAAGAAAAGCATGATGACTACATGGGATGATTCTGATGATTCTTCTGAAGATGAACATGCAGATTTGGCTATGATGGCTCACACCAACTCTGGATCCAACACAGAATCTGATTCTTGAAGAGAATCAGAAGATGATGAAACTGAGGTATATTCTGAAATCACTCGATCTGATTTGATTACTGCTCTGAATGATTTTTTAAACAGTAATTACAAATTATCTTTAAAACTGAAAACTCTTAAGAAAGAAAATACAAATCTAACAGAAGAAGTTAATGTTTTAAAGAATCATATTGCAGAATTTAAAACAGAAAGTGTCATTCTTGAAAATGATATTGCAGAATTGAAAACAGAGAATGTATGTTTGAAAAACACTTTTGCTGAACTTAAAGATGAAAGTTTAAATATGAAAAATAATCATAATTCAACAACAATTGAAAATACCATAAGTAATTCTAATATGCATGAACAAGTTCTTCAAGAATTTCTTGATAGTGGTATGGAAAGAAGCAAATATGCTTCTATGATTTATGGAGTCAGTAGGAATGGAAATAGAGGTATAGGATTTGAAGAATCAATAATTAAACCTAAACCTATGTTTAAACATGTTTCCTCTAATATAGTGTGTACTGTTTGTTACAAGAAAGGTAATCCCAAAGTGTCTTGTCCTATGCTAAATACAAGGGAAAATAAGAAACTTTTTAAGATTAACAAACCTGGACTCAACCAGATTTGGGTACCAAAAGATAAAATTGTCTATGTTGCAGATGTTCTAAGCAACCAAATTGAAACACCAGTCATAGTGCCTGGTCAATGGATGCTGGCAATATATGAATGGAAAAAGGTCTATGTTCCAACAATACCTATCAGAACCAGAACCAGAACCAGAGTCATAAGAGGAACATGAAATATCAAAGAAATCACACATATCACACAAATCAGAACAGACAGAGAAATCACTCATATCAACAAACCTGGAACTACCAGAAGAATCAGAATTACCATCAGTTCCAGAACCAGAAGAATCAGAATTATCATCAGTTCCAGAACTATCAGAGGAACATGATATATCAGCAGAAAGAAAAGTGTCAGTATCTGGAGAGTTCTTCAAACACTCCAGTAAAATTCATCAAGACTACAAACCAAGAAGGGAATTCAAATCCCTTCATCCAAACCATCTAATCACAGAACATACAGATTCAGAATCAGAAAATCAGAAACAAGAGGATTTTCAGAGTAAAACTGAAACTGTTGACATAGAGGTTAGATCTTGCTGTAAATACTATTATTGTTTGATATTTATGTTTACTGTGATAACAAGAAGCTTGATCTTAAAAATCAAAGCTAGATAAGTATTCTGCAGGTTTTCAAAATGTCAGAGGAACCAAGTGATCCATGTGGTGTGAACAGTTCAACAGAAACAGTATTTCAATGGTTTCAAAAACAAGCAGAAATCACCAGAAGCAGAATTAATGGTTTGGCTGTATTGAGTTCATTTGTAAATTATTTGATTTGTATTATGACAAATAGCTTGACCTAAAAAGTCAAAGCAAGATGAAGCTGATGCAGGTTCACCAGAACCAGCGGAAACTGATGAAGGTTTACTAGAACCAGAAGCTGATACAGATCTACCAGAACCTGAAGCTGATTCAGGCAAAAGAACTTGAAAAAGCAGAAGATACCAGCAAGCATACGACAAGTCTTCAGAGGATAAATCTGAAGATAAGTTAGAAGAAAGAATAGATCACTCCAAGACATGGCCAGAACTATGTTAAATGATCTAAATGTTGCAAAACAATTTTGGGCTGAAGCAATCAACACTGCATGTTACATTCATAATAGAGTCTATATTAGATTTACAAGAACCAGAAAAAGTAGAAGCAGATTGTAAGACCCTTAATTTTTTAATTAAAATTATGGAATTAATATTAAGTGTATTTTGGGGATATTAGTAAAATATTTAATATATGTATGTTTTGAGTAAATATATATATATATATAAATATTTATTTTGGAAGATGAATTAAGATTATTGGTTGAAGAATAAATTAATTTAATTACGAGTAATTAAATTAACGTACAGTTAATTAAGGGATTATCGGCTAATTGCGACGAGACTGGTTAAGTGCTGAGGATCAGACAAGTGTCGGGTGAGGTGGCACCCACACAAGCCTATATATAGGAGTGAGAAGGATGGGTGAAATCAGAACACCATTCCTCTTCCCTTACTGCCCATACTGCATGTAACAGTATCACCTTCTCCCTTCCCTTCCCATTCTGAATTTTGTTCACGATTTCAAAAAAAAAAAAAAAAGGGAGTTCCTCAAAAGTGACATTAATTGAAAATCTAAGCACCAAACCAGAAAACCCCCAGTACAAAAGTTGTTCCCCTCATCATTCCGAAGCTAGAGAACCTATTTTCGTAGCAGCAAACGCAAGCGGGAGTTTCGCCGATTTTTGACGTGTAAACGGGAAGGAAAACAGAAACGTGAGCAGTAGCAGAAACGCAACAAGGGTAAGGACACCTTCCACTTTCTAGTTGCATTTGGGCTATAAATGCATAACTATCATGACATTACTGATGTTTTCATCATTGTTTAAAGAAAAACTGTTTTTGCAATGACATTTTGGAAAAAAAAATGAAGAAAATGCATTCTGTTGATGTGTAATGATTCTGTGATGGTTGCTGTTTGGTTGAATGCAGTAATGTTGTTTTGTTTTGTGTGTGGGAAAGCTGAAAAATGTCTTGCATGTTATTTTGAAGATGATTAAAATGCATATTTATAAAACTATTGTGCTGGTTGTTATAAAATGTGAAAATGCACTCTATTGGTGTTTTGGTACATGTGATGCTTGCTGTTTGGCTGAATGTATTAATGTTGTTCTGATGGTGTGAGAAAGCTGAAAATGCTTTGCATGTTGTGATTGGTTATGTAAGAATGCTGGAAATACTCTGCATGTTGTTTTGAGTTTGATATTCTGTTTGGGGGTTTTAAGCAAAACTGTGATGTTGCTTTTGGTGTTGGTGATTCTGTTTGTCCTGTTGATGAAAATCTGATATTGCTGATGTTTTCAAAAGAGAAGGAATTAAAATGATGAAAGTGCTTTTCTGAAAAATCTGTATTGATAAAAAAAAGTCTGAGTCTTGTGGTTTGCAAAAGAGTGGTAAAACTGTTTTGGGGTTGTTTGTTTTCAAAAGGAAAAAGTTTGAAAATGTGTTGAGGTCTCAAGAAATTTTCACTGAATTCGGAGGTGTATTCGAATACAGCATGAGTGTATTCGAATACAGCCTGCCAAGCTTCTGTTTTACTCAAGTTTTCAAACTTGTATTCGAATATGGGCCTCTGTATTCGAATACAGATGAAGGATTTTGCTTCTGATTTAGCATCTGTATTCGACTACGCCTCTGTCGTATTCGAATACATAAGTGAAATTTTAACACTGTATTCGCGTCTGTATTTGACTACGATAGTCTCGTATTCGAATACAGGATGCTGACTTTCACAATTTTTGCTTCTGTAACCCCCCCTTCTCGTGTTTGCACCTTCAAAAAGAACTCAAGGTCAAAATTCCAAATTCATTTTAGAGTTGAAGGAGAGAAATACTTTTTCGGATAAGAAATATTTTCTATGCGTTTTTCTTAAAGTGTTATAGTCATTGTTATAATCAACTTGTTAGAAGCAACTACTCAAGTTCTAAACCTTCGTATTCAAACTCGATAGTGGTGTTAGTGTGCCTTCAACAATATGGGATTGTCAAATTGTGTGGAGAAGACTTGGCTGGTAGAGTCAAGATGTGTGGGTTCCTCAAATGTCTGGGGTTGTCAGGCCGTTTGTAATTCAAGTTGTTGAATTAGTGGATTAAATCCTTTCGAGTGAAGGGACTGAATATAGCCAAGTTAGTGGTGATTAAGGATAAATTACTTGTGTCACTTTATTTATGCACTCCTTAGTTTTGTTGTTGCTTCTACTCGAAGTAAATCATCAAGTTTGAACTAGTTTAATTAAATAATGAAAAAGTTATCAACTTAGTCAAACACAATTCAACCCCTTTCTGGTGTTTGCACCTTCAAAACCATGGTATCCAAAATATTCAAGGAAATAATATCATATTATAACATAAGAGTGACTCAAGTAAAATCATTATCTCATTATAATATGCATCAATCCTATAAGAGAAACTATTATCACTTTTGAAACACATTAATCACAACAATATAATCACAAGAAAATGCAATGTTATGCATGAACTTAAACTCTGAAGTACTTGGTTAGGAGGTTTGATACTATACCACCACGTGAGTGGACGGATAATTCAAATTGACCATGTCTTAATTGATCTCATCAACTTAACTCGAGACACATGTACGCGATAGTTGAGGTAAAAATGTGTTGCATGGTAGCTCCTGACATTTGGAGAGGTACCTCCAAGTAACCTAGGAATTCCCCACCCGAATACCTCCAAGGTCTAACAATCTTTCCTTAATGCTCAACAGTACACTGTCACGATGAGGCTCATGCAGTTGTACTTTCCCAACATCACTAGGATTGTCAGGCCCAATCTATATGATGACAAGATAACTTCCACTTCAAAGAAATAACATCTAGTTTCTCCCCTTGTTCGCATATGATACTCCATTAAGACCATCATCTCAAGCACAAGTTGGAATCACCACTATTTCATCAACTATGTGGTTACTTCAATTTTCTCATCACAAATTTATAACATCACTATCATTAATCATACATCATTACATAAACTCATTACAATTTATAACATCACTATCATCAATCATACATCATCATCATCACATAAACTTATCACAATTTACTAATCTTTTATTATCACATCACATAAACTTATATCATGCAATACATCCATCTTTTATTATCACATCAGATAAACTCGTCTAATTAAACATTTTCACAAAGTTCATTTGACACCAAATATCACAATAATATAAAATACCACACATTTAACGAAATTAAATCAACCAACACCTTATAAATGTTTCTATTCCACATTTTATATCTCACAATTTCCATATTTGCATATTAACTAATTTATCCCTCAAAGGGCTACTGTCATACGTAGTGAGCCCCAAATGAATCGTTGGAAAATACGGTTCTCCCATTCATCTCACAACATATTATACTCATGAATTCAAACACTATTTCATCCCTTATCTTATTTCGACGCTTTGACACGCGAATACAATTCAACAAGCAAAAAGTCTTAGTTCTTTGACTCATTGTCCTTCAATCAATCTAACTCGACAATTTATAGGTAAACGTCAAAAATAAATAATGATAAAACACTCTAAAAGGGTCGATTTTGAAATTGAGTCAAGTAAACTTACCCTAAATCAGTAAATAATCAATGGATAATATAACCATTGTTCACATGGTCATTTTGTCGTTGGTTTCACTCAAATTAGACTTACGGTAAAGAAGAATAGTGCAACATAATCAACTTCATAAATAGAGAAGTCGAATATTTTAGAGAGAAAATAGAATGGTTAAAATTCTGAGAAAGTGTTTTTAATTGACTAGCTAAATGAATGAAATAATATACTAAAATTTGGACATAAATGGAGAATGTTTTCGGGAATAGTTATCGATCACCAATGCCAATTTTCTTCCTTTTCTCTTGAGTGTTTCTACCTTTCATCTTCGGTTGTGTGCGATTCCTCTTTCTTTCTCATACTTTTCTTTCTTTTCCTTTTCAATTAATTTTTTGTTCATTATTATTTAATTATATTTCATTCTTTGCATATGGGTCTATCTCATAAAACACAATTTATTCATTTCTTTTATTTTTTTTAAATAAAACCAACAATTTTCAAAACTAATTTTTTTAAATACAATTTCATTAATAATACTTCAAAACTAATATTATTATTTTTTTAAATTACAGTAATTAAAATAATTAAATTTAAAAAAATAAATATTACTAACAACTAAAACTCTCATATTCAAAATAATCACTATAGTTATACTTATTTTTCAAAATACTCACATAATTAGAAAATAGTCAAAATCACAAAACAAATAAATATAATATGAGCACTTTATATTAATTACTAAATCGTAATGATTATATATAACATCACAGTTCCATAACAACTATATAAAAATAAAGGAAATCAAACACAATATTAGTATTATCCCAAGATAATTATTTATGAAATAAATAACTAAAATAGGAGATACTTAGAAATAACTAAAAAATAAATATTTATACACTTATACTTAGTCAAATACAAGAAAATATTGAAGTAGCAAAATTGATTTACAAGGAAGGGGGGTTTGAATTGTAAATCTTCCTTTTTAAAATTTCCTAAAAAAAACTTAAGATTTTAACTCAAGAATTATCTTGGTTAAGAAAATAGAAAATAGAGAACGTTCTTGGTTTTTATCAGAAAACGGAGAACGTTCTTGGTTAGTTAAAAATCAGAAAAACAGTTTGCATTTTAACTTGAAAATCAATCAGACTTAATAAAGAGATAAAGGATAAGCGATACCACACAAGAATATATCCTAGTTCACCCAACTTGGCATACGTCCAGTGATAGAATCATTGGGCCTAAGACTAGTGAAAGGCTCAAACCTGCTGTGTGGAGAACATATGTCCACAAGGGTAAAAAAGAGAAAACTCATTCTATTAATAACAGGGCAGATAAACTCTCTGAATTCTAGGGATTTTAGTTATACATGGAGGAATAAATTGAGAAGGGTAGTGGAGCATTATTATGAATAATTATTGTTATCGTTGAATTAGGAGAATATTATTTTCTCTGGAGGAGCTATGCTCTGGTTTATACGCTGTATCAGAATTTTCCCTTCTTTCATAAATCAATAAATTCCTATTTCCCCTATCATTTTACTGTTTATCTATTCCTATTTTTTTGTGACTCTATCATTGGTCCGACCTGCCGGATCTTTGAGAAGTACCAGTGATTTTGTACATCGTACATGCCACCTAAGTTGTCAGATCGAATGAAAGCAATTGAAGTAAGACTCTCAGCGGTGGAAGACTCTGTTCGCCAGGGGTTTAGGAAATTTCACGAAAGTATGATGAGCAAGTTCATGAGGTTGCTACAACAACGACCAATTGGAATGGTGGAACAAAATGTGCAGTCTGAGGACTCAGTGATAGAGTATAAGATGGCAGTTAAGAAAGTTGAGTTACCATCATTTGATGGTGACGATTCTGTGGCCTGGATCACTTGAGCTTAAACATATTTTGAAGTCCAAGGGACGTCGGAGGAGGTGAAGGTTAGATTGGCGAAGCTAAGCATGGAGGGAGACAATTCACTGGTTTAATTTCTTGAGTGAGACAGAGGACGATTTGAACTGGTTAAAGTTGAAACGAGCTTTAATTGAAAGGTATGGTAGAAGAAAAGTGATAACCCCTTTGAAGAGATGAAAGATTTGCAACAAACGGGAATGGTTGATGAATACATTACCACATTTGAATATGTGTCGTCACAAGTAGCAAGGCTACCAAAGGAGCAGTACCTTGGGTACTTCTTGGGAGGACTCAAGAACGACATTCGCCTGAAGGTGCGTACGTCGAAACAGAATTACATGGGTCTATGATTTTAATAGGAGGTAGTGTAAGTGGGCTTCGCAATTGGAAGGGAAGTGGGCCAAATGGATCAGGATCTAATTGGAAGAAAGGATCTAGATTTCATAATAACCCGGGTTCAACCCGACCTGGAAGTGGGTTTAATAATAACTTAACCGGGTCAGTGCACAGCGAAACCGGTTCGACTCAATCTACCTCAAATGCGAACTCGAGCGCTTCTCAAAATACAGTGAGGTCTGGAAACGATGAAGGGAGAAGAGTCAGCGGCGACTGCAACCATGGCCTCAAGCATTTTCCGTATTCGGAACTGATGGAGCGGCAGACACGAGGGTTGTGTTTTTGTTGTGGGGAAAAATACCATCCTCTTCACCAATGTGCTGAAAAGCAGCTCCGATTGGTGATTTTGGGAGACGACGAGACGGTTAACGAAGAAGGTGAAATGATTGCCATAGAAGCCATGGAGGTTGAGGATGAAGTTCTTGATTACAATTCCATGGGATTGTTTGATATTATTGAAGCAAAAAAAAAAAAGATAATACTCCTCCAACCACTTTGCGTCTTAAGGGAAGTCTAAAAGGGGTTTCGATCGTGGTTTTAATCAATAGTGTGCCAATCACAATTTCATTTCACCTCGTGTTGCTACTGCGTTAGGGTTAACAGTGGAACAAGGAAGATCGATGGGAGTAAGGTTGAGAGACGGCCACCGCGTGTCCACTAGGGGGAAGTGTAGAAAATTGGTAGTACAATTAGATGATTTCACCACTAATGTTGATGCCTTTGTTTTGGAATTGGGTGATTTAGATATGATTTTGGGGGTGGCTTGGTTGCGAAGATATGGGAAAGTGACTTTTGATTGGGAGAAAATGACCATCAATTTTCAAGGGGAAGGAAAAATTGTGGAACTACAGGGTCAATTCTTTACCACAAAAGACTCGGCCAATTCTAAAGCACTTCAAGCATAAACTGAAACACTGCATAGTTTATTGGAAGAAGAATTGGTTCAAACATCAAATGAAGAATTACATTAGCTATTTCAAGACTAACAACAAAAGCTTCAAGACTTGTTGGAGAATTTTAAGGGAGTTTTTTAAGAGAATATCCACAATGAACCAGATTTTCAAGCCACGCCTCCCTAAGTTTGTCTTGGTATTTTTTGATGATATCCTAGTATATAGTAAGGGAAGGAAAGAACGCTTAGCACATTTATATCAAGTGATGGAGATTTTACAGCACCACTGTTTTGTCGTTAATAGAAATAAAATGCAATTTTGCTAGTAGAAAAGTGGAATATTTGGGTCATGTAATATCGGAACAAGGTGTGACTATGGATCCAGCTAAGATTAATAGCATTTAGGAGTGGCCAATCCCTCATAATGTCAAAGGAGTGAGGGGATTTTTGGGGCTGACCAGTTATTGCTGGAAATTCATTGTTGGATATGGAAATATAGCTAAGCCATTGACATAATTAACAAAGAAGGAAGGATTTCATTGGGGATTAGAACAGTTGAAGGCTTTTGAGAATCTGAAAAGGGTTATGGTGCATGCCCCAGTTTTAACACTACCAGATTTTTCACAACCTTTTGAGATTGAATGCGATGCATCCGGATGAGGAATAGGTGCAATTTTAATGCATAAAAAGAAGCCTATAGCCTATTTCTACAAAGTTTTATCCAAGAATAATTTAAGCAAGTCCGTGTATGAGAAATAATTAATGGCATTGGTGTTGGCCGTTCAACATTGGCGTCCGTATTTGTTGGGAAGAAGATTTGCGGTGTACTCCGACCAAAAGAAATTACGTCACTTGCTCGAACAACGCATCACTACGGCTGATCAGAAGAAATGGATAGCAAAATTATTGGGTTATCACTTCGAAGTGGTGTACAAACCAGGTCCAGATAATAAAGTTGTGGACGCTCTTTCAAGAATGCATGAGGAATTGGAGTTGAAAGGGATGACTTCTTTTCCCATATGTATGCAAGAGCAAAAAACTCAACAGGAAGTTATGAATGATCCCCAATTGCAGAAGGTGACAACAGAGCTACCACAGGACCCTGCATCCCAGCCAGACTTCCAATTAATCAACGGGAGACTTTTCTACCACAGCAGGCTAGTGTTAGCCTCAAATTCAGGTTGTATACCTTTATTGTTGAAGGAATTTCACTCATCTCCAACCAATGGCCATTCAGGTTTTTTGCGCACGTATTGAAGGATGGAAGTAAATCTTTATTGGGTAGGAATGAGAAAGTCAGTTATGGAATTTAGGCAGAGTTGCGACGTATGTCAACGTCAAAAGTATGTTGCGTCATCTCCTATGGGTTTGTTACCGCCGCTCTCAATTCCGGAGAAAATTTGGGATGATATTTCGATGGATTTTATCACTGGTCTCCCAAAGTCAAAGGGATTTGAAGCTATTTTTGTAGTGCTGGATAGATTATCCAAGTATGGACATTTTATTATCTTAAAACATTCACATACTGCGAAGAAGGTGGCCGAAATTTTTATTAAAGAGGTGGTGCGTCTTCATGGGGTTCCACGATCCATTGTTAGTGATCGTGATCCATTGTTTATGAGTTTATTTTGGAAAGAGTTGTTTCGCTTAAAAGGAACGTTGTTGAGTATGAGTTCGTCATATCATCCAGAGACGGATGGGCAAACGAAGGTGGTAAATTCGTGCTAAGAAGCATATCTTCGTTGTTTTGCATTGGAGCAACCAAATGAGTGGTCACAATGGATTAATTGGGCTGAATTGTGGTATAACACAAGATTCCATGTGTCTACACGAATTACACCGTTTGAGGTAGTGTATGGAAGAAAACCACCCACCGTGGTTAGATACTTACAAGGAGAAACGAAAGTAGAAGCGGTAACAGCTGAATTGGTTTATCGTGATGAGGCCTTACGTCAACTTAAGTATCATTTGAAGAGAGCCCAAGAACAGATAAAGAGATATGTAGATAAAAAAATAAAAGCATATTCATTTGAAGTGGGTCAGTGGGTATTTTTGAAGCTCCGACCCTACAGACAGCAGACGGTGACTAGAAGGATTAATCAGAAACTCGCTCCACGGTACTTTGGACCATTTCCTATCCTAAAGAAAATAGTGGCAATATCCTATAAGGTGAAGCTACCTGAAGGAAGTAGAGTGCATGCAGTGTTTCACATCTCACAACTTAACAAAGCTTATGGAGACTATTCTGCTGAACCTCAACTACCAGACGGGTTAGGAATGGAATCAAAAGAATGGGAAGAACTTGAAGAATTTCTGGCTGTAAGATCAGTGATGAAAGAAGGACAGTTGGTGTGACAATGGCTGGTGCGTAGGAAATGAAGAGCTGTAGAAGACACAACTTGGGAGGATGAGTTATTACTAAAAAGTCAATTTCCATCATTCAGCCTTGAGGACAAGGCTGCATTTTCTAAAGGCGATAATGATATAATCATTGGGCCTAAGAGTAGTGAAGGGCTCAAACCTGCTGCGTGGAGAACATTTGTCCACAAGGGTAAAAAAGAGAAAACTCATTCTATTAATAACAGGGCAGAGAAACTCTATGAATTCTAGGGATTTCAGTTACACATGGAGGAATAAATTGAGAAGGGTAGTGGAGCATTAGTATGAATAATTATTGTTATCGTTGAATTAGGAGAATATTATTTTCTCTGGAGGAGCTATGCTTTGGTTTATACGATGTATCAGAATTTTCCCTTCTTTCATAAATCAATAAATTCCCATTTCACCTATCATTTTACTGTTTATCTATTCCTATTTTCTTTGTGACTCTATCATCCAGCCCTCACAATTGTGAGATTTTCCACTAAGTGTTTAAAACAAGAACCTTCCTGATTTACAGCACCTAGTCTAGGTCGATCTTGATCTATTTACAATCTGTAATCTTTCCACCCAGAAAGATACACAATCAGTCTACCTATCAATCTTTAGATAGGAGTTTACACTTCACCTTTAAACTATAAAAGGATTTCTAACAATCTACTCAAACTATACTCAACACTTATAGTCTTGAGTGTTTACACAATAATAATGAGATTGTTTGTTAGAATCTGAGATATCTCAACTCGTGTTTGAGATTAGATTCTTTACAAGAGATTTAGAATAAGTATAACGATAGATTGAATTAAAACATAATTGACTGTCTTGAGAATTAGGAGAATTTCAAGTATGTGAGTGAATGATTTGATCAATTGATTAGCACTTGAACTTCTATGTTTTCCTTTATCATTAGCCTTCCTTTTATAGGCTTGAGAGCAGTTAATGAAGGTTAAGAGAGCCGTTGGAAGTGCTCTTGTCAGGCTTGACCATAACCAATATTTTTTATTAAAAATATTCCAGCTTTTGACTTCTTTTAAGTTCTATTTTTACTTGGCTTACATCTTCGTTCTTGATCAGATTCTTTCGAGTCTAATGATCTTTTAATACTTCAGATATGTGATGATGCCTTTAGCTTGAACTGAAGTCTTGATTCTTGTTAAAACAGATTTGAAAAATCATGAAGAGTTGTTGTATAAAGCTTTACTGAAGCTGCTGGAGATTGATGATCAATCTAGACTTTTAGCCTTTGAGTTTCTTGGAGATTGATAATCAATCTGGATGATTTTCTGAACATTCTGGGATCTGTCCTGATGCCTTGAGTATCTTCAAGATCGTTTATCATAAATGACAGTCAAGCTGGAGACTGTTCAGTCCTGTTTGGACCAGCTTGATTCATAGCCTTTTTCCTTTGTGATTCAAATGACTTCTTTGATTAGATTAGATCCTGTTTGTTCCTTGTCAAGTACTGATAGTATTTATGTAAATTCAAGAGGCAATATCTTCATTCAATTAATGGAGATTGATTAATCTTGAGGTTGTCTTGATCATACTTGGACCTGGAGAACATTATCTGTTTTCCAGTTTTTTTCAAGAATGTTCTCTGTTCAGATTTATGCTTTATTATGCTGATTTCTTTGCTTTGCTTGAATCCTATCTTTGAATTAATACACTCAAAAGCACAAGTTAAATTAATATAACATTTAGAATCATAATTAACGTTCTTAATTAACTTATGTTTATTTTCATCAAAACTTTAGAATGAGAGTTTGTCTCCCCCTTTTTTATGATGACAAACATGTTAATTTAGATTTTAATTTTGATTTTAATTTTGAAGAGCTTAAAAGCTCCCCCTCAATTTATGTAGTAGTTAATTTTGACAGAAAAAAGCATACAGATTCAAGAGCATACACATATTCATAATAAAGAGAATTTTCATTGATGAAATCATAAGATAGATACATAGTAAGATTAAGTCACAATATACAGAAGTACCATATACAAAAGGACTTCTAATTACATAGAATCTATTAAAAAACTTAAACTTAATTCTCCCCCTTTGTCATAGCAAAAAGGAAGGAGAAAAAGATCCTGAGAAGCAAGTGATGGAGAAGACCCTTTAGATGATGAAGATTTTGCAGGGTCAAGGATTGGTTGAGCAGAAGGAGAAGGATGAACAGGAGGAGGAACCAGTCCAAGTTTGGGAGCAAGATGCTCAGTCATCCATGTTCTCAGCAGTGTGGACTCCAAATCCTTTTGAGTCTGACGTGCCATGATGTTTGAAGAGCAGTCACGATCTCAGTGTTTGTTGGTTCTTTTGGTGGAGGAGGAGGAGGAGCCATAGAAGTAGCAGGAGTGGTGGAGTTTGTAGGTGTGGAGGCAATGATGACATAGGGTAAGGGATTAGAGATGGACTTATGGTTTATGGAAGGTCCAAGGGTATCAGAAAATGTCAGAAATTGACTTATACCAACGATTAATGGGCTGGTTTTCTGAGGTGATATGAACACTAGTGATGTGGTGGAGACATGTTGATTTGGGAGTAGAGTGCACATATCATCAACTGGTGATTGGAAATAAGAGAGAAAGTTAGTTGAAGATAGAGTGGAAGGTTGGGGAAAAACGGAGAAATTGTGGAGAAAGTTGGTTTGTTCAGGAGAACGTTCTTTGTTTTCTATACAAAGTTCTTAAACAGTTTCTGCAACTGCTTCAGGTGAAGTTTTCCTCATATGGGAAATGTTTTTAGAGGAAAACATTGAAATTTTGATGAGACTTTTCTCATTACAAAGAGGTATCTGAAAATGCCTAAAAATTTGGGTTAAAAACATCCCATAAGGGATAAGGGACTGTATTCTTTATGTAATCCTTATTGGCAGCGACTATCATATGGTGAATTATGATATGGGGAAGGTTGAGGCGTTTACAATTAAGGAGATGGTAAATTATCAGAGCATCATTATCGGATACATACTCATGACTTCCACAGTGAGGGAGTATGGCATGTTGGCTAATGCTACTAAATACTTTTGGAAGGGGTTTGAGGTATGTGGAAAGGTAACGAGTGGACCCTTCTTGAAATAGAACAAAGAGTACCTCTGTCTTTTTCAGATTCAAAGCATCATACCAAAATGAAGACACCAAAATGAAATTCGAACCTAAAAGAGTAGAAAAATTCAATAAGCATCAGACATCATATGTTGTGCGCTGGAGCGCAAATGCTTGCGCCCCAAAGGCATTTCTACAGTATTTTGACATTCTGCTTCTACCCAGGAGCGCTAGAGCACCACTAGCACGCGCCTGTGGCTTGTGACGCGCTATTGAATGCATAAAAATGCGTTTTTTTCTCACTTTCTAAGAATCCTTTTGGCTATTTTGAAGTTGGGAGATTTGTGCCCAAGTAGAGAAACTCAAAGGAGGCTAGTTTTAACACCGTTGAAGTAGTATTATCAAGAATCATTCATGAATCTTTCTTGTAATTCTTCTTTAATCACTATCTTTTGTATTTTTGTCATGAGTAACTAAACCCTATTTGTTAGGGATGAGCGAAACAAGTAGAAACTCTTATTTGTCTAATTTAATTTATAGTTATACAAATGAGTTTATTGAATTATTTTTCTCATCTATGTCCTTAATGTTTTTTATTGTTTGATCAACTTTAAACTATTTTATGATTTGTATTTTGAAATGAAAGTGGACTAATTGAAACTAATTGCTTGAGATGAGAAATTTATGATATTTTAGTATAGGGATAGATGCATGCCATGAAACTAATTGAATTATTTGCAGAGGCAATAGATTAATAATAGAATTCTTGTACTGTATAGCTTAATTCTAATCTTAAATCCACTAAGGAATTATGGGTTACTTTGGAATTAAATGTTATTTCGCTAAATAATTAGGGCAAGAATAATAACGGAATCTAGCAACTAGGATCAAATTAGAAACCAAGGTTGAATTCTTCTTATTAGAAAAGTTAAATTCTATTACTCTTGTTACTTTTAAATATAATCTCAATCAATTCAAAAAAAATTTGTTCAATTTTAGTAATTAAACATAATTCGATAGTATAACCCAATCCTTGAGTTCGACACTCGGTCTTACCGTTTTATTATTACTTGCAACAATTCAATACACTTTATGAAATGCTATCAAACATCACTATCATTAATCATACAACATCATCACATAAACTCATTACAATTTATAACATCACTATCATCAATCATACATCATCATCAAATAAACTTATCACAAATTTATAACATAACTATCATCAATCATACATCACCATCACATAAAATTATCACAATGCATCCATCTTTTATCATCACATCACATAAACTTATATCATTCACTGCATCCATCTTTTATTATCACATCACATAAACTCGTCTAATTAAACATATGCACAAAATTCATTCGACACCCAATATCACAGTAATATCAAATACCACAGACTTACCGAAATTCTATATTTGCACATTAATTAATTTACCCCTCAAAGGGCGATTTTCATACGTAGCGAACCCCAGATGAATCATTGGGAAATATAGTTTTTCCGTTCGTCTCACTATATTATACTCATGAATTCAAATGCTCTTTCATCCCTTACCTTATTTCAATGCTTTTATATGCAAATACCAGTCCACAAGCAAAAATCATTTGTTCTTTGACTCATTGTCCTTCAATCGATCTAACTCGACAGTTTATGGGTAAACGTCAAAAATAAATTATGATAACACACTCTGAAAGGGTCAGTTTCAAAATTAAGTTAATTAAACTTACCCTAAATTAGAAAATAATTAGTGGATAATATAGCAATTGTTCACTTGGTCTTTTTGGCGTTGGTTTCACTCAAATTGGACATACGAGGAAGAAAAACAGTGCAAAATACCGAATTCCATAAACAGATAAGTCCGATATTTTAGAGAGAAATTGAAATGGTTAAAAATATGAGAAGTGTGTTTAGTTGACTAGCTAAATGACTGAAACAACATACTTAAATTTGGACAAAACAAAGAAAGTTTCCTAGAATAGTTATCGATCAGTTACGACAATTTTCTTTCTTTTTTCTCAAGTGTCACTGTCGCTCTGCTTCTGTTGATTGCCGGTCCTCTCTTTCTCATACTTTTCTTTCTTTTCTTTTTCAATTAATTTTTTGTTTATTATTATTTAATTAGATTTTACTCTTGCCTATGGGTCTATCTCATAAAACATATTTTACTTCTTTCTTTTTTTTTTTAAAATAAAACTAACAATTTTCAAAATTAATTTTTTTAACTTTTTTTTAAACATAGTCGCATTAATAATATTTCAAAACTAATGTTTTCTTAAAAAAGTAGTGTAATTAAAATAATTAAATTTTAAAAAAATACATATTACTAACAACTGAAACTCTCATATTCAAAATAATTACTATAAATATACTTATATTTAAAAATACTCACATTAAAATACTACCTTCATTAGAGAATAGTCAAAATCATAAAATAAATAAATATAACATCAACATTTTATATTAGTTACTAAATCATAATAAATATATATATATAATCGCAATGCCATAAAAAGTATATAAAATTAAAGGAAATCAAACACAATATTACTACTCTCTCAAGATAATTATATATAAAATAAATAACTAAAATAGGAGATACTTAATAATTTTTAAAATATAAATATGTCCACACTTAACATTAGTCAAACATACAAGAAAATATCACATTAATTACGAACGCACATATATGAAGGTGCAAACACGAGAATGGGGGTTGAATTGTGTTTGTAATACTTGAATTCTTTTTTTGTTTTTGATGATTATTTAAAATCTGATATATAAGCAAGCAGAATTAGCAGCGGATAAAGTAAAATAATTAACACAAAGATTTATCCTGGTTCACCATTAACTAGGCTACATCTAGTCCCTTCACCTTGAAGGATTTTTCCACTAATTCAAAACCTCTGAATTACAATAGCACTACTGACCCTCCAAGTCAGTCTTCCCAAACAGTCTAACAATCCTAGACTTTTGAGGAACACAGCACCTTGACTTCACAAGTCAAGTCTTCTCCTACCAATCTGACAACCCCAGATTGCAGAAGGGATTTCAACACCTTGAATCTAATTGCTAAGTCACATGCTACTTCTTCTGACTCTTCAGATTGTAGACTCTACTTCAACAATATAGATCTGACACAAGGGAACGAAAAACAAGAGTACTTGCTTCTGGAAAGCTGATACTCACAATTAACCTCACTGAAAACTCGAGTGTTTGCCTCTAGAAGTTTATGACTATTTTACTGATTTTCGATGACAAAGTCTTATGCCTTGAGCCTCCTTTTATAGATGAAAATTAGGGTTTCTTCCATGATCAAATTCGAGCTGTATCTGTCCAGATTCTCTTGCAAAAATAACTTGGCCAATCGGGTTTGAGCTTTATGCTTGATCCGAACCTTTTTGCTTCAGATTTGTTCTGAAAATAATTTTGGCCAATCCCGTTCTTGTTTAATTCTAGACCGTATCTTTCTTCCCTCCAATTGCTTTTAAATTCCCTCAAAGACTTCAATTTATTTTTGTATCAAATCCCCTTAATACTTTGATCAAATTTCTATCAAAATTTAATCAAGTCTTTTTCGAATTTTAATCAAGTTTTCACTGACTTTCATCATGATTAAAATATGGATCGTATGATCCTCTGATCTCGACCAACTTTGGACTAAGTAATCTGATCTGCACCAATTCTGTGATCCTCTGATCTCGGCCAACACTGGATCATGATACTTTAATCTGGACCATTGATCTTTTAATCTGAACATTTACCCTCTGATCTGGACTGAGTCTGGATTGAATCTGAATTAAATCTGGACTTATGATATTTTAATCTGGACCATTGATCTTTTAATCTAGACATTTATCCTCTGATCTGGATCAAGTTTGGATTAAATCTGGACTAAATTTTATGTTATGGACAATCAAATCTTCTGATCTGGACTGGGTTTATGCTCTGGACCATGCTATCTTCTGGTCTGGATCAAGTCTGGATTAAATCTGATACTCATGACCAAGCTATCTTCTGGTCAGGATTCAGTCTGGACCAAGTTTGACTTATGTTTCCTTCAGGTCTGGACCAAGTCTCCCTCTAACAAGCTTCCATTTGGTCTGGACCAGGTCTCTTTCTGGACTCTGCTTCCTTCTAATATGGACCAAGAAAGATATCCTCTGATGATTTTATTTGTCCTTTGATGACATCCTCTGATATGTTCTGAAGGTGTATCATCTGGTGTCATTCTCTGATTCTATCCTCTGGTGTCCTCATCTTCTGCTTCTGATTTTATCTTTTGGTGACGTCATCTTCTGCCTCTGGTGACGTCATCTTCTGGTGGCATTTTTCATTATTATTCTAAGTCAAAAATAAGATTACATAAAAGTACTTTTGTAAACATCAAAATTCTAAGTATAGAACCAACTTGGTTCCAACAATATACACGTAAAATCGCTTAAAATTTTATTCTTTAAGATATGTACACTAAAATAATATTATTTTTATAAAACTATAAAATAATAAAATATAATATTTATTATTTATATCACTTATTTAGTCAAATATGTACAAGATTAGCACATCGTAGAAAGCACACATACAAAGAAAACTAATCATAAAATTAATCAACCTATATTCTAAAATAATTTAAGCACTAAATTAATTATTTAAAATCCTATTTCATTAATAAATTAATTTATATTAAAATTGGTGTGTTACACATGACGTACTTATCAAAGACAGAACATCGAGATAATTGCTTGTATTATAAATTCACTGAAGGCACGTTTAAGGGCGCGTTCATCAGAGTCTGACACAATTGAAGTAGTTTCTTTAGAGTCACTATGATCTTTGTGTAGAAGATTCTCTTTTCTTTTTTCATTAGAGAATCTAGCTTACACCCAAACAATGACTTGTATTCCTTTTGCTTTTAATATTTTGACTCAGACTATATATTGCAATACTTCTTATTGATATATTATAACTTGCTTTATTAGTTAAACATAGTTACTTGTTTACTAGATGATAGCATTCCTTGTGTTAAGAAACACTTAGATTATTATCTCTAACTTTCTTGTAATTTATGCTACTTTAAATTAGATAGTCATTTATATAAATCTTTGTCTTCTAACTTAGTCAGCACACTTAGCAAATATAGCTAGCGGGTTAGTTATTCTCTATTTGTTTGTTTTTTTTATCATCAAAACATTAACCAAAGGATTGTAGATAAAACCACTTTTACACTAACAGATTAGATTATGTGTTATGTGTTTAGACCATCTCTCATGATGTGTCACTTTTATTTAAATTATGAAAATTTGATTATGTGGATGTTTTATATATGTTATAATTATTATGTATGATGATGATGATGAATAATGATGTTTAGAATGTCTCTATTTTAATGAAATTGTATTTTGTTTTCTGATGTAATAATCGATTAATGTTTGTGGTTAATCTATTAGTATGTAAAAAAGAGATAAACTATTTAAGATTAATATGATAGTGACCTAGGAATAATCAATCACTTTAAGTTAAGAGAGAATACTCAATTAATTAAACCTTGGTAATTGATTAGGATAATGTCCAGAACTGAAAAACGCCTTTAATCGATTAGAATGGTATTAAGGACTTAAAATTTGTAGCACTATGGAACAATATATTAGTAGGTCTTGGTTAATCGATTAGGTAAAGAATCATAATCATAAAATGGTTAAGTTACAAATTAATCAATTGATGTCTTGGAGTTAATCAATTAAGAAGAGAATCAGAAATAAAAAATAATTAAGTTATCAGTTAATCAATCAAGGATTAGACTAATAACTTGCGATTCCGTTTGTCAGTTAAATATTGTAGGTATTGTTTGATCTATTGATGATGAACGTTAATCTGTCGCAACACAATTAATAAAAAATATGGATTGAGTGTTGTTGAACAGTGATTGTTGATGATGGAATATTATGTGTTGTGTGTTATAAGTTACATTCATATAGTATGACATGTTGAGGGTTGTGTCATGATAGAATCAGAGCTTGAAGGTCGAGGGAGTTATTACTATTAGGGTCTTACATAAAGGAGGGGCACAGCTGGGGCATTATGTTGAATAATGAATCACCTTGTCTAGACACCCTACCCGTATCTACCGGAAGTTAGAAGGATCTGGAGTGAAGTAGTTGATGATTAGGATTCTTGTCGTATTATCATTCATTGTTGATAATATTTATTGTATATATGTTGAAATGTTAATTGTGCATTTAATACACTTACTTTGTTTGATTATATCTTGAGAATAATGATTCCCCTTCATTTTTTCTCTTGTGGTTGTATACACACTACGTAGTAATTGATATCAAGAGACGATGCAATCATTAACAAGGAAGAGACAATTATTGGTATGTTGCACATGTAGTAGGTACTAAAGGTTGAAACACGAGAAGGGTTTGAATTGTGTATGTCTAAGTTGGATTCTTTTTAAATAGGAACATTAAAGCCACTCTTGCCAAAGAGTGCCATTAGTAGATCTAAAACTAATATCATCAACATAAATTTCAATAATAAGAATGTCATCTCCTATTGATTTTCTAAATAGGGTGGTGTCTACTTGTCTTCTTTCAAACTATTTTTAAGCAAGAAATTACATAATCTATCATACCATGTCCTAGGTGCTTGTTTTAGACAATATAGTGATTTCCTAAGTTTAAACACATAGTCTAGAAATTCAGAGCTTTCAAAACCTCGGGGTTGCTTAACATAGACTTCTTCACTTATATACCCATTTAGAAAGGCACTTTTAACATCAATTTGAAATAATGTAATTTTATTATAAGTAGCAAAGGAGAGTAGGATACCAATTGCCTCTAACCTAGGCACTGGAGCAAATGTCTAAGTGTAATCAATACCTTCTTGTCGACTGTAACCTTGTGCAACCAATCTGGCCTTGTTTCTGAAAACTTCTCCCTTTACATTTAACTTGTTTATGACAACTCACTTGGTTCCAATAATGTTTTTCTTTGGTTTGGGTACTAGATCCCAAACATCATTCCTTTTAAATTCATTCAACTCTTCTTGTATTGCATGGATCCATCCATCATCTGCCAATGCTTCATCAACAGAGGTAGGTTCAATTAATGATAGTAGACCAAACAAGGACGTGTCCTTCAGTGACAATCTAGTCTTCAGAGGATCATTGTAATTTTCAGTGATGATCTTGTCTTCAAAAGATCATTGGTTATGACTGTAACCTTTGTAATTATGACACCCTAAACCCCATATTAATGTTAAAAAAAATTTCCTTATTATTTTTCAAATCATGAAATTCTTCAAGAAAATATATAAACTCTCAAACACATTTTTTAGGTAAAGAGTATCACGTAATCATGAACATGTCACATTAATCCAAAATTTCTATCAAACTCAGCAACTTGAAATCATAATGTTAGAAAACAAAATCCTTTTTGAAGTACATGCACATAAGTTTAATAATAAATGCAAATGTAGTCCCAACCCGATGTCACTATCAGAGCGGAAATTCTCGAAAAATAAAATACGTTCAAATATGACGTTAACACAATGCATATAATAAGAGTCTTCAAGCCAAGATGGCTTCCGCCACTCTGATGGTACTAATCATCACATGCAGCTTGCAACTCGTATGCTTCCATCGCAAACGCCAAACACAAATAACGAAAGGGTGAGTTTTGAAATTATGTAACAGTATAAGATAAACGAGGAGAACACGCAAATAGTCAAATTAGTACAAACATGAGAAATACTCAAGAACATTATATCAAGGTTAATCTCAATCAATCACAATAAAATAGTTACAAGGATGAAATGATATGCATGTCCTATACTATATACTTCTTCATCATTTGGTACCATTCTACTCTGAAGTACTTGGTTAGGAGGCCTGATACTATGCCACTACAAGAGTGGGCAGACAATTCATGAATGACCAAGTCCTCATAGATTCCCTCAACTCAACCCGAGACACATACATGCGACGGTCGGGGTACTCTTGTGTTGCACGGTAGCTCCCGGCATTAAGGAATAACCCACTAATCCACTTAGGAATTCCCCACCAGAGGTACCCCCAAGGTCTATCAGTCTTACCTTAAAGTTCGACTGAAGCCCTCCACGATCTGGCTCATTTAGTTGTACTTCCCCGAATCAATAGGTTTGTCAAACCCTCCTATATGATGACTAAATAATCCTCACTCCAAAACTTACAACACCTATTTTATAATTACTCGATTGTCACAACTCAATAAGTTTCAGTTTGTATTCACAATATTCATCAGAATTTACATCATTATATATATATATATATATATATATATATATATTTCAGTCAATCACAATAAAATCCCAATGTTTCGTTTACACCAGTCACAATGAACAGTCCAATTTTATCAATCACCGAATAAGAAATCAAATAGGCGGTTCAGTCAAGTAATATCACGATTTCAATCAAGTAAGCAAGAGCACTCAAGTACATATCATCCATATAATAACAATCAGCATAAGATTTTATAAAATCAAACAATATGAAATCTTGATATAAATAAATTCACAGCAATTCTATAGGTTGCTAAATTATATTTTAGTCTTCACCATTACCATTCATACATTATTAATTAATTATTATTACTCAATAGGGCTCGACCATACATAGTAAGCCCCATATGAATATATAGGAATTACGGTAATTCCCGTTCATCCCACGTTATTTTATACTCATAAAATAGAACATCATCTCACTCATTACCTCAATTGAAGCTTTCACTAGACATAACAATCTCTACGGCCACAACATATCCAAACAGCTTAACAGGTCCACATCTTCTTCTTTGTCAACGAGGCAACCAATAAAAGCTAAATAAATATACAATTACAAACCCATATCAATCAATTATTAACTATTAGTAATATATAATCTAAAACGTATTTTATAATATATAAATATATATATATATATATTATATACACCTGTATAAAACGAATTATATGATTAAAATCAATAATAGTTAAGACATTTTAGTTTTAAAAAATAATAATAATATAGCCTAAATAGAATTAAAACTTTAAAACACAATTTTATGTTTTCATATTTAAAATACAAAAATATTAAATAATTAGAATATTATAAATTAAACATAAATAAGTGTATTATGATTAAAATAGAATTAACCTTATCAAACAAATAAAACCCTTGGTTGTAAAACTGAAGCATAGTTTATTTATAAATATAAAATTAAATTTTGAATTTAATTGGAAAACGTTTTTACTTTTATTTTTAACACAATTTGATTTTCAATAAATAGTATACAATCATATCTATTTATCCAAAGTAGAGACGTAAATATATAGAACAATGGTATTAGTTAAATAAGATGAAATTCTTTTACTAATCGACTAAACTTTTGAGATAAAGCAAAATTTGCCAAATCAAAGACAAATATTACACACAAAATCTAACATAAACAATTTGTAATTAGGTGTATATATATATATATATATAAATTTTAATTTATTAAATTTAACGGAGTTAAAAGATGTAAAGACTCACCGATGTGCCGGAGCATCGATAGACCAACAAGATGAATTCTAAAATGATGTATGTTTTCCCCAAACAATGACTATGGTGGCTAGAAATTATCATAACAGTCAAATCCACAGGAGAAAAGTGGTTGTTTCCAGAAAAATGTCACCGCAATTGGTAAAGTTGAGGCCATAATCATATCCCCGGTTGATTTTGTGTGAGTTGCCAAGATTTTGTGTCATGTTGTGGCTTTTTGAGTAAGAACTCAAAAATGAAAAGGAGATAGAGACGCTCAATTTTGGTTCCGCTAATAAGAGGTCCAGATAAGTCACGGAAAGAGGAGGAACACTCACAACTACAATATAATTTCTAGTATGTATAAGAAAGAATCAAAATGAGGTGATGATAAAAAAAAATAGAATAACTCAGTTATGGTGTGTTCAAGCCAAATTGAATGATAGCTTTCATAGAATGCAGGGATATTAAAATTTGAAGAGGCCGGTATATGTGGCTGCATTGCTAGCATAGGAAGATAATAAAATAAGGGTTAGGTTATTACTTAGGCTATTATTAAAATACCAAATAGTATATCACGAATTCATAATTTAGTTTAGGTCCATTAATTTCGTTTATGGCGAATTTGGTTTATTACTTAGGCTATTAATAGATATTATTAGACTATTATATGGCGTATTCATTTTATGAACGGCATCATCATTATTATTATATTTTATATATAAATAATATAGTTATTTTATATTTATACTTACATAAAAATAAATTTAAATAATAAAAGTCTAGATAGCAACACTACTAAAATATAAGGCCTAAGATAATAGCAATCCAAAACTAGTATATATTATTATTTTTTCTAAAATAAAATAAATAAGTTTAATAACAATGATCACTGATTTTAATTTAAATAACTACAAAGACAAACAAAGAAAGACATTCACATAAAAAATTTATCACACTACAATAAACACATATATAAGAAAATATCACTAATTTAAAATAACAATAAATTTTGGGTGTTACAGTAAATCTTAGTTATTTTGACTACTTCTAACTCGGTCAAATTCATCTTCTGATGTTTTGTCATTTTTCTCTGATTTACTTACATCCTCTAATTGTTTCGGTTCTTCTATTTTGTCTACATATGCTTTTTCTGGTTCCAGTAAACTTGTAGTATCCTCAACTTGCTTTGAATTTTTGAGGTCAAGCTATTTGTCATCAAATTTAACATGTATTGACTCCTCCACAATTTGAGTTTTCCTATTAAACACTTTATAAGCTTTGGATCTTTCAAAGTATACAAGGAAAGTACACTTTTGTGAGCGGGGATCAAACTTGCTAAGGTTGTCTTTAATGTTTAACATATAAGAAATACAATCAAATTGCTTAAAGTAAGAGATATTAAATTTTTAACCCTTCTATAATTCATATGGTGTTTTATTCTCAATATAGCATGCAATGTTAATTTCCGCTACCCAGAAATGTTTTGCAACATTCATCTCATTTAACATGGTTCTCGCCATTTCTTTAAGTTTTGCAACATTTTTCTTTCATTACTTGTTTGCAAAATGCAATAAACACTTGGCGACAATCATATTTATTTCTTAAGAATTTTACCCAAGTCTACCTAGTGTAATCATCTACTGTTACAAAGCCATATTTGTTTCCATTTACTAAGGCTGTTTTCACTAGCCCAAAGAGATCTATATGCAAGAGCTCAAAGGGTTTGGAGGAAAAGACTAAGTTTTTAGGGGTAAAGGAGTTCTTAGATTGTTTTCCCTTTCAACAAGCTTCACATATAATATATGTTATATTCCCTATGACCTATAAATAGTACATATCCATCTTTTTGACTAATTGCTTTGCATGATTTTTTTATTAAATATAATATCATAGTTATTTTCACTTGACTAATACTTAATAAATTATGTTTAAGACCTTTAACAAACAAAACATCTTTAATGGAAGGAGAGGTGTGGTAGAGAATCATAATCAAAACATGGCTATGTTACAAATTAATCGATTGAAGACTTGAAGTTAATCGGTTAGGCAGAGAATCAGAAATAAAAAAATAACTAAGTTATAAGTTAATCAATTAAAGGATTAGAGTTAACCAGTTAGGTTAAGTAACAATGATAAAATCAAAACCCATAAACTAGTAATAAGAAGTTACATATTAAAGGATAGACTAATAACTTGGGATTAAGTTACTAAGTTAAATTCCATAGATATTGTTTGATCTATTGATGATGAACGTTAATTTGTCGCAGCACAATTAGTTAAAAACATGGATTGAGTGTTGTTGAACAGTGATTTTTGATGGTGGAATAGTATGTGTTGCGTGTTATATGTTACATTCATATAGTATGACTTAGTAAGGGTTGTTTCGTGATAAAATCCAAGCGCGAAGGTCGAGGAGACCTCGAGGGAGTTATCACTATAAGGGTCTTACATGAAGAAGGGGCACCGCTGGGGCATTATGTTGAATAATGAATTACCTTGACTAGACACTCTTGTTAGTGGGGTACTAGGTGGCTTCTCTACTCGTATCAACCCGAAGTTAGAAGGATCTAGAGTGAAGTAGTTGATGATTAGGATTCTTGTCGCATTGTCATTCATTGTTGATATTGTTTATTGTATTTGTTGTAATGTTAATTGTGCATTTAATACACTTTACTTGTTTGATTATGTCTTGAGAATGATGATTCCCCTTCATTTGTTTCTCTTGTGGTTGCATACACACTACGTAATAATTGATATCAAGAGATGAAGCAATTATTAACGAGGAAGATACGGTTATTGTTATGTTGCAAATGCAGTAGCTACTGAAGGTGCAAAACACAAGAAGGGGATTGAATTTTGTTTGTCTAAGTTGAATTATTTTTAATAATTTATTCAAGAACTAGTTCTGTTTGGTGTTTTAATTAAAACTGAGGCAATAGTAGTCAAGCTTAAGTAATCAGAGGCAACACAAAGTAAAGAGTGCAGAAGTAAAGTGACACAAGAAGATTTATCCTGGTTCACCACCAACTTGGTAGCTACATCTAGTCCTTTCACTTAGACGAATTTAACCACCAATTCAAATCCTTGAATTACACAGCATCTGACTCTACAAGTCAATCTTCTCTAAACAACCTGACACCTATAGACTTTTTGAGGTAAACAAACACCTTGACCCTACAAGTCAAGTCTTCTCCACACAACCTGAAAACCATAGATTGTTGAAGGAAACTACACCTTAACCCTACAAGTCAAGTCTACTCAACACAACCTAAAAACCACAGATTTCTTGAGGAACACTAAAGGCACTATCAGATTGGGTTACAGAAGTTTGGAATGGATTGTGTTTAGCTTCTACTGAGCAGATTGTTACAACTGATTTCTCACACTAAGATACTTAGAGAATATTTCTTTGAGCAAGTGCTTCTCTAGAACTTAGACCTTTGAACTTCGAATACTTTGGAAATTTGAGCTCTCAAAAGTTTGTCTGAATTGTATGGATTTCAGAGTTTATGAGTTCCATCTTTCTTCTTCGGCCTTAAGTCTTTATTTATATAATAGATTAGGGTTTCACTTTTGTCCTTGTAAAATCTGGATCATATCTTTCTTGTGAACAAATTCTAAATGTATCTTCTTGTGAAAAAATTATAAGTGTATCTTCTTGTGAAAAAATTATAAGTGTATCTTCTTGTGAATAAATATGAGTGTTTCTTCTTGTGAATAATTTTGAGTATATCTTCTTGTGAATAATTCTGAGTGTATCTTCTGATGAACAAATTATGAGCATATCTTCTTGTGAGCAAATTCTAAGTATATATTCTTTTGGACAAATTCTATGTATTTCTTCTTATAAACATTATTTTGACCATATCTTCTTGTGAACAATATTTTGATCATATCTTCTTGTGAACAATATTTTGGCCATATCTTCTTATGAACATTATTTTGACCATATCTTCTTGTGAACAATATTTTGTCCATATCTTCTTTTCACCTTGATCAAAGATTTCCTTCAATTCTAATTCTGAATCGTATCTAATTTCATATTGTGTTCAAAAACTTATTCACACAAATCTTTCTTCATACTCTTGATTGATTGGAGTAGGAATGAATTTGGGCTTGTTCTTGAATATTCAAAAATTCTGATTTGGCTAAGTCTTTTCTTCATAATGAATTCTTTCAATCGGTGTCGTTGACTTTCCATTAGAATTAGTGGCTTTGAGCAAATCACATTGTTGAATCATCAGAGTTTGTGCAACATTAGAGGTTGCATATCAAAGTCAACATTTTGAGTGTGTTGCAACTTTGGATTAGCAGAATATGAGCTTTGAATGCATAGCTTCAACAATCTCTTCAGAGTTAATGATAGCTTTATATAAACTCTTCAGAGGCATATTGAGTTTGTGCACATTAGAGGCACGCAAGGGCTTTAGAGGCGTGTTTCAGACCTAGTTTTCAGACCCAGTTATCATAGGCAGTCTTCAGAGTCAAACATTAGAGACAATCTTCATAACCTTTAGAGGCACATTGCTTTCAGAAGCATATGTTCATAGCCAGACGCATATGCTTTTGTGTTCCTCTGATCTCATCCTTCCTCTAGTACATTCCTCTGGTGTCTTCCTCTAATTTTCTTGTTCTAGTTGCTACACACTTAATGAAACCATTAGTTCAAACAAATTGTTTTCATAAAATACCTTTGTTAACATCAAAATAACATGAGAAAAACCAACTTAATTCTAACAGGTACCTTTTCTTTTCTGTCGATCAATAATTTGGGATTCTATAGAGTCATCTATGATTAGTGTGACAATTTTAGAATTTTGCTCTTTTGATTTTGTTATTTCCTCGTGTCTTCAAATTGTGCTTTTTCTATGCTTGAGATGTTTTAATCACGAATTAATTTTTTTTTTATTATATGTATGCTTTAAAACAATTTTTGAATATAGGGGGCCACAAACAACATTATCAAGACCGACATTTGTTTTCTTGTTCCATGTGAAAATTGTTAGAAAAATAATTTTGATTGGCTAGATGCATGTCTGACATTATTATTCTCATTGAAATAATTCTAATTATGGAAGACTTAAATGAATTTTTTATCCCTCTAACTTTTCATATGTGGGATTTTGGTCATGAGGTTTTTTGAGCAATTTTAGTTCCATTTTACCCTTTTTTTTTTTTTAATTTCTTAGTACCTTGTTAAAATTTTGACCAAATTTCGTATCTAACTCATGGTTTAAATTATTTTATTTTATTTTAATAAAATCAAAGAAATTCATCTATCGCCCTCTCTCACGCAAGAAATCAATAATAATTTGAAAAACAATGACAACCCTTGCTCTTCTATGGCCCTGCATATTCCACCACACACACACAAGAAGCCTTCAACCCTAACCCTTAAATCTAAACCAACCTATATTTCATTTTCACATTTAACACGACTAACTGAACTTACCCTAAAAAACAATGTCGTTAAAGCCTAGATATCCTCACTCTCGTTTTTCAAATCCTTTCAATACAATCACAACATTCTCACTCAATACCTATAAAATCCAAAAAATCATTATTATTTATAATTAAATGATAATAATCTATTCTCATGTCACACCAAAATTAAAATCCACCGAGTAATTCATAATTCATTAATCCTTTGCTTTGTATAACATAAAAGACTACTTGCATATTGACGCGTACAAGCATAACAACTGAAATGAGGAATTATACATGTGTGCAAAGATAGTAGCTGGCTTCTTATCGAAGAGTTGAGTGTTAAAGTCCTTCACATTGAGTTCTTTGTTTATACGCTGTCCGTCAACACTGACATACTTAAACACGAAGAAGTGAGAGAGATTTCAAACTATTATTAGATGATTTTATGGTTTAGGGTTATGGTTTTTGTTGATGGTGATTATGAAATTTGAAAGGATGATCATTAGAGCAACACATGAAGAAGCATGATTGTGTGAGAGAGGGAGATAGATGGGTTTCTTTATTGTTTTTTTAAATAAGAATAAAATTATTAAAATGTTGAGTTAGATATTACGTGGAGTCAAAATTGCCAACTCATCAAATTTTGATCAAAATTTAAATATAGGACTAAGAAATCAAAGGAGGGGTATAAGAAGGGGACTAAAACTGCTCAATAAAATATTGAGAAAAACATAAATCGCACAATTAAAAAATTAAAGAACAATTTAAAAATTAAATTGTGGTTTGAACAAGTATATTAATTTCTTAAATTCATATTTGATTAATAAAATATTTTATTATAAAATTTGGGGTGTTACAATTTTTTTCTTGTAAAAGAAATTTTGCGTCGAAATTTGTAGTGAACGATAAGTGAACTATTATTTAATTTATCACCTTCAAGATTCAAACTTAGTCTCTATAGTAAAAATATAGAAGACATTCATAACTCATTTAAGTATAATATGTCATAAATCAATTTTTCTACCATGATAAGTTAACATGACACAATAAATCAATTAAACAGATACCATATTTAATAGTTCAATTATGAAAGATATACCATAATTATTCACTAGGATTTAAAAATAAAACAAAAGCATATAGATTTGGTTAGTAGCAACGTACTACATTACGTTGAATGAAATAAAATGTGTCATGAACATTGTAAAGTTCAACTAACTTTTCAAACAATGTCTTACTAGTTTTACTCTTAAAAAAATAGAGTTTGAATCATATCATAAATTACTCAACAAGTTTCATTTAAGTCAGACAAATAGAACAATTTTTAAACTATCTTATACTTTTAAGAGTTTCAACAGAAACACACATAACAACTCAACGACAAGCCATCACTTCAAACTATTGGAACCAGTGTGTATAAGCATAATGGAAGAGGACGTATATTTTCATATAGTTTCAAAACCATTCAAAATCTAAATAAATTTCAAAGTCTTATATACAAAATTCATTTATAGAACTCCTACAATAGCTCTAGGTCTTTAACACAATGCACTTATTTATTTTAAACAAGTTACTTAGAAGGTCAAAAATACTTAATTGAATGTTTAATTTAAGTACACGCCTCCACACTAATTCACGTCACATAAAAGAATTCTCCGCATTCGACATTGATGCTAAATTTAACTTATAATCACTCAATTTAATACAACATATTACATAAAAAATTAAACGAGGAATTAAAAAGTCAATAATAGATATACTATTTCACAACCACATACACTTAAATAATTTAATTACTCAATATGACCTAAGAGATGAACACATTTTTCAACTATTTCAATTTTAAAATTAACAAATATTTAGAACAATAATAACGAGTTATTGTCGCCTCTTTTATCGACGGTGAGTCATCGGGGTAGCTAATTCCTCCTACTTATTGATGCAATTACTTAAGGTAACATAATTGTTGATGTAGGAAGGTTCACGGCCAGAATCGAGGAAGAAACGACTTTGTGGACAAACGCAGCAGCAAATGCGGAAAACGATCGTCCGGTGTCAGATTGCCTATTATTATACCTTTCCGAAAAGGGAATCGCGCCACAAACACAACACATTGCTTCGCCATGATGTATGGGCTCCAGAACCGTTTTGAGCTCGTCTTGGGCCTCAAAACAGCCGTTTTAGTTTTTCCTGTAATTTCGTGCTTTTTCTGTTTTACCTAATTTTTGCACTAGGGTTTCTATTATCTATTTAAAGACTTTCTATGTTGTAACAAATGGTATCTTTTAATAAATAATTAATTTTGAGAGTTTTCTCTTCTCTGGTGGATTCCAGAACTTGTTCCTTTTTTTTTTGGGATTAGCGTTTGCTAACCTTTTGTGATTTCGACTGCGTCAGGTGGCATCAGAGTAGGCTTTCTCCTGTTTTTTTTTTAGTATCTTGAACAGCCATGGGAGATCACCCAGTCACAAGAGCATACATCGAGGGTATCACTGCGACTTTTACCGCAGCCCTTACTGCTTTGACTACGCAGATGACTACGCAAATTGTGACTTTGACGGATCGAGTGAACGGCATCAATGATAGGAGGGACAGAGGCAGGAGAGACGAACCGCCCGGGCGTCCACATGGAGGCTTGCAGGCTCGTATTGAATCGGACTCAAGTTCCGAAGAAGAGGTCCCGGAGGGGAATTAGGGTTTCGATAATGAACAGAATCGCAACGACTACAGAGTCAAGGCTGATATCCTGTTGTTTTGTGGAACTATGGGGGTTGAAGAGTTTCTGGATTGGCAGATTGACGTTGATCGGTTCTTCGACGTGATGGGTGTGCCAGAAAACAAGCAGGTGAAGATGGTGGCAATTTGATTGAAGAGCACCACTTTTGTGTGGTGGGATAAGCTTGTTGTCCAGAGGCAGCGCTAGAGGAAAGCACCAATCAGAACGTGGAGGCGAATGAAACAGTTGATGCTGGAGCATTTCTTGCCTGAAGATTATGAGCAGATTATGTACAAGATGTATATCGATTGCGTTCAGGGTAGAAGGAGCGTGACCGAGTACAATTCAGAGTTCCTCCGTTTCTCAGAACGCAACGAACTAGGGGAAACTGAGAGTCAGAAGGTGACTCGCCATATTAATGGCTTGAAGGGGTCGATCTAGGAGAAGATGCTTCTACAGACTGTCTGGACCGTGACGGAGGCCTCTACGCTAGCCTTGAAAGTGGAACTGATGGAGAAATCCCCCTGAATTTCTCCTCTTTTCGCAGATTCCCTCTATAGGGTAACTCTGAAGTTGCGAGTGATGAGGATAAGAGTGTTGTTGCTAAGGTTTCAGACTCCTCGGCAAAGGGAACCAATGGAACCAGTAGTGCTACGCCCAACAAGAGGGCGAACCAGAAGTCAGCCAACTCATACGCGAAACCAACGGGAGATAAGTGTTTCTGTTGCAGAGGGCAGGGTCACAAGTCGAATGTTTGCCCTTCTAGGAGAACAACTGCAGTCTTGAATGAGGAGTCTGAGGAAGAGGAAGCAGGAAATGAGTATGACGGTGTTGAGTTCGCTGAAGAAGCGGTGAATTTTGTGCTGCAGAGAGTTCTGTTGTCTTCAAAGGAGGAGGGGCAAAGGAATAATCTTTTTAGAACACATTGTTCTATTAAGAATAAGGTGTGTAATCTGATCGTGGATAACGGGAATACAGCGAACTTGGTCTCCCAGAAGCTGGTGGAATACCTAGAGTTGCCGACATAACCGCTTGCCAAGCCTTATGCTTTGGGCTGGGTGAGTAAAGGTTCACAGGTCAAGGTGATGAAGACTTACAAGGTGCCTATTTCCATCAAAAGGCATTACAAGGAAGAGGTAGTGTGTGATGTTTTGAATATGGATGTGTGTCATGTCCTATTGGGGCGAATTTGGGAGTATGACAATGATATCACGTATAGAGGCAGAGATAATGTGATGATTTTCACCTGGGGAACGCACAAGATAGCTATGGCTCCGGTTTCTAGTTTTAATAGACAAACAGGGAAGGAGAAGTCCAATTTTCTTGTTATGACACAGGATGAGCATGACCTGACTGAGACCTTCAAGGAAACTGAGTGGTTTTGCCCAGTGGTGGCCAAGGATGTGCAAGCCGTTAAGGAAGCTATCAAGGCGAAGTTAGAGGCTACTGGGCAGAAGAACAAAGTCGCTGCTGACAAGCGCGGAAGAGTCAAGGTCTTTGCTGTGGGTGATGATGTGATGGTGTTCCTGCGTAAGGAAAGGTTCCCAGTTGGCACTTACAAGAAGCTTCAGCCTCGCAAGTACGGGACTTTCAAGGTGCGGAAGAAGATCAATGACAACGCTTATGCGATCGACTTGCTAGGATCCATGAATATTTCCAATACCTTTAATATGGCTGATATTTATGAGTTCCATGAAGATGCTGACCTTTATCCTGGTATGAACTCGGGGTCGAGTTCTTTAGAAGTGGAGGAGACTGATGTAGGAAGGTTCACGGCCAGAATCGAGGAAGAAAAGACTTTGCGGACAAACGCATCAGGAAATGCGGAAAACGATCGTCCGGTGTCAGATTGCTTATTATTATACCTTTCCAGAAAGGGAATCGTGCCACAAACACAACAGATTGCTTCGCCATGATGTATGGGCTCCAGAACCGTTTTGAGCTCGTCTTGGGCCTCAAAACAGCCGGTTTAGTTTTTCTTGTTATTTCGGACTTTTTCTGTTTTACCTAATTTTTGCACTAGGGTTTCTATTATCTATTTAAAGACTTGCTATGTTGTAACAAAGGGTATCTTTTGATAAAATAATTAATTTTGAGAGTTTTCTCTTCTCTGGTAGATTCCAGAACTTGTTCCTTTTTTTTAGGATTAGCGCTTGCTAACCTTTTGTGATTTCGACTGCGTCAGGTGGCATCAGAGCAGGCTTTCTCCTGTTTCTTTTCGTATCTTGAACTGCCATGGGAGATCAACCAGTCACAAGAGCAGACATCGAGTGTAAGACCCTTAAATTTAAAATTAAATTATGGATTTAATATTAGGTTTATTTTGAGGATATTTGTAAAATATTTAATATATGTATATTCTGTGTAAATATATATATATATATAAATATTTATTTTGGAGGTTGAATTAAAGTTATTGGATGAAGGATAAATTAAATTTAATTACGAGTAATTAACTATCGGGCAGTTAATTAAGATGTATCTGTTAATTACGACGAGAGTGGTTAAGTACATGATGATCAAGTAATATTATACTATTAATGTGGGATGAGGTGGCACATATATGTGCCTATATATATGAGGGAGTGGCAAGAACAAAGGCAAAAAACCCATTTTCCCTCCTTCCTTACTGCATGCAACAGTACCCTTCTTCTTCCTCTCCCCATTCTGTTTTCTGTTAGTAGAAAAAAAAAGCATCCTCAAAAGTGAGATTACTTGGAAATCCAAGCACCGAACCAGCAAGTGCCCAGAACAAAAGTTGTTCATCTCCTCATTACGGAGCTAGAGAACCCACTTTCGTAGCGGCGAACGCGAACGGGAGTTTTGCCGACATTGTCGTGGTAGCATAAACGAGCGCAGGAAACGTAATAGAGGTAAAGGGCGCCTTCCACTTTCTAGTTTTCATTTTAGGGCTGTAAATGCATGATTGATGTGTGATTATATTTGAGTTTCTGGTTTGAAAAATGAAACTGTTGTGCATGTTGTTATAAAATGCGAAAAATGCATTATGTTGATGTTTTGATGATTCTGAGATGTTTGCTGTTTTGGCGGATACATCAATGTTGTTTTGTTTGTCTGGGAATACTGGAAAATGCTTTGCATGTTGTTTTGGGAATGATCAAAATGCAAACGTTTGAAAATGGCTAATCTCTTTTGTGGTTGCCTTTCTGTTTTGGTGGTTAAAGCAAAACTGTGAGGGTGGTTCTGGTGTTGATGATGGTTTCAAAAGAAAAGGATTTAAAATGGTGGAAGTGTTTTTCTGGAAAATCTGTTGTTGATGAAAAATGTTCTGAGTTTTGTGGTTAAAGAAAAACAGTGAGGTTATTTTGGTGGTGATCATTCTGTTTTTCTGTTGTGTTGATAAAAATTTGTTGTTGATTGTGTTGATGGTGATTTTTAAAGGAGAAGGATTTTAAATGGGTGAAGGTGTTTCTGGAAAATCTCTTGTTGATGAAAAATGTTTTGAGTTTTGTGGTTTCAAAAGAATGGTGATTTTGTTTTGGTGTTGTGTTGGTTTTTCAAAGAAAAGAATTTGAAAACGTGTTGAAGTTTTCTGGAAAATTTCACTGAATTCGAAGGTGTATTTGAATACAGCATGAGTGTATTCAAATACAGCCTGCAAAGCTTCTGTTTTATTCAAATTTTTGAACTTGTATTCGAATACGGGCCTCTGTATTCGAATACAAATCAGGGATTTTTACTTCTGACTTAGCATCTGTATTCAGCTACGACCCTGTCGTATTCGAATACAGGATTGCAATTTTTGCCACTGTATTCACATCTATATTCGAATACAACACCCTCGTATTCGAATACAGAATGTTGATTTTTCACTATTTTAGCTTATGTATTCGAATACAAGGGAGCTGCATTCGAATACAGATTCGTTTTTTCATAAATTCAAGTTTTAAACATTGTTTCATGAACTTAAAGAGTTGTGACATATTGGGAAGGCTTGTGATAAATTAAAATGGAGTTTTTGAGATAGTTTTGAAATGGTGATGATGAGGTTCTTGAGATCTTTATAGATGTTGTGAAAAATGTTGATTTTGCATTGTTTTAGCTTCTGTATTCGAATACAAGGAAGCTGTATTCGAATACAGAGTGTTGATTTTGCACTGTTTTAGCTTCTGTATTCGAATACAAGGAAGCTGTATTCGAATACAAATTCGTTCTTTTTAGAAATCTCAGTTTTAAACATGTGTTTATGAACTTTAAGAGTTGGGGAAACATTGGGAAGAATTGTGATCAATTCAAATGGAGTTTTTTTTGAGATAATGTGAAGTGGTAATGATGAGGGGCTTGAATTTTTGTTGATGTGATGATAATGAAATTATTTTGGTTGAGATGGTTTTGGGGAAATGATGGAGTGGCTGAATTTTTTTTGCTGATGTTTGCATACTGTTTTCAGTGAAGAGAAAACATTGCATGTCCATGCATTGCATAGTCAGGTGGTGACCGCGATGGGCCACAGAGTAATGCGTAAAACGTGCTGGTCTGTGAGCGACTGCACTGGTACTGGTCTGTGAGCGACTATACCTTGGCATACGTGAAACGTGTTGGTCTGTGAGCGACTGCACGAGTGCTGGTCTGTGAGCGACTGCACTGGTACTGGTCTGTGAGCGACTATACCTTGGTATACGTAAAACGTGTTGGTCTGTGAGCGACTGCACGTGTGCTGGTCTGTGAGCGACTGCACTGGTACTGATCTGTGAGAGATTGCACCATGGTCATGTTGGACATTAAAGTCTAACTTATATAAATCGTGCTAGTCCGTGAGAGACTGCACGTGTGCTGGTCTGTGAGCGACTGCACCTTGGTAATTCCAAGAAGTTGAGTACATGAGCATATACATATTGCATCGGGGTGGTTGACCGGTAAATTATGATTGGATATGATGTTGACGGGTAAAAATCGATGTGTGTAAGTACCGTATGCAATTTTGAATTTCTGATGAATTGGTGTGATTACTGAATTGATATTTGTACTTACAACTTGATTTTTATATTAAATTGGTTGCTGTTTGAAAAGGTATACATGTCATGAAATTTCAAAATGAGCATCCTTATTTATCATCATTGTTACATAACATGACATGAATATGCTTGTTATTATTGACATAAATGCTATGTGGTATTTGTTAATTTCGGTCGGTGACCCTTTACTATTATTGTGGAAAATTGGGCTTTGCCCTCAGATGCCCCCCAAACCCATATCACCAGTGGGCACCCAGACGACAGAAACGTTCCTCGATTTCATTGATCGTCTTTTGCCTATTGCTTGGGTATACGACCCCGTCTCAAGCAGGGCGACGTACACGGGGAGACTGGCAAGGACTTGCAGGACTAACGGGGCAGTCGACTATGTGGAGCACACCCATACGAGGATTGACTTTCCGGTACCCTCCAAATTGGTATTGGAGGCGTACGGAGTTTTTGAGGACGCGGAGGAGCCGATTGGAGGGGCTGAGACGGAGGCCACGGTAGGTGTGGTGACTCCTAACCTGGTGACTGGAGGGGCTGTACATGAAACTGAGGTGGAAGAGGAGAATCAAAGATCGACGCTAGTAGCAGATGATGTTCCGGGTCCATCTAGCACATCCGATGATTGCTTTGAGATTCTGGCACCGCCGAAGCGACCCCGATTGTGTATTGATCTGACTTCGGAGGAGACTGATCCTTCCCTATATGATGAGGAGGAGGACGTTACGTCGAGGCGAGCTGCAGAGTCAGACGAGACTTGCATGGGCTGCGGAGGGAATCCTTGCTACTGTAGCTTTAGTGCATGATCAGTTTAGACTTTTTGTATAGGGTCTTGATTTCGGTGGATGTAATTATTTACTTTGGGAATTATTGTATAACTTTTCCCCTGATCTCTTCCGCACTCTGATACTGTTTAGTGGGCCACAGGCCGGGTGTTCTTTTTTAGATGATATGACACTGTCTTTTCTGAAATGTATTAATGTTTATTATTAATTCCCAAAGTTTAAGTACTTAGTTATATTATATGAAATTATTTAATTACGTTCATTGATGGAATTACGACGTACTATTTTATGAAATGAATTAATTTAATTTTCTTTTAATTCCTTTGAATTAATTTCGAAAAAAATTCTTTTATTTATTTATTTCGGTTTAAAAAAAAATACACTCGCGCTGTGTTTTAAACTCAGGGTGTTACATCGAGGGTCTACAGCTTTTACCGCAGCCCTTACTGCATTGACTACGCATATGACTACGCAGATGGCGACTTTGACGGATCAAGTTAACGCCATCAATGATCGGAGGGACAGAGGCAGGAGAGACGAACCGCCAAGGCGTCCACATGGAGGCTTGCAGGCTCGTATTGAATCGGACTCTAGTTCCGAAGAAGAGGTCCGGGAGGAGAATCAGGGTTTCGATAATGAACAGAATCGCAACAACTACAGAGTCAAGGATGATATCCCGTTGTTCTATGCAACTATGGGGGTTGAAGAGTTTCTAGATTGGCATATTGACGTTGATCGGTTCTTTGACGTGATGGGTGTGCCAGAAAACAAGCAGGTGAATATGGAGGCAATTCGATTGAAGAGCACCACTGCTGTGTGGTGGGATAAGCTTGTTGTCTAGAGGCAGGGCAAGAGGAAAGCACCAATTAGAACGTGAAGGCGAATGAAACAGTTGATGCTGGAGCAATTCATGCTTGAAGATTATGAGCAGATTATGTATAAGATGTATATCGATTGCGTTCAGGGTAGAAGGAGCGTGACCAAGTACACAGCAGATTTCCTGCGTTTCTCAGAACGCAACAAACTAGGGGAAACTGAGAGTCAGAAGGTGACTCGCTATATTAATGGCTTGAAGGGATCGATCCCAGAGAAGATGGGTCTGCAGACTGTCTGGACCGTGACGGAGGCCTCTACGCTAGCCTTGAAAGTGGAACTGATGCAGAAATCCCCCAGAAATTTCTCCTTTTTTCGCAGATTCCCTCCACAGGGTAACTTTGAAGTTGCGGGTGATGAGGATAAGAGTGTTGATGCTAAGGATTCTGACTCCTCGGCAAAGGGAACCAGTGGAACCAGTAGTGCTACCCCCAACAAGAGGGCAAACCAGAAGTTAGCCAACTCATACGCGAAACCGATGGGAGATAATTGTTTCCGTTGCGGAGGGCAGGGTCACAAGTCGAATGTTTGCCCTTCCAGGAGAACGACTGCAGTCTTGAATGAGGAGTCTGAGGAAGAGGAAGCAGGCAATGAGTATGACAGTGTTGAGTTCGCTGAAGAAGCAGTGAATTTTATGCTGCAGAGAGTTCTGTTGTCTTCAAAGGAGGAGGGGCAAAGAAAGAATCTTTTTAGAACACATTGTTCTATTAAGAATAAGGTGTATAATCTGATCTTGGATAACGGGAGTACAGAGAACTTGATCTCCCAGAAGCTGGTGGAATACCTAGAGTTGCCGACAGAACCGCATGCCAAGCCTTTTGCTTTGGGCTGGGTGAGTAAGGGTTCGCAGGTCAAGGTGACAAAGACTTGAAAGGTGCCTATTTCGATCGGAAGGCATTACAAGGAAGAGGTAGTGTGTGATGTTCTGAATATGGATGTGTGTCATGTCCTACTGGGGCGAACTTGGCAGTATGACAATGATATCACGTATAGAGGTAGAGATAATGTGATGATGTTCACCTAGGGAATGCACAAGATAGTTATGGCCCCGGTTTCTGGTTTTAATAGACAAACAGGGAAGGAGAAGTCCAGTTTTCTTGTTATGACGCAGGATGAGCATGACCTGACTGAGACCTTGAAGGAAACTGAGTGGTTTTGCCTAGTGGTGGCCAAGGATGTGCAAGCCGTTAAGGAAGCTGTCAAGGCGAAGATAGAGGCCACTAGGTAGAAGAACAAAGTTGCTGCTGACAAGCGCAGAAGAGTCAAGGTCTTTGCTGTGGGAGATGATGTGATGGTGTTCCTGCGTAAGGAAAGGTTCCCAGTTGGCACTTACAAGAAGCTTCAGCCTCGCAAGTACGGGACTTTCAAGGTGCGAAAGAAGATCAATGATAACGCTTATGTGATCGACTTGCTGGGATCCATGAATATTTCCAATACCTTTAATGTGGCTGATATTTATGAGTTCCATGAAGAATCAAGTTAAAAACTCTCTATTACTCATTCATGATAATTAATTTGTAAATTACAAGTAATAACATCAAAAGAAATGACAGTTACATTAATATATAATCAACATTCAAAATGGAGAAATATATAATTATCTCATTTTTAATTTCAACTACATTAAACCCTATACACTAATTCCAAACACTTAGAACACCTAAAATACATACAATTCCATATTCACATAATTATATACACATTCACGTAACTAATTCAGCAATTGGGACCATGATTCTAAACACGTAATTCTTATAGCTGTCCAACTACTCAAAATTTATGACAATTAATACTATATATCATTATTTCTTTATACTTTATCACTTAACACAAGTTAAGACTAAGATTTTCAAGTATAAGATCAGACAAATAACTATTTACTAGAAGGTAGTTTAGCACGATAATAAATCACAATAAATCAAGCATAAACAATTGTCAGTTAAACAATATTAAAAAAATAATAAAAATTTCTACACTTCAATTTTTATTAAAGTATATCACTAGTCATTGAGCACCATAAAATATTTTTTTATCTAGAATTTAAAGTTGCCTTAAATTATTTTTTAATAAATCACATGTTTTCTTTTTAATTTTTTTTTTTAAAAAATATAAGAGTTCTAAAATTTCATCTATACTTTACCTAGCAAAAATATCTTCCTAAAAATTTAAACAGTCAAAATATCATTATTTTCGACCTATATTTTGAAAGAAAAAGACTATATATGTATATAAAAATAGATACAAATTTTTCCAACTCATCAAAGCTTCCAAAATAGTTTCAATTTATTTATTTATTTTCTCAAAACAATTTCTACAATAAATCTACTAAATTTCCTTAAAAATAACACATGGTAAAATTTTGAGTAAATTTTTAGCTACTCCAAATTTTAAATAAAAACATCATAATTTTTTTTATAAATGTACAAAAATCACACAATTTAATTATTTGAAATAAATCAACAACAATTCAAACAAAATTATTTTTCATTTTATAAAATAAATCAACCTTGACTCCTTCACAATTTTGTTTCTAAAAAACAACTGCTAACTTTAAAGTCCTACCAACTTTGAATATTCAAAAATTATTATAATAATATGAATTTCAAACCATTTCAAAATTATGACAAACATTCTAAATTAATTTTAATAGCAAGATCAAAACTTTAATAATCTAGGTACAACTATCAACACTTTAAGTGTTTAAAAATTAAAACTCACATTAAAATTGATTTTTCATCAACATCTTTAAATTTGTTGGCTTAAATATATATTCGATCCATGTAAGTAAGTGCATTTTTTATTTTTGTACTTGTAAATTTTTTTTTTTAAAATTTAATCTTGTAACTTGATGTTATTGACTATTAAGAAAACTGATATGGCTAATAGAGAAGGGATGGAAATAAAAAAAGTGCGAACTTACGGAGACAAAAAGCAAATGAAAGCATATATGTTTGATCCATCTAAATTCACGTTTTTTTTATTTTCTTCTATGTAAGTTTGAGCTTTTTTATTCGTTTGTTATCGTAGCTTTTTTTAACAGTCACTAACAACATAAACAAATTTAAAATAAATTTAAACTTACATGATTAAAATTTGAAGAAAAAAAAAAGATTACACAGACGAATATCAAATAGCACTAAGTTACATGGATCAAATATATTTTAAGCTTAATAAGTAACTAAATTGAAAGAAGTTCAATAAAGTGAATAAACGTATCTTCTAATAAATGATATAATGCAATTTAGAAACACACGCATTTTTTTTTAAAACTAAAAAGTAGCTAATCTGGGAAAATAACCTCCACACTCAATCACTAAATAAAAATCATTGAAAATTTAAACCAATTTGTCCTAATAAATAAATCAAGAAAACCATGCACATAATAGTTAACACAAAGACATGGTGACAGAATCAGAACATCTTAAACCAATTTGTCCTAATAAATAAATCAAGAAAACCATGCACATAATAGTTAACACAAAGACACGGTGACAGAATCAGAACATCTCAAAAATCACACCATTAGGGAATTATGTAGGCGTGGAGGCAACACCATCAACAAGTAACAAACAAAATGCATATAAATAAGTTATCCCATGACCACGTTTGGCGCATAAATGAAAATAGAAGTATATTTACGAACACATTAACATGTATGTATTATACTATTCTATGAATATACCGCGGCCACTCCGTCCTAACAATTTTTTTTTTAATAAAAATAATCTATAAAAAATATTATTAAAAAAAATACTAAATCTTTTAATTTAAATTTTAATTATAAGTATTTTGAATTTCTTCTAAAGATATAAAAATCCAACAATGATCGATAAACAAAAAAAAATGAAATAAATTAAATTGATTTTTTTTTCTTTTTTGTTTTCGAGTCAATTTAAATCAAACCAAATAAACTCAATCAACGTTGATTTAAGTACGATTTCACTTCAGTTAAAATCGACCACCAAAATCTGAATAAAATCATTAAGTACGATTTAAGAATTTTTTAATAATTTACATATTATTTTTCTCATTATAGTTAAAATAACACTACGCCAAAAATTTTCTTTTACAGCGCGTATTTTAAAGCGCTGTTCTATAATATTTTGAAATTAACGGATGATACAACAGTGCTTTAATGACAAGCGCTTTAGAAAAAGCGCTGTTGTAGGGTTATGAAGGGTTTAGGATTTACAAAAAAGTGCTGTTGTAGGGTCATGGCGATTTCACATAATGTTTACAGCGCTTTTAGAGCGCTTCGCATAAAAGTGCTGTAAAATATAGCGCTCTCACATAATGTTTACAGCGCTTTTTAGAGTGCCTTTTATAAAAGCGCAGTAAAATATAGCGCTCTCACACTATATTTATAGCGCTTTGTATAGAAGCGCTGTAAACTCTGTAAATGTTTTGAAATTTAATTTTTAAAAGCCTTTTACAGCGCTTATGGACAAAAGCGCTGTAAAATTACAAGTTCAGTTCAAGTTATATATACTTGATAAATAAATAAATAAAAACATATTTAATACATTCTCTCCCTTCGAACCCTATTACGAACCTTCCTCTCCTCTACAGAGTGATTGTTGTCTCAGGTGCTGTATTTATTAATTTGTTGTTGTCTCTAAAACTGATAAATTGTTACCTGATAAATCATATAAAATGTTAGATGATAAATTTGTTATGTTTTGAAATTTGTTCGATATGTTCTGTTTTGAAATCAGACTTGTATGCATGACCTTGGACATTCGTTTCCATTTTCCAATATTAGACTATATATATTATAGATTGGTATGATGTTATAGATTGATAAATTTGTGTAACACTGCATTCATAAATTCTTACATGATAAATCATATAAAATCTGTTCGATCTGTTCTGTTATGTTTTGAAATTAGACTTGTATGCATATATACTATAGATTGGTATAATGTTATAGATTGATAAATTTGTGTAACACTGCATTCATATAGGTCATATATAAATGGATCGAAAATAGATGTTTGCCAATCGATTGTCAAAAGAGTATGAAAATGGAGTGAAGGAGTTTGTTGAATTTGTAGTGAAGAATGCAAAAGACCCAAATCGAATCATTTGTCCTTGTTTAAAATGTTGTTTTGGAAAACGCATTAGAACAAATGAATTGGAAGGACATTTAGTATGGCATGAAATTGATCAAAGCTATACATGTTGGACAAGACATGTAGAGAAAAAAAAAAGGGAACACTTATTTTGAGAATGATGCGACATATGGTTTAAATGATTTCGACACAGATACATATGAGCGGGACCGAGTTGAAGAGATTGCAAAAGCAGTTCAAGAAGATCTTCGGGATTGTCCTAAAATGTTTGAGAGTTTGTTGAGTGATGCAGAGAAACCATTATATAATGGTTGTACTAAATTCACAAGACTTTCGGTGATATTAAAGTTGTACAACTTAAAAGCGAGAAATGGATGGTCTGATAAAAGCTTCACATAATTATTAACACTCCTAAAAGATATGTTGCCAGATGATAATGAACTTCCTAATCGAACCTATGAGGCTAAACGAATTTTGTGCTCTATTGGTATGAGTTACGAAAGGATTCATGCGTGTCCGAACGATTGCATTTTATTTCGAAACAAATATGAATTACTAAAGGCGTGTCCGAAATGCAATGTCTCTCGATATAAGAAGAAAGAATCTACTCCAGCAAAAGTCGTGTAGTACTTTCCAATAATACCAAGATTTAGGCGCATCTTTCGCAATGAAGAAGATTCAAAACACTTGATATGGCATGCAGATGAAAGAATTAGAGATGGAAAGTTACGACACCCTACAGATTCTCCACAATGGGCGAAAATTGATCACGAGTATCCTGATTTCGGTAGAGAGTCAAGAAATCTACGACTTGCACTTTCTATTGATGGAATGAATCCACATGGTCTTCAAAGCATATCACACAACACGTGGCCTGTGATTTTGTTGATTTATAACCTACCTCCATGGTTATGTATAAAGCGTAAGTTTATGATGTTGTCTCTGTTAATTTCTGGACCCAAACCAACCGGGGAATGATATCGACATATACTTGGCTCCTTTTATTGAAGATTTAAAAAATATGTGGGAGACAAGTGTGGAAGTTTATGATGGGTATAAGAAAGAATGTTTCAATTTGAAGGCTTTGTTGTTCGGCACAATTAATGATTTTCCAACATATGGTAATTTATCAGGATATAGCATTAAAGGTCAGTGTGCATGTCCTATATGTGAAGAGAGTACAAATTGGATGCGGTTGAAACATTGTAAGAAGATAGAGAGTCAAGAAATCTACGACTTGCACTTTCTACTGATGGAATGAATCCACATGGTCTTCAAAGCATATCACACAACACGTGGCCTGTGATTTTGTTGATTTATAACCTACCTCCATGGTTATGTATAAAGCGTAAGTTTATGATGTTGTCTCTGTTAATTTTTGGACCCAAACCAACCGGGGAATGATATCGACATATACTTGGCTCCTTTTATTGAAGATTTAAAAAATATGTGGGAGACAAGTTTGGAAGTTTATGATGGGTATAAGAAAGAATGTTTCAATTTGAAGGCTTTGTTGTTCGGCACAATTAATGATTTTCCAACATATGGTAATTTATCAGGATATAGCATTAAAGGTCAGTGTGCATGTCCTATATGTGAAGAGAGTACAAATTGGATGCGGTTGAAACATTGTAAGAAGAACGTTTTTCTTGGACATCGTAGATTTTTACCTTTTAGTCATCATTATCGTGGGTGGATAAATGCATTCAATGGAAAATCAGAGGAAGGTACTGCTCCAAAAGCACGAACTGGATATCAAATATTGCAAAAAGTACAAGGTTTGACCAATAAATTTGGCAAACCATTTGCGGGAGAGCTTGTCAAAACTGGGTGGAAGAAAAAGTCAATTTTCTTTGAATTGCAATATTGGAAGTCATTGTATATAAGACATTTTCTCGATGTGATGCATATTGAAAAAAATGTATTTGATAGTGTTATTGGTACGTTACTCAGTGTTCCAAGAAAGTCTAAGGATGGCATCAATGCAAGATTGGATTTGGTCGATATGGGAATAAGAAATGAATTGGGTCCCGTAAAGAAAGGAAATCGCACATATCTACCTCCAACCGCTCATACTCTATCTAGAAAGGAAACAATTGTTTTATGTAAATTTCTACACGAAGTTAAAGTTCCAGAAGGATACAGTTAAAACATTAAAAATATAGTTTGTATGAAATACCTCAAGTTAAAAGGTTTGAAGACTCATGATTGTCATGTTCTAATGGAGCATTTGCTACCAATAGGTATACGTTCCATTTTACCTGAAAAAGTTCGACGGGCCATAACTACATTATGTTTCTTCTTCAGGGAAATTTGTAGTAAAGTGATCGATCCTCATAAATTACTGACATTGTAAAGGGAAATTGTTGTTACTTTGTGTGAGCTTGAAATGTATTTCCCACCCTCGTTTTTTGATATAATGGTTCACCTTACTGTTCATCTTGTTAAGGAGACACAACATTGTGGGCCAACTTACATGAGATGGATGTATCCGATAGAACAATATATGAAAATATTAAAAGGGTACATAAAAAGTAGAAGTCGACCAGAAGGTTGTATTGTTGAACAGTACATTGTTGAAGAAGCTGCTGAATTTTATATTGAATATGTATCCAATGTTGAATCCATAGGACTTCCTATGTCTTGTTATTCGGGAAGAATAACAGGAGAAGGGATAGTTGGAAAGAGAGTAATGACTATATGAAGGACAGAATGGGAGCAGGCACAATTGTATGTTCTGCACAATGTTGAGGTTCAACCGTATGTTACAATACACATGGATCAGTTATCTAGTTTGAACATGAACAAGAATAAAAATTGGATAACACGAGAGCACAATCGATGTTTTATCCCTTGGCTAAAAAATCGTATTAGCTCAAAGTTTGATATAGACCTCGCTTCAATTTTAGAGAGATTGAGGTGGCTAGCAAATGGCCCGAGTTTACATGTCTTTTCTTATACTGGTTATGTAATTAACGGCTATACATTTTATACCACAAAACAAGATGATCAAACCACTATGCAAAATAGCGGAGTTGCTGTAGAAGCTAAAGCGATGCATATCTCAAGTGAAAAAGACAAAAACCCAATATATGCAAATCTATCATATTTTGGGGTTATCGAGCACATATGGGAGTTGAATTACACAATGTTTCGTGTTCCCATCTTTAGTTGCAAGTGGGTCGATAATAATAATGGCGTTCGGATTGATGAGTCAGGGTTCTTGCTTGTCGATTTTAGTAGGGTGGGATACAAAGATGAGCCTTTTATTTTAACGTCGTAAGCTCAACAAGTGTTTTTATGTCACTGATCTTGCTGATGATAAATGGTCTGTTGTCCTATCGACCAATAAAATAAGTGATGATAAAACAACATTGAAGATGCTTGTAATGATATTTTCTTTGCGACATCACAACCACGTGAAATTGATTCAACTGATGATGGTTTATATCTTAGAGATGATCATGATAAGGGAATTTGGATTAATCCATCGTTTTGTATCGTTAATGGACAAACAAATGTGAATCCCACCAGGAAAAGAAGAAAGGCATCTTAAGGTGTTTATGAGTTTTATATAAGTCATGTAATGATTTGTACTCATCGTGTAATTTATACTAATTTCATGTAACTTGACCTGCCAAAACTGAGTATTTCATTTTATGCTTATACTGATTTTCTGCCATAACTTAAACTGATCATGTAATTTAGCATTGATATACAGGCATTGATATACTGATTTTCTGCCAGAACTTGAACTCATCGTATAATTTTTTTAATTATATTATTTAATTATTTTAGAGATGACAATTTGATAAATTTTTTAATTATAATCTGAACTCATCAAAAAAGTTGATATGGACAATTTGATAAACAAAATTTTAGAGATGACAATTGGTATCCATGAGTATGGATAATATCTCACATTATAAAATGATATACATATTATTCTAAGGCTTTTAAAAATTCAATTTCAAAACATTTGCAACGCTTTGGTCCATAAGCGTTGTAGAAGGCTTTTAAAAAATAAATTATAATTAGAAAACAAAACATTTACAGCACTTTTGCCCATAAGCGCTGTAAAAGGCTTTTAAAAAATAAATTACAAGTACAAAATATTTACAACACTTATGGGAAAAAGCGCTATAAAATGCTTTTTAAAAATAAATTACAAGTGCAAAACATTTACAGCGCTTATGGGAAAAAGCGCTGTAAAATGCTTTTAAAAAATAAATTACAAGTACAAAACATTTACAGCGCTTATGGCAAAAAATGCTATAAAATGCTCATGTAGCGCCTTTTATATAGTGTGTCTATAACCGCTATAAAAGACTATTTAAGGTGCTTTTTATATAGTCTTTTAAAGTGCTTTGTTTATGAGCGATGTAATAGGTTAGGTCTTTTAAAGCGCTCTTTGGAAAAACGCTGTAAAAGGGTTTTTTAAAATATTATGTAAACTGATAATATCAGAAACTGCTTCTGCATTTTCTTTTTCATTACGTATTCTCATCCCTACGAACATGGCAGTGCGAAACCTTTATTCATTATGTACTCTCCATCTTCATTACTCTCTATACGAATCCTTCTCCCTAGTGAGAACCCTACTGTCCATATTCATTATGTACTCTCTGTTTTCATTATTCTCCATTTTCACTACGTACTATCCAAACGAACCATAAAGGTTATTAAGGCGCTTTTTGTTCAGTTTTTTAAAGCGCTTTGTGGAACCCTAATGCTATCTTCTCGCTACACAAGACATTACTACTTGTATTTCTGCGACATCGTAACCCTAAACTACAGGTATTGTTATTAATATCTTGTTGTCACTAAACTTATAGTGCATGTTCTATTTATTCAATCTGTTGTTGTCACTAAACTGCATGTTGAACTTATATTGTGTGAAATGTGTAGATAAATTGATTCCAACAACGATTTAGGTCGTCAAAACGATGAAGTTGTAAACACTGACGTTGTAAACATTGAAGCTGTCAACGCTAAAGGCTATGAAAACGAAGTAAAGCTTGGGGAAACTATAATGCAAAATGTCATCAAAGCAAGAAGTACTGGAATAAAATTTGAGGTATATATACTATACTTTTGTTTGGATTTTATTTTTTTTCTTTTTTGAAAGCAAGCACTTACACTCTATGTGTTTATTAGGCGGGATGGAATGAAAGTGGCCAGCCGATTGAGCCCAACAGTTCAATGATGGTAAGCTATATCGGTGTTGTTGTCCGCCAAAATATATCAATAACAATCGATGACTGGAGAGACAGCTTTGAAGGATGCTAAAGACATATTGTGGAGTGATGTACAAGTAACATTTTTACTCCATTTTTTTGTTACTTATAATTTTTTCCATTGAAAAGCTTTTATTCAAACTCTTTATTTATTTGGTTTGCAGAGCGCTTTTAACATTGAAGATATGCAGAAAAATTACGTGCTGAGAGTTGCTGGTAAAATTCACAGAGGACTTAGATCTCATCTGTCGAATTGTTACTTAAGAGACAAGTGTGGAAATGTGAATGTTGAAGCTCCAAACATTTACAAACACTATATATCAACTGAATAGTGGACCTCTTTTGTAGCTAAACGTTCAAACCCCACATTTGTGGTAATATTTATTTTATTAGCATGTGTGTTTTATTCATATCTTATTTTTTTACACGATCATTATTATTTTTATTTATATATAGAATATAAGTACAGCAAATCGGGAGCGAGCAAAGAACCGCATCCATACAAAAGATCGCGTATGGGGTATGCGCGTTTAGATCACTTTAATATTTTTTAATATTGTCTTTTAAAAATGATATTGAACTTATCTTTTTAATACTACATGTATTTTAGGAAAATTTGGAACAATGTCTTGAAAATCAAGATGAGAATATAGAAGTTAGCTGTAGGGACATTCTCGGCAAGGTATTCAATGTTTCTGAATATTCTGGCTGTGTGAGGGGTAAGGGAATTGGCGTGACTCCCAAAAGTTATTTTTCACATGAGAATGGCACAAATCCCTCGAATGATCAAGTATTAGAAGCGCTGAAAATCCTATCAGAGCAAGTTGCATACTTGGTTAAAAAGGATAAGGAAAAACAACTTCAACATGAAATGCAAATAGACAGTGAAGATGGAAGTTGCAACATTGCTCATAAAAGTCTCCCGAAGGTAATTAATTACTTAACGAAATAAGAAATCCATTCAACCTAATTGTTTCACATACTTATGTATTAACCATTGATTTAATTTAGGGTGTTTCACGTTGCTGCCTATACTTGTCTTCCCCTACCCATCGCATGGTTGGGAAAGAAACATTGTACAATATGTTGGGAGAAGTATTGCACAACAATCTCGTCCCTGCCGGCCATGTTAAAGTGTCACATGTGGTAGCTTTAGAACCACTTGCACCGTTGCCTATCCCCAACAACGACGGAGATATGAAATTTTTGGGAGAAGTAATAGGTAGCTATGTGGCATGGCCGAAACATCTTGTTGGCACTGAGGAGGTATGTTTTAATTGCTATGTATGTTTAGTTGTATGATTATGATTGATTATGTTTTATTGTTGATTTTTCTGCTTTTAATTTCACATTTATTTATATTATAGCTAAAGGGAATGATAAGATCCCTCGCAACGAGTCTGTCATTTCACCAAAAAAGGCAGAATAGGTTTGACATATACATCAATTCATGTATACGAAATGATTAGCTTACTATAATAACTAACAAACTGATCAACCTCATTTTTTTCAGATTCAACCAAAAAATAAACCCGTTGCACCGCAGGTGCAGGTCCGTGGTAAAAATAAATCTTCCAAAATGCAAAAACTGGATCGAGGAAAATCAGTTGCTGCTCTTAAAATAAGTCAACCATGCCTTGCTCGATTTGGTTCGTGTCTTGACATAACAACAAAGATGAATATGGAGAGCAACAATGATACACGTATGATAAACATAGAAAAAGGTATATTCAGAGAAGAGTATTTAGAAATACTTGGCAAAGAGCAAATGACGTAAAGAGCATTTAGAAAGGTATATTCCTAGGCTTATATGAACTTCTAGATTATAAAGAGCTAAGTGCTACTGTCATCAGCCTTGGAATGCACAAAATGACATAAATGTTCATCCAATGACACAAACGCACTTATTGAATGAACTAGATTTCTTAAGAACGAAAAGTGATTAGAATAAGCCTTGGAATGCACAAAATGACATAAATGTTCATCCAATGACACAAACGCACTTATTGGATGAACAACATTGATTAAGAATGAAAAGTGATTAGAATAAGCCTAGCAATGCACAAAATGACGTAAATGTTAAATTAATGACACAAATGCGCTTATTGGATGAACTGCATTCTTTAAGAACGAAAAGTGATTATAATAAGCCTTGGAATGCACAAAATGACGTAAATGTTCATCCAATAACACAAACGCACTTATTGAATGAACTACATTCCTTAAGAACGAAAAGTGATTAGAATAAGCCTTGGGATGCACAAAATGACGTAAATGTTCATCCAATGACACAAACGCACTTATTGAATGAACTACATTCCTTAAGAACGAAAAGTGATTAGAATAAGCCTTGGGATGCACAAAATGACGTAAATGTTCATCCAATGACACAAACGCACTTATTGGATGAACTACATTCCTTAAGAACGAAAAGTGTTTAGAATAAGCCTTGGGATGCACAAAATGTTGTAAATGTTCATCCAATGACACAAACACACTTATATGAACTTCTCGATCATAAAGAGCTAAGTGCTACTATCATCAGCATATACATCAGGTAATATAAATACTTTATTTGAGATAAAAATTACCTTTTAATTGCATCACTGCCACATTAATTTATAGATAATTAATCTAATTTTATATTTTCATTGAAGGTTTTTGTATGAAAGTTCGTGTGCACGCGGAAATTGTCAAGTAGATTTTCATTCTTATCTCTGCATAAACTATCCATGTTTAAACTTGATCCAGTTAATGTAAAAAAATATGTAGTTGATATACTTATAGAAAATAAAGAGAAGGACAAGCTGTTTCTGGCACCATACAATTTAGGGTACGTCATTAGATACTTTATCTATATCTTTTTTAATTTATGATATTATGAGTTGTGTAAACAAATTTGCCAACCAAATTTTTGTTGTTGTAGGCAACATTGGGTGTTGTTTGCCATAAAGGCGACTTCTAAAATTGTATATTATTTAGACCCATTGCACGGTCATTTCAACAATCACCCTGATATAAAGAACATCTTTGACACGTAAGTAATATTCATTTATTTCTTACATATATAAATTATGTGTTTGGTCATTTAATAATAATCACATTTATTTGATGGTGCTCTGCAAGTTTTTCGCGCTCAAAGGGGTGCTTCAGTGTCGAAGAATAAGTCAAACAACATCACATGGCTTCCAATAAAGGTTTGAAATTTTTGTTATAGAACTTAATTATATGCCTTTAAATTTTCATTTACAATCAATGCATACATATTTATTGGCGTACATGTTTTATTTTAGTGTCCGCGTCAAACTAACAACATAGACTGCGGATACTATATAATGAGGTTCATGAAAGAGATTGTTGATCTGAATTAACATATAATTCCGGAACTGGTACGTTATTTTCATTATATTTTGATTTTCATATATAAACTATATATATATATATATGTATATTTGATTCTAACTTATTTTTCTTCAGTATTTTGATAACTTCAACCCAACATACTTAGAAAGTGATCTCAAAGAAATAAAAGAAGAATGGTGTCAGTTTGTCCTCAAACTGAAAGTTATATAATTTGTAATTAATTTGTTGCTTCTGTCGTGATGTAATTTGTTGTTGTGAATATGTAATTCATACTGTGAATATGTTGCTACTATCAATATGCAATTTGTAATTTGTTGCTACTGTCATGATGTAATTTGTAGTTGTGAATATGTTGCTACGAAACACTTGTAATTGATATTATTGAATGTGAATATGAAATTGTAATTTATTGTAATTTGTTGCTGTAAAACACTTGTAATTGATATTGTTGAATGTGAATATGAAATTGTGAATATGAATTTTGATATTTGTGAATATGAATTTTGATATTGTGAATGTGAATTTTAATGTTGAAAAGAAGAACCTGATTGTGATATTTGATGTTGATAACAATGACATAAAAAAGACAGCACTTTTTTTAAAAATGCCATAAAAAATCCTTTTACAGAGCTTTTTTAAACGTTTTACAGCGCTTTTCTAAGCCTTTTACAACATTTGTTTGAAAAAGCGCTATAAAACTAGTATAAGAAGCGCTTTATATATGGACCTATTATAGCGCTTTTTTGAAAAAACGCTGTAAACATAGTATAAGAAGTGCGCTTTATATATGGACCTATTACATCGCTTTATTGAAAAAGCGCTGTAAACATAGTATAAGAAGCGCGCTTTATATATGAACCTATTACAACGCTTTTTCAAAAAAGTGCTATAAACATAGTATAAGAAGCGCGCTTTATATATGGACCTATTACAACGCTTGTTTTATTTTCAATAGCGTTGTTGTATCCTTTTACAGCACTAGATACTATAGCGCTTTAAGCGTTGTAAAGGGCTTAAAAAAACGCTTTAAAATGATCTTTTTGGCGTAGTGTAAGTATCTTAATTTTTATTAATGTCAGTCGACTGCACATAACCAAATCAACATGTTATTCATCAATTTGAGTTCAATTTTGCGAGAAAAATTATAAAAAAGTCAATTAAACTAATTATTTTTTTTATTTTGATTTTTTTTCTCACCAAACATACGAACCAAATCAATATATTATACTCATAACTCCATCTCTCATAAACTTATGCAACTTTTCAGTCGAATTCGTTCTCTTTTTGCAGTTGTGTTTGCAAAAAAATTGCGTGTTTACATTATAAAATTACAACCTAAAATTTTAATATACAATAAAATAATATATCTAATTTATTAGTTAAAATTTAAAAAATTTGACCCCCTCAAAATACTTGTTCAAGCTCCGCCACTATATAACATGTATAATACAATTACTCCATCCAATTAAAATTATATAAATAAAAGAAAGAAATAGTTGCAATTGTTAAACAAATAAAATTATTACTTGATGATTAGAAATATGAAAATTAAAATTGCATTTTAGCCTTTTTTTTTTAGAGTAAAGAAAAGTAATTTCAAAAAGAATTGTAAAAAGCATCAATTTTTGTTATTTTGAGAAATTTTTGAAGTAAAGAAACAAAAATTTAAAAATTATTTATTTATTTTTATTTTATGAAATTATTAATGTTGTATTAAGTAATTTAAAACTAAATTAAAATGCCGAAAAAAGTATTTTCAGAAAATTTAAAAGTAAAGAAAAGTAATTTAAAAAATAAATGGAAAAATAATAATTTTACTTACTAAATTTCAGAATTTAAAAAAAAAATATATTTTTTTCAAAAATTATTAAATTAGTATTAAGTAATTTAAATTTTATGTCACCATGATTTTCACATCCTCATGTAAGCTTTTATATACATCACTTAAATCATTGTCCCATCACCAAATTGAAACTCAAATTAATATTGAAGGACCATATGTCGACATTTTTTAAAATAGAAAACTAAAATTGCAAAAAAAAATTGAGGACCAAAATTGCATATCCAAAACTAAAATTTTAGTCTTATTTACTATAGTTAGGAGACCAAAAGTGCATATAAGTGGTTGCAATAACAACACCTTACACTTCTATTCTAGTACACTAAAAAATAAAAAATAAGGTAATTAAAGCATGATATAGTGGGTGCTTATCGTTTAAGGTTCAAAGCTCGGACCGGAATTCGACTATTTTAAATTAAAAGTATTTTTTTTTTAATTTTACACTATTAAAATTAAATTCCACATAAAATATGATAAGTTAACCTATAAAATTAAATTATTTTTTAATTTTTTACTAATATATAATATAATTAAAAAAACAAAAGTTTGGACAATAGTCATAATTTTACACTATTAAAATTAAATTCCACATAAAATATCATAAGTTAACCTATAAAATTAAATTATATATATATAAAAGTTGAATCCAAATCAAATTATATAACTCTTAACAATAAATAAAATGATGTATGACGTCATGCACCTACTTTTAAAAACTTACTAGTAACAAGTGATACTATACTACTAGTAACTACAAATTAAGTAAAACACCACCAACAATGTTATGGTTTTACAATATGTAACCGCTACTCTTTCATGGTTGATCAAACTGGAAGATTTTGCACCAAGGACCTTGCGATCACATTTGTTTTGTGTTCTATTGATGTTGATGTTCTCAACAATGTAGGGACTTACTTTGTTGTCTTTTTTTTAATGTTCATTTGCATTTCTAATTTCTAATTATATTTGGTGTGTTTTTCATATCAGTCTTCTTTCATGCACTTTTTTTTGTCTATAAATGAAATGATTTAATTATCATAAAAAATTCACACATAATTTTAAAGTTTTGGATTCGAACTTGAGATATATTATCAAACATAACAATATCAGCATTTATTAGTTAAATTAATATTTAAATACATGGAGTATAAAACATACCTATAATCTCATGCACTTAATAATCTCATATAGGTAATATTACACATGGAGTATAAAGCATACCTATATAAATTAAAGTGTGTACTACACAAAAAATACAAAAAAGACATTTTGACATGATTTAGGCTAGATGAGGCCTGCAATTGCAAGGCCCACTATATCCAAAATGCAAAATTGTTATTTTTTTTTTTAAATTAGTTTAAATTTTTTTATTAGAAACAAAGAGAGAATAGCAAAATTTGGGCCAACCACCGGCCCAATTGCTGGTTTTTTCTGATTTCTATTAGTTTTTTGGTTTGATTGCAATTCAGTTGAGGTTAAATTGGACCGGATTGAGGTCTAGTTCCCAATTCAATTATCTGACACGGTCAATCCGTACTAGTTTTAAATACCTTGCTAAAAAGTCCTATATTGTTTGGGAATATAGGTCAAAGGTAGTTTATGAGCACCCATATTCTTCAACCTATCCAATTATCTTTCACAAATTATAAAACTATGAAGACTCACATATGACCCAAAATGGACGATACATTAGAAAAGTGGGATTCAAACTTGAGGATAGAAAATTGGCACTGTATGTGGTAACAATTATTTTCTTAGTTGGTGGTCACGGTTGATATTAGAAGAAAATTATTCAATCCAATGAATTCAATGAGTTTCGTTGTACTTCGATCTAAATTTCAATAATGTATTTCGTGAAGAACTCAGAACAGATTGCAGGTATTTAGGAGAAAATTTGTCTTCAATATCTCATATTTGGAGGAGATTACACTCAAGACTAAATCTTCTTAAACACAGTAAGAACACACAAGATTATGTGTGGAAGACATTTTGCTCTAATACTATTTATTGAATCAAAGAAGAGAAACTTAGAGTCAACAAGATTATTATTCTCAAATTTGTGTCTTTTGGAATCTAAAACCTCTTCGAAGATTTGTAGTCAACTAGTACAAATATGACGAGTAGCAAAGTTTACAGTGGATGTAGTTATTTGCATCGTCATTTCGATCTAATCAGAAACTCTTTTTCATATCGTTTCTCTACGAAATCAAGAATCACATGTTGGATAATTACTCAATAAGCAATAACGTCTTCCGATTTTTGAGTGAATCAAGAACTTGCTATAGCAGATCAAGCCATTCTCTTGCAGTTCAACATCACAATTTTGACGCATCACGTGCATGTTAAATACGTGTTTACAACCATGTTTCAGAGAATCTCTTCCATCGATCCTAATCACTGTGAAATCCCTATCTTTCTTGATGAATTTGAGTTCCAAATTGGAAACTTGGCACCATTTATGGGAATAAAATCCATGAGAGTCTCTACCCACACGAGGTCTAACAAATTCTTTTTAATTTAATGTTTATATAAAACATAAATCACTTAATATTCAACTCATTTTAATTAAAATTAATTTATTTAGAATTATTTTTTATCACATAATCAAACAAATCCTTAATTTAAATTACCACTCCTTCAAAAGTTCCAATAACTTCACAAAAAATTATCCATTTTTATTCTTCTCAAACACAATTCGAATGGTGTAAAGAAGCAAGCATGAAACTTCACTCGTTTAAGCATGGAACCTTTTTTTTAACCCTTATCAAGAATCATAGCATCTTTTTAACTTTCAACAAAAACAATAACATTAAATAAAAAACTAATCCTTTTTCCTTTGAATATACATTTCTTTTGTTCACTTACTAAAAGACAAAGAAACCTCCTTTCCCAAGTCCCTTTCATGAACTGAAAAGTTAGAGAATCCAAATCCAAAGTTTTGAACAATGTGGGTTAAGGTTATTCTTTTTCTTGCAACAATTTCTTTTTCCCTTTTTAACTCAGCAGTTTCTCTTAATCGTAGAAGTTTTCCACCTGATTTCTTATTTGGAACTGCTTCTTCAGCTTACCAGGTTTTTGTTCTTTCCTATGTTTTTTTTTTGTTTTGTTTTTTTTCCTCTTTACATCTATCTATGTAAACTGTTGGTTAGATCTCTTTTTTTTGTTATATGTAGTATGAAGGTGCTGCACATGAAGGTGGCAAAGGACCAAGCATATGGGATACCTTCACTCATAGTCACCCAGGTTTGCATATTTTCTTCATTTCTCTTTTCTTCTTTTTCTTTTGCACTTTCTTTTTTGGTTTAGGTTTTAGTAGTCATCTAGAATGGTTCTTCTTTTGGGTCTTAACCATCTGATTCTTGGGAGAATAAGACTTTAATAATTTGGAGTTTGATCGGGAGGTAAGTAAACTGGTAAGGATTGTTGAAGTCAAGTTTGAACTCGAGTACTTTTGAATGGTTCTTTGTTCCTATGTAATAGTTTTTTCTGAATTGGTAAATTAAAATAATAAGGATGTTGCTAAGATATTTATTGGGTTGGTATTGAAGAAAGTGAATATATATTCTCTGCATTGAAGGAATCAAGCATTTGACATAGTAACAAGATCTGGACCGTCGAATAAAGATTTGACGGTCTGTATTCTGAGTTTGGTAAATCGGGTCGGAACGTGAGTAGTTTAATTTTGATTCGACGGTCTAGATCGCTGAATGCATGGAAATCAAATACAGATGAACTTCAATGATTCCCCATCTCATTAATTTGGGGGCTAATATGTGGGAAGATATCACAAAATTATATAGCATTGATACTACAGAAGTTCAGATTGAAGGCGTGTCCGGCGTTCGTTATATGTTGGTGTCAGATACCAACACATTTGATTACATTTAACATTTGTTTTCTCAAATTATTACTGGTGTTTATGTATCAATGTCGTGTCTGGTATTTATATTTGTGTCAGTGCTTCATAAATACAAAAATCATCTCTGTCAACAGTATAAGACATGCTGCTGCTAGGCAAACAATTTTTTTTTGAATCAAGTCAATTAAACAACTGATAGAAAAGAAAAGCAGTGAATCTGCTTCCTGAATCATTGCCTAGTAAAAACGAGTTTCTTTGTCCTTGTTTTAATAAAGCAAACTCAGAAATATTGTACATTCTTTTGGTTTTTCAGATAGAATAGTAGACCACAGTAATGGAGATGTTGCCATTGATTCATACCACCGCTACAAGGTACTTTCATTCTCTTAATTTGAGTTTATATACTTAGATGAATTTCCCTACTATTGAGATTTGATTCGATCGGAATGGGTGAAATCGTCGCCCCTGAAAAACAAATTCAGGAAGATGTGGCCATGATGAAGGATATTGGATTTGATGCCTACAGGTTTTCCATCTCTTGGTCTAGAATACTACCACGTGAGTATCTCTGTAATCATCTTTTACTTATCCTTGAACTAGTTTTTCAATAAGTACACCTCCAAACTTAAATATAAGCAAAAAACAAAATACATAGCTAGTGGTGTTTCTAAGGGAACTATTAAGTATTAACACTTTATTGAATTGAACTTAGCTATCGGTGTTTCATATTGCAATTAAGCTTAAACTAAATTGTCTTTTAGGTGGAAACTTGAAGGGAGGAGTTAATCAAGAAGGAATCATATATTATAACAATCTCATAAATGAACTGGTTTCAAATGGTTAGTATGACTTAATTCTCACTTTCTCTTGTTTTTTCTCCTCATGATACCTCAAAATAAACTAAATTTGATTTTGATGTACCTTTTTGTTTACAGGACAGAAGCCCTTTATAACTTTATTTCATTCTGATCTCCCTCAAGCTCTTGAAGACGAATATGGTGGTTTTTTGAGTCCCAAAATTGAGTAAGCAATTATATAATATTACAATGTTATGTAATTCAGAGATAGACTCTTTCATTCTTACTAGCAACACATTCTTTGATACTCTCTTTGCAAATTTTTTTTGTAATTGGTTGAAATTTACATGGATCCCTAGGAAATGAAACCCTCATAAATTATTGGGACGCACATGAACTTCAAACAATAATAGATAGTGTTAGAAAGAGATGTTAAAGAGTGTGTCGTTAGCACTTTTCTTCTTCCTATTCTCTTATAAGTAGTGGTGGTAATAAGCTAGGCTAACCAACACGGGCCTATGACCTAGCCTATATTAGGCTCTGGTCAAACCGGACTTTTTTTTTTAAATAGAAAATACCAAGACTTTTTTAGAAGTCTATTTAGTTAAAAAGGAAAGACTATATACCATTGAAAAAGCCTTTTAGGCCTATCCAAACGGTCTACATAAGTAAATAAAGTAATTTTGTTTTACTATTATTATTATTATTAAATTTTGTACTTTTTGTTAAATTATAAATTTGTTAACCTTTTATATAATTTAAACATTCTAACTTAAGTCCATTTTGAACATATTTAAAGATATTAACCTAGATCTAGATCTCAAAGTAGAACTTAACCTATGATCCATTGGTTTATAGGCTATTTAAGAAAACCTATATCACTTTGCACTTGAGTGGTGTAGGTTTTCGTAAAAATAGTGAAATAGGCTTTTAAACAAGCATTCAGACCTTGTCAGACTTTCTGAAATGTCAGATCAGCCTTTAAAATGAACCTGTGGCACATAATTGGTCAGACTCAATCCTAACATTTTCAAATTAAGTCAAACTCAAATTTTGCAAAGGTTAACTTAACGTAGTATGTTCCAATGCCTACTCCCAATTAATAGAAAATTGACATTTTGATTATGCAAACAGGCAAGATTTTGCGGATTATGCAGAAGTATGCTTCCGAGAATTTGGTGACAGGGTTAAGCATTGGATTACATTAAATGAGCCATTGCTTTATAGCACTCAAGGTTATGGAATTGGATCATCTCCACCCTTGAGGTGCTCTAAGTGGGTAGCTAACTGCAGTGCTGGTGATTCTAGTACTGAACCCTATGTGGTTTCACACCACCTGATTCTTGCTCATGCTGCAGCAGTAAAAGTCTACAGGGAGAAGTTCCAGGTTGCTGCATAATTATTTTTTAGTTTAAATATGCATTTAGTGCCTTACTTCATGTAAATATACTGTTTTTTGCTTTTACTTTATGTATTTTTTGTTTTGTTTTTAGTCCTTGCAAATATATTAAATTTTGCTTTTGTTTTCTTTTCGTCTTTGCCAAATTTATTTATATTGGAATTGGTCCCTGTAATTTGTGTAATATATTTTAGTCCTCGTCAAACTTATATTAGAGGGACTAAAATCAATATATATTGCAGAGATCAATTAAAATATATACAAATATTCCTGGGACTAAAATAAAACAAGGACCAAAAGCAAACAATATCTTTGTAAGAAGGAAAAACAAAAATATTTTTACAGAGATAAAAAGCAAAAATAAGTATATTTGTAGCCAAATACATCTTTAAACCTTTTTGTTTCAAATTCCACAGCATATAGAAATTGACTACAATTTAGGACTCAAATCATGCAATATATGATTAGTATAAGATTAACCAACTATGAATGATTCTATAACAGAATTCTCAGAAGGGTCAAATTGGGGTAACATTAAATTCTGCATGGGTTATGCCACTATCCCAATCAAAAGAGGACCGAGATGCGGCATCTCGAGCTCTTGCTTTTATGTATGACTGGTAAGTGTCTTTCGCTTTCCAACTCGAAATGCTCTTGTTTATAATTCTGTTAATCTATTATTATAATATATTAAAAGAGAGACTTGAATTCTATTAGGACAACTCATTTTTATCTATGTCATATACTACAGTATTTGTTAATTCACAAAAGTTCTGATGTGACACTTTATAAAGTACACTATATCTTCAATCCTCTACTTCTATTTTATTTTATTTCACCAATATGTAACGCAAATCTTTTTATTTGTTCATCCAAGTACAATTATTCCATACGTTTTGCAATTTCAACTCCTGACTCATCAATACACTTCAAAGCCCTGATTACTCATCAAACCTTTCATTTCTATAATTCATACAAAAAAACAAATCACCCAATATCTTCAAAACATCACAATGCAAGTTCGACTACATAGACATATAAAGATCCATCTATTCTTTTTCATCCACCCTCTTGCATTAGATTAATGATAAAGACATTATGATATGCAACCAAACCATGTCCATTAGGGTGACATATTCTCAGTTTATATATACTTCAATAATATTGTTTATATATTGTCAATTATTGTTGAAGATCATCATCAATTATTATTGAAGATCATATATATAACTATAATTGCATAGAAGGTGAGTTTTTCCAGTATGATATTGAATGCGTCTCCCATATATTTTTTTTTTATAATTAAAAAAGTACAAATCAAAACTTTTTATCATTTCCCTAATCATTAAATATTTCTAACCAATAATATTAAATATTTCTAACCAATTTTATATCTTAAACATCCACAAACTCTTCTCGCCTATAATTTTTTGTAATCTACTCTTGAAGTTTCTTGACCAAGTCAAATAATTATTTGAAAATTCCATTTCACATTCTAATTAAAAAATTTTTGTTTTGTTTTGTAGTGTTCCTTCCATATATCACCTATATTTGTATACATGAAGAATTGTTTCAATATTTTGAATACTATTATCAACATTGTTTTTAACAAACTACCATCTATGAGTGAATGTTATAATACCGCAGCGCACACAATATCATTTAGTGCATGCTTAAATTGACAATGAGATTGAATGAATTACGATGAACATATAAAACTGAAAATGTCAAAAAGTACATAAAATTATAAAATTTAATGTTTCAAAACAAATATAAATCATATAAAATGAAGAATATATTATAGTTAAATGTACAACTTTAACAATAAAGAAATTTTAACTATTTAACAAATATATCATTGGAAGATCTTTACTGAAAACAAAAAGTTTGAACAAATCAATTCCACATTTAAAAAAAAATTAAAGACAAGGATTGCATCTCTAAAGTTACAAAATCTTATGAATAGTCTCACATTTCAGTATATACTTTGCATGCCTTGTATTAGTCAACAAAATTTTACCTTTTCCTTTTTACTAAAGCAAACCTAGCCTTATATAGTTATTCGAAAATATATTTACCTTTTGACACATAAATTATTATTATACTCACTAATATTTGCACAAGTTAGCATCTAGTTTTCATAAAGTTCATGCATAGTTTTGTTTTGTGATTAAGATTGAAGCTTGAATTATACTCTTCTCTCCTCTTATTTAAAATTCACTCTCCAATAGCAATAAATAATTAAATATGTAATGCATTTTAATCCGTTTTGATATAATCAAACTTCGCAAGTTCATATGAACTTTTTTACTGTCATTCTTAACATTATTAACACATAGCATATGTTTGAAATTACTACACTGAAATAAAATATAAGCAAAAATAGTATCTGAAAAGTTGATGTATTTGGTCTTAATTTTTAACCATATAAATCAACTTTTCAGATACAATTTTTTTATTATATTTCATTTTAAAGAGAGTAATGTTTTTCGAATAATTTCCGGTACACAGTCATGTCTAACTAATCATTGTGTCTTTCAAGGTTCATGGAACCCTTGAACTCTGGTTCGTATCCTGCAGTAATAGTGAACAAAGTAAAGGAACGTTTGCCGAGGTTTTCAAGAAGTCAATCCTTAATGGTCAAAGGATCTTTCGATTTCGTCGGTTTAAACTATTACACTTCAACTTATGCAACCAATACTCCTTGTCAGCTTGGAAAGCCAACAGTTTTTACAGACAATTGTGTCAGATTTACTAGTAAGTCATTCTATATAAACCTTTGTTTTACTTTTTATTGAAGTTTTCTCATATTTTTGTTACTCATGATCCATTTTGTTTCACTTGTATCAGATGTAAGAGATGGAGTTCTCATTGGTCCAAAGGTACTTGAATATGGAGATATGTAAAACTGTTTAATTGGTTCAATGTCTTTATTTTTCAACTCACTTTTATACAAACGTATTCAAACATAAATTACTTTAACATAAACTCACTTTTAACTAAAATAAATTCAGTGAAAAATCAATTTTCGCTAAACCCTAAAACATAACACACATTTAGATTCATTTTGTGCATGAAAATAAAAAGTTATCACTAAAACTACAAATTAGGCAAGGACTCACTCTACATAAAAATGACACACCTTGTTCCTCCAGATTTGGTTAATCTAAAATAAGTTCTTACTTCATAGAATTATAAAGCAAAGTAAGATATCTCAATTATTGACGAGAAAATCAATTGTTGATATTTTAACATATTTAAGATTTGTTATATATGTGTATATAATATCGATCATTGATTTTTTTATCAACACTTTAAACCGATATTTTACTCTTGGAAGTGATCAACTAACTTTTGAGCAGCCAAATCATTTCTCAGTCTCACCATACTTCCTTTCTCCGTACGACTTTTTCAAAAAGGATTTAAGAAGTGAGTAATGTTGTAGGCTGCCTCAGACTGGCTCTATGTGTATCCACCAGGAATTCAAGGACTACTACAATACACAAAGGAGAAATTTAACAATCCAATTATTTACATAACAGAAAATGGTAAGATTATTTTTCTCCTAATGCTGCATCTTTACAGCGTAACAAAAATAGATTTTTGTTTGTTTGAATCAAATTATTCAAATTTTTGCAGGGATTGATGAGGTTGATGATGGCAAAAGGTCACTTGATGACAAAATGAGGATAGACTATATTAGTCACCACTTATTGTATCTTCAAAGGGCCATAATGTGAGTTTAAAATGAGCGATCTATGAAGCACATACACGGGAACACGACACTCACACTAACACATTGATATTAATAATGATTTGAAAAATAAAAGAAATTGAATGTAACTACATGTGGAAATTAACACGTGCTGCTGCCACACACTAGACATACCTTCAATCTAAAATGTCGGTGCTACATAGTAAACAATACATTTAGTTGTGAAGTTTGCACTTAACAACCTGTGTTTCTATTTTGGCCTCAATAGTCTGAAGCCTAACTAAAACTTTGAATTTGGTAGGAATGGAGTGAGGGTGAAGGGATACTTTACTTGGTCATTGTTGGACAATTTTGAATGGAATGCTGGCTACACACTCCGCTTTGGACTCGTGTATGTGGATTACAAGAATGGACTTCGAAGATACCGTAAAAGGTCTGCTTTGTGGTTCAAATTATTTCTCCACAAATGAAATGGTCCACTCCTTACTATGAATTAGAATTGGTGGAAAAGAGATTGTAATAGTCTTTCCTTCTTAATCCTAGTCACAACTTTAGGCCATTGTAAGTACTAAGCATGGCTAATATGATGATTTCTGATATGTGACCAAGTGTGAGGCTTCATTATCTGTTGTTGTACTATCTTATTTGGTTTCTTTACTTGTTTGTATTTTCTATTTGGGGAAAGATATATTGGAAGCTATAAAGCACCAATACCATTACTGGATACCACACTAACAATGACACAGAGACACCGATAGTAATTTAAACAAAGAAAAGTAGTTGAATGTAACTAACTAAATGTCTTGGTGTTTGATGCATGGGCATGTCAGATATAAGACATATTTTCAATTTGCAGTATCGGTGCTAAGAAGAACGCAAGAGAAGCGCTATATTTACTAGAACAAAAGAAATGAAAATAATTCAAAAACAATACTGACAAGATCCGACACAATTGGTGGATCCCTTAGGTATGTTGTCATAGGTTTTGATCATGGCCTTTTGTATGGTTAAGAAAAATACATTCTGATATCTTTTGTGAAACAAATTTTGGCCTTTTACGTTTTTTTTAATCATTTAGTTGATTTAAGTTTAATTTAATTTCTATTTAGATCCTATTAGTTTTTATTTTTTTATATAGTACTTTAAATTTTATTATATTTATATTGTTAGTCATTTGTTTCATTTTCAATAACGATTGGTGCAAATTGAAAACATTTCATGATTAGAAATTTTACTAAATGCTGCAATAATATGTCCTCATACTAATCTTTCTGAAAATATTCGCCAAACTTTATAATCGGTCTACATTTTTTGATTTTTTCTACAACCATTTTTAGACACATGTATAGTATTTAAAAATTTGATAATAAAGGTCTATTCACATAATCCATGTCAATAATTTTATCCACTTACAAAGAAGTTTGAACAGTCAACTCATTGTGCCGTTTAGATTAGATCTTACCAGTGTTTCGAGAAAATGATCAAATTTAAAGGAATACATGTGTAATTTAATATAATTTGAAGGCTAATGGTGCAAATAAAATATAACTTAAATGACTCAATCTAAAAAATAAAAAGGAAAAGAGTATATTTCACAAAAGTAGTATATGTACGACCCAAAATGATAAGAGAGAGGTTGATTATCAATGATAAGAGAGAGGTTTATAGTTAAAAAATTTATCAAATTGTCATCTCTAAAATAATTAAATAATATAATTAAAAAAATTATATGATGAATTATATAAGCATAAAATCAAATACTGATCAGTTTTGGCAGGTCAAGTTATTACATAAAATTTTACACAATGAGTACAGATCATTACATGACTTATATAAAACACATAAACACATTTAAGATGCCGTTCTTCTTTTTCTGGTGGGATTCACATTTGTTTGTCCATTAACGATAAACGATGGATTAATCCAAATTCCCTCATCATGATCATCTCTAAGACATAAACCATCATCAGTTGAATCAATTTCACATGGTTGTGATGTCGCAAAGAAAATATCATTACCAGCATCTTCAACGTTGTTGTTATCATCACTTATTTTATTGGTCGATAGGACAACAGACCATTTATCATCAGCAGGATCAGTGACATAAAACACTTGTTGAGCTTGCGACGCTAAAATAAAAGGTTCATCTTTGTATCCCACCCTCCTAAAATCGACAAGCAAGAACCCTGACTCATCAATCCGAACACCATTATTATTATCGACCCACTTGCAACCAAAGATGGGAACACGAGACATTGTGTAATCCAACTCCCATATGTGCTCGATAACCCCAAAATATGATAGATTTGCAAATATTGGGTTTTTGTCTTTTGCACTTGAGATATGCATCGCTTCAGCTACTAGAGTGACTCCGCTATTTTGCATAGTGGTTTTCTCATCTTGTTTTGTGGTATAAAATGTATAGCCGTTAATTACATAACCGATGCAAGAAAAGACATGTAAACTCGGGCAATTTGCTAGCCACCTCAATCTCTCTGTAATTGAAGCGAGGTCTATATCAAACTTTGAGCTAATGTGATTTTTTAGCCAAGGGATAAAACTTCAATTGTGCCCTCGTGTTATCCAATTTTTATTCCTGTTCATGTTCAAACTAGGTAACTGATCCATGTGTATTGTAACATACGGTTGAACCTCATCATCATTGTGCAGAATATACAATTGTGCCTGCTCCCATTCTGTTCTTGATATAGTCATTACTCTCTTTCCAATCATCCCTTCCCCTGTTATTCTTCCCGAATGACGAGACATAGGAAGTCCTATGGATTCAACATTGGATAGATATTTAGTACAAAATTCAGCAGCTTCTTCGACAATGTACCGTTCATCAATACATCCTTCTGGTCGACTTCTACTTTTTACGTACCCTTTTAATATTTTCATATATCGTTCTATCGGATACATCCGTCTCATGTAAGCTGGTCCACAAAGTTGTGTCTCCTTAACAACATGAACAGTAAGGTGAACCATTATATCAAAAAACGAGGGTGGGAAATACATTTCAAGCTCACACAAAGTAACAACAATTTCCATCTGCAATTTCGGTAATTTCTGAGGATCGATCACTTTACTACAAATTTCCCTGAAGAAGAAACATAATTTAGTTATGGCTCGTTGGACTTTTTCAGTTAAAATGGAACGTATACCTATTGGTAGCAAATGCTCCATTAGAACATGACAATCATGAGTCTTCAAACCTTTTAACTTGAGGTCTTTCATAGAAACTAAATTTTTTATGTTTGAATTGTATCCTTCTGGAACTTTAACTTCGTGTAGAAATTTACACAAAACAATTTTTTTCCTTTCTAGATAGAGTATGAGCGGCTGGAGGTAGATATGTGCGATTTCCTTTCTTTACGGGACCCAATTCACTTCTTATTCCCATATCGACCAAATCCAATCTTGCATTGATGCCATCCTTAGACTTTCTCAGAACACTAAGTAACTTACCAATAACACTATCAAAGACATTTTTTTCGATATGCATCACATCGAGAAAATGTCTTATATACAATGACTTCCAATATGGCAATTCCAAGAAAATTTACTTTTTCTTCCACCCAATTTTGACAAGCTCTCCCGCAAATGGTTTGCCAAATTTATTGGTCAAACCTTGTACTTTTTCCAATAGTTGATATCCAGTCGGTGCTTTTGGAGCAGTACCTTCCTCTGATTTTCCATTGAATGCATTTATCCACCCACGATAATGATGACTAAAAGGTAAAAATCTACGATGTCCAAGAAAGACGTTCTTCTTACAATGTTTCAACCGCATCCCATTTGTACTCTCTTCACATATAGGACAGGCACATTGACCTTTAATGCTATACACTAATAAATTACCATATGCTGGAAAATCATTAATTGTGCCGAACAACATAGCCCTCAAATTGAAACATTCTTTCTTATACCCATCATAAACTTCCACACCTGACTCCCATAACTTTTTTAAATCTTCAATTAAAGGAGCCAAGTAAACGTCGATATCATTCCCCGGTTGTTTGGGTCCAGAAATTAACAGAGACAACATCATAAACTTGCACTTCATACATAACCATGGAGGTAGGTTATAAATCAACAAAATCACAGGCCACGTGTTGTGTGATATGCTTTGAAGACCATGTGGATTCATTCCATTAGTAGAAAGTGCAAGTCGTAGATTTCTTGACTCTCTACCGAAATCAGGATACTCGTGATCAATTTTTGCCCATTGTGGAGAATCTACAGGGTGTCGTAACTTTCCATCTCTAATTCTTTCATCTGCATGCCATGTAAGGCGTTTTGAATCTTCTTCACTGCAATAGATTCGCCTAAATCTTGGTATTATAGGAAAATACCACACGACTTTTGCTGGAGTAGATTCTTTCTTCTTATATCGAGAGACATTGCATTTTGGACACGTCTTTAGTAATTCATATTCTTTTCGAAATAAAATGCAATCGTTAGGACACACATGAATCCTTTCGTAACTCATGCCAATAGAGCACAAAATTCGTTTAGCCTCGTAGGTTCGATTGGGAAGTTCATTATCATCTGGCAAAATATCTTTTAGGAGTGTTAATAATTCTGTGAAGCTTTTATCAGACCATCCATTTCTTGATTTTAAGTTGTACAACTTTAATATTGCCGAAAGTCTTGTGAATTTAGTACATCCATTATATAATGGTTTCTCTGCATCACTCAACAAACTCTCAAACATTTTAGGACAATCCCGAAGATCTTCTTCAACTGCTTTTGCAATATCTTCAAGTCGGTCTTGCTCAGATGTATCTGTGTCGAAATAATCATTTGAATCATATGTCGCATCATTGTCAAAATAAGTGTTCCCTTTTTTTCTCACCATGTTTTATCCAACATGTATAGCTTTTATCAATTCCATGCCATACTAAATGTCCTTCCAATTTATCTACTCTAATGCGTTTTCCAAAACAACATTTTAAACAAGGACAAGTGATTCGATTTGGGTCTTTTCCATTCTTCACTGCAAATTCAACAAACTCCTTAACTCCATTTTCATACTCTTTTAACATTCGATTGGCAGACATCCATTTCCGGTCCATTTTAATTATATGACCTATATGTATGCAGTAAGAACAAATCAATATATAACAAATTTATCAAAACATAACAGAACAGATCGAACAGATTTTATGTGATTTATCATGTAAGAATTTATGAATGCAGCTTATGAATGCAGTATATATGAATGCAATGTTACACAAATTTATCAATCTATAACATCATACAAATCTATAGTATATATAGACTAATATTGGAAAATGGAAACCAAGGTCCAAGGTCATGCATACAAGTCTGATTTCAAAACAGAACAGATCGAACAAATTTCAAAACAGAACATATTTATCATCTAAAGTTTTATATGCATGGTTTATCAGGTAACAATTTATCAGTTTTAGAGACAATAACAAATTAATAAATTAATACAGTACCTGGGACAACAATCACTCAGTAAAAATGGGCGTAAAGTAGAGGAGAGGAAATTTCGTAATAGGGTTCGAATGGATAGGACGTATTAAATATGTTTTTATTTATTTATTTATATAACTGCTTATAATTTTACAGCGCTTATGTCCATAAGCGCTGTAAAAGGCTTTCAAAAATTAAATTTGAAAACATTTACAACATTTACAACGCTTTCTAAAAAAACGTTCATAAAAGCGCTGTAAATATAGTGTGTGGGTGCTATATTTTACAGCGCTGTAAATATAGTTCGTAATATAGTGTGTGGGCCTATAATTTAAATTTTAAAACATTTACAGCGCTTTTTATAAAGAGCGCTGTAAATGTAGCGCCCTAAACTTTATATGAGAGCGATATATTTTACAGCGCTTTTACGCGAAGCGCTCTAAAAGCGTTGTAAACATTATGTGAAATCGCTATGATCCTGCAACAGCGCTTTTCTGTAAATCCTAAACCCTTCATGATCCTACAACAGCGTTTTTTCTAAAGCGCTTGTCATTAAAGCGCTGTTGTATCCTCCGTTATTTTTAAAATATTATACAACAGCGCTTTTAATTATTAAACGCTTTAAAATGTGCGCTCTAAAAGACTATTTTTGGCGTAGTGAATAAAGCAACCATGTGTGTAAACAACAATGTCCGGAAAAGCTAGCCCAAAATCCTGATGCACTCCGATGTTAGTGAGAGATATTCAACCACTAACCTTTTTAAAGTTAGTAAATTAGTAATTAAGTTTTTTCAACGTGTGATCTCTTCTTTAAAAATACTTCAGTGTTTCTTAAATCGCCAATTCATTTACTTACGCGAGACATTTATATTTTATATAGGTTTCTACTTAACAAAAGTGAAATAAGATTACATTGACAAGAAGACTATTTGCCAGCAAAAGTGTAATGAGATTTGAAATGCAATTTTATTTATTGAGTTATGATTATATTTTTATTCTAATATATAGATGTATTTTAATGAATATTTCCCGTCTACCGTCATTTCATTAAGATTTGCTAAATAAATGAAATATTTATATATTTTTTAAAAAGAATATAAAATGGCATGAATTAAATCTTTACACTTCGATGTATACAAATTAAATCTAAAATATAGATTTAGCCCTATAAAATCAACCCGTTTACACCTCAACTTCCAAATATACTTTATTGGTTTTAATTTGTCAAAAATAACTTAGTGTATTTAATTTCTATCGGATCGCACAATGGAATATATAAAAAAGATTCATATATATTTTACTTCAATATGGATATGAATATTAAATTAAATGAAAAAAAATATACCTCTAGTCTTTTAAGTTTAACTCAATTTCAACTTAGATTCTTTAAGTTTATTTTTTTTCTAATTTAATCATTTAAGTTACATTATGTTTGCACCGTTAATTTTTTATTTCAATTTCGGCAATAATTAGTTCAATTAAAAACTTTTGATTATATGAAACTTTACTAATCCTTCAAAACAATATTCATCAAATCTTGATATATATATCTATTGATTTTCTCTGCAAAAATTTAAACACATGTATAGCCTTAAAAATAAGGTAATAAAAGGTTTATCAAGATAATCAATATCTTTAACTTTAATTCTTCACATGCAAAGTAGTTTGAACAGTCAACTTGTTGTAATGTTTCAATTATATTTTAACATTTCATGATAATAATTCGTGCAAATTTTCAAATTTAAAGGATTGCATGCATAATTTAATAATTCTTAAAGACTAATGATGCAAACAAATGTAATTTAAAGGACAAAATCAAGAAAAAATAAACTTAAAGGACCTAAGTAAAAATTGAGTTAAACTTAAATGACTAAATATTTATTTTTGCTTAAATTAAGTTATTAGTCTTTTTGATATTTAACACAAAATTATCTAACTAAATTAGTAAATAAACATGATCTTCACTTATTAGTCTTTTGATATTTAACACAAAATTATCTAACTAAATTAGTAAATAAACATGATCTTCACAAATATGTTACCCATGCACACAGGGAGGCCCTTGAGGATCTTCACGTAAGTTTTTTTACGTGAGAATGAAAATAATACTTATCAACCGATCAATCAAAACAAATAGTTGAATTTAAAAGTCAAATTTTGAATATTACATGTACCTCTCCCCTGTGTATCAATTCTCATTGACTCTTTCTCATTTACCGTTTCATCTTCTGCTACTCAACCTCGTATACCATGCCTCACAAATATATATCTACACCTTCAAATTGAAAGCAAATGTCATTTCAAAAGGTAAATTTCACTGCCTCGATCATTTTCAAGAACTTCATATAAAACCCACTATTGATTCAGAAAAATTTAAAACCCAATAATGTTTCCATCTATCCCACCCAGTACTCCCATATAAACCTAAAACCCCTTACGTTATCTAAATGGTTTCGATCGATGAATATATACCATAAACAATGTTTCTATTTTTTTTATTATATAGTAGATATAAATTGGTTCATAAAGACTGAGTTCCACACTCTATGATTCTCAAATTTTCATAATCAGCAATTCTCTTTTCTTTTAAAAAAAAGAAACACAAGCCGTAATCGGGAGCGCATTATTCAGATTGCCAAATAATTTTTCTTGTTGAATTAGCATTTATTTTCAATTCGAATGTGACACAGACATGGTGGATGAAGGTGAGTAGGAAAAGATGAAAAAGTGATTCGAAAATGGGAATTGATACACTAGAGAGGGGGGCATGTAATATTCAAAATATGACTTTTAATCTAAACTATTTGTTTTGATGTTATAGTTGATAAATATCCATCGTATTCTCTCACATAAAAACTCATTTTTACATGTTGTCACACACACACACACAACAGAATCATTTTTTAGGGTTCACGTGTCTAATGAAAAATTATATTAACATATTAAAATAATTTTAAATAAAAAATTGTATAGTCATTTTATAGTATTCTCTTATGTTTCAATTTAAATTGGTTCAAACCCAACTTTCAATCATCCTATAGAAAAACAAAGGCAACTCACCATCATCCACATATTAATAGGTGGATGGATAAATTTGCCAGTGTTTGATGATACTATAGATGTTTGAATTGATAGATACATATATAACTTAAATATCGTTTACTTTGTGAAAATATTTTCTATTTTTATTTTTTAAAATTTGTAATAATTTTACTCATTAAAAATTAAAAAGAAGATAAGAAACTTTTGAAGTAAAAAATTGTTTATATTTCTTGAAATAATGAAAATATCAAAAAACTGTTGTAATTATTTTTTGAAAATATATTTTCATTTACTACGCCAAAAATTATCTTTTACAGTGTTTTTTTTAAGCCATTTACAGCGCTTTTAAGCACTCTAGTATCTAGTGCTGTAAAAGGATACAAGAGAGCTATTGAAAATTCAAAAAAACATTGTAATAGGTCCCATATATAGCACGCTTATTATAATCGATTTACAACGCTTTTTCAAAAGAGCGTTGTAATAGGTCTCATATATAGCGCGCTTCTTATAATAGATTTACAGCGCTTTTTCAAAATAACGCTGTAATAGGTCTCATATATAGCGCGCTTCTTATATTAGATTTACAGCGCTTTTTCAAAAAAGCGCTAGCGCGCTTCTTATATTAAATTTACAGCGTTTTTTCAAAAAAGCGCTGTAATAGGTCCATATATACCGCGCTTCTTATATTAAATTTACAACGCTTTTTCAAAAAAGCACTGTAATTGGTCCCATATATAGCGCGCTTCTTATCTTCATGACAATTAATAGTTTACTTCAAAAGTATTTTCATAAAAAAAAAATGAACACACATTTTAGGATTGGTTGAAATTTTTACAAAGTAAACAACTATTAAGTTTCCTATAATTCACCGTGGTTTTGGATTTTTCTTCTTCTAGATATTGTGGTTTTAGATTGTTTGAAATTTTCGATGCTTATGTGATCTTTAATTTTTCTTCAACAATATTTTATTTCACTTAACGGTGCATTACAACAATTAATGACTAGTTTTTCTCTTCATATTTTTTGTTGAAGGTTGTCTCTTTTTGATAATTGATAAATATATATGACTTGTAAAAAAATAATAGGGTCCTAAATTCATAATTTGCACAATGTACTCAAAATATCAAGACGACCCTGCCCGCACAAACCAAGCGATTGAACTATAATGATTAATGAACATCAATTAAAGAAGAATCATTTAAGAGAACTCTAGTTTGAATCCTGATTATTACTTAACTCCCACCGAACATTGGATTACTAGGACCTCATTCCCCTAAGAACAAGAGAGCTTAAACCAAAAAATATGTTACATGTGCATCGCATGAGTTCAAACTCTTGTTAAAACATAAACAAATAGAAAAATTATATTAAAAAGAGAAAAATTTTCATCTTTAAAAATTGAATAATCCATATGTCCTATAATTAGCGATCCATTTGCGAAAAACAAAATTGTCCCAACATGAATAAGTAAGTCTTTCAACTTTTTAACGTAACATTAATTACTTTTTCTCATTTGTAGTATTTAATAAATATTATACATAACTCTCAATTCATCATATTGCACTATACATTAATGATAATGATGAATACACTAATAATTAAAAAGAGTAATTTTATAAAAGTATTATTTTCTTTCTTTCACTTATACAAATTTTTTAATCTTCGTGAAATACTTAAATAAATCACTCATTGTGAGGTGGAGGTGTTGGAATCAAGTTGGTTCTAAGTACTTAGGATTTTGATGTTTACAAAAGCACTCAATGTAATCTTATTTTGTACCTTGAATTATTAAATTAAATGCCACCAGAAGCTGAAGTAATCAGAAGCAGAAGATCAAAGGGTTCTAGAGATTGAATCCTGAAGGTACCAGAAGATACTCCAGGATGTCAAAACATCACCAGAAGATATCTTTGCTGGCCCAGATCAGAAGGAAGCAAAGTCAGAAAGAAACCTGGACCAGACCAGAAGGAAGCCTGCCAGAGGGAGACTTGATCCAGACCAGTAGGAGTCATAAGTCAAACTTATTCTAGAAGTTATTTTGACCAGAAGATGGTCTGACAGTGAAATAATAAACAACCCAGAATTGATCCAGACTTAATTAGAGGGTAAATTAATGGGTCCAGAACAAAGGAATTAATCCTGATTTGACCCAGACTAGAAGATAGCATGGTTCAGGGTATGAAACTAAGTCGAGACCAGAAGAAATGATCTCCAGAATTGATCCAGAACTGATTCAAAACAGAAGGTAAAAAGTCCAGACTGAAATATTATTTGTCCAGATTTAATTTCAGTTTAATCCAGACCAAGTCCAGAATTGGTCCAGATCAGAGGGAAGATATTCAAATCAATTGTCCAGATTTGAGTATATGGCCCAGTGTTGGCCGAGATCAGAAGATCAGACCATGACCCAGTGTTGGCCGAAATCAGAAGGTCAGAATGTGTGGTCCAGCAGTGGCTGAGATCAAAGGGATCACAGCAGATCAGTTTGCTAGACCAGGTTGGCCGAGATCAGAAGATCAGAAGATCAGAAAGTGTGGTCCAGGGTTGGCCGAAATCAGAGGATCACAGCAGATCACTTAGTATGGTCCAGATGTGGACTTGCGCAGAAGATCAAATGGTCCAGATTTAATCATGAGGATTAACGGTGGGGATTTTAATTTATTTTGATCAAAGTATTAAAAGGATTTTTTTACAAAAATAAAGTGAAGTCGTATGGAAGATCAGGAGCTGTTGGTGGGAAGAAACTAAAGACATGATTGGCCAGTTATTTTTGAAAGAAAATCTGAAGCATAAAAAAGATATGTTTTTTCTTATTTAAGTGAAGCCCGATTGGTCAAGATATTTTTGCAAGAGAATCCAGCAAAATACAGCTCGAAATTAAGCTTGGAAGAGGCCCTAATTCGCATCTATAAAAGGAGGCTCAAGGCAGAATACTTAGCATCGAAAATCACAAAAGAGTCATACACTTCCAAAGCAAACACTCAAGTTTTCATTGAGGTTAATTGTGAGTTCCAGCTTTCCAGAAGCAAGCACTCGTGTTATTTTCTTTCCCTTGTGTTAGAATCTAAGTTGTTGAAGTAGAGTCTACAATCTTAGGGAGTCAGAAGGGGTAGCAGATTACTTGGAAATTAGATTCAAGGCGTTGTAGTTCCTTCTACAATCTAGGGTTGTCAAATTGGTAGGAGAAGACTTGACTTAGGAAGTCAAGGTGTTTTATTCCTCAAGAGTCTAGGATTGTTAGACTGTTTGAGAAGACTGACTTGGAGGGTCAGTGGAACTGTTGTAATTCACGGTTTGAATTAGTGAAATCCTTCAAGGTGTAGGGACTGGACGTAGCCTCGTTAACGATGAACCAATATAAAATTCTGTGTTTTTATTTTTACTTTATATCCGCTGCTAACTCTGTTTTATTCATACATCAAGTTTTGTTTTAAAACTGCAAAAACAGAAAAAGTATTCAAGTTAATCAAACACAATTCAACCCCCCCTTCTCGTGTTTGCACCTTCAATTGGCATCAGAGCTCGGTCTCAAGGCTGAGCACTTAACAATGTTTGAGCAAAGGTCCAAGGGGTTCAACATGGCAGAATCCAGAGATGAACAGGGAGGCAACATCAACAGACCACCACTGTTTGATGGAGAAAGGTTTGAGTATTGGAAGGACAAAATGAGAAGTTTCTTCATATCTCAAGATCCTGAATTATGGAAGATGGTAGTCAAAGGATGCACTGCACCTACTGATCCAGAAGATCCAACTAAAGAACTAGACATGGATGATATGAAACCAGATCGGAGCAGATTATACAAACTTCATCACAAGTCCAGAAACATCATGATCAGTGCCATCACATTCAAGGAATTTGAGAGATGCACAGATAAAGAAACAGCAAAGAGCATATTCGACAGTCTGGTTCTGACATATGAAGGAAGCCAGCAGGTTCAAGAAGCAAGGGCTAACATACTGGTCAAATAGTATGAGATGTTCAAGATGGAAGATGATGAAAACATTGATGGAATGTTCTGCAGTTTCCAAACTCTGATAACTGGACTGAAGGTCTTGAAGAAAAGCTACATAACAGCAGATCATGTCAAGAAGATTCTAAGAAGCTTACCAACTAAGTGGAGACCAATGGTTACTGCAGTTCAGCAAACCAAAGATCTGAACAACTTAAAACTTGAAGATCTGGTCAACTAACTCAGGTCTCATGAAATAGAACTAGAAGCAGATGAACCAAAGAAGAAGAAGAATCTGGCTCTGAAGTCGAAACAGAAGAAAGCTGCAAGGGCAGCATCAGAATAAGAGGATAGTGATAGTGATTGTGATGATATGGCTTACTTAACCAAAAAGATGGTTAAGATCTGGGAAAACAGGAAGAGAAGAATCTTCAAGAAGAAACATAACAACAAAGGAAAGGAAGAATCTGACAAGAAGAGTATTGTTTGTTACGGATGCAATGAACCTGGGCATATCAAGTCAGAATGTCCAAATCTGGAAAAAGGCAAACAGCATAAGAAGAGTTCCAGATTCAGAAAGAAGGGTCTGATGGCAGTCTGGGATATATCAGAATCAGAGGAAGAATCGTCTGATGAAGAAGAGGCAGAAACATCAAAGATGGCACACATCAAGTCTGCCTCTTGACTTTTTAAAGGCAAGAATTCAGGAAGGAAAACAGGCAGAAGGAATAATGATCGAAGCAGTCATTTAGGAAAGTGTGGAAGCACATCAGAGGAAGCAATTCTGGCTCTGATGGCTCATACCAACTCAAGTTCTAGATACAGTTCAGGCTCTGGAACAGATTCAGAAGATGAAGACGATAAGATATTTTCTGATCTCTCTAAATCTGAGTTAATTGATACTTTAAAAGATTTTTTAAATGCAAATAATAAGATGGCTTTAAAACTGAAAACTCTTAGGGAAGATAAGAAAAATCTGACCAAAGAAGTCCAAGTTTTAAAGAATCAAAATTCTGAGTATGCAACTGAAAACAAGGATTTAAAACTGAAGTTGCAAGACTCAAATCTGAAAACCAAACTCTCAAAAGCAATGTTTGTTCCACTTCCAAAACTGTTTGTGAATCTGATATGCATGAACAATTTTTTCAAAACTTTATTTCAAATGGAATGGAAAGAAGTAAATATGCATCTAGGATTTATGGAAACAGTAACACTGGAAAGAGAGGCCTTGGTTTTACAGAAACGATTACTGAAAGTAAAGTTGTTCATTCTGATGTTTTATGCATTGTTTGTGCTAAGAAAGGTCACTCTGAACTATCTTGTCCAATGGTAAAATCTGAACAAGATCAAAGAGCTGTTAAGACTAACAAACCTGGACCCAATCAGTTATGGGTACCAAAAGATCAAATTGTCTATGTTGCAGATGTTCTAAGCAACCAGAAGGAGACACCAACAATGGTGCCTGGACAATGGATGTTGGCAATGCACAAGCAGAAAAAGGTTTATGTTCCTGCTACAACCAAGCAAAGGCAATCTGAATCTGATGGAAGAAGGTCTAGTCAACTCAACCAGAATCAGAATAGGAACTGGAACCAGAACCAGAACCAACACTGGAACCAGTACCAGAAGCACATAAACTAGAACCAGAACCAAAACTGGAATCAGTATTAGAAGCACAGGAATTGGAACCAGAATCAACTCTGGAACCAGAATCAAAATCAGTACTGGAACCAGAATCAGAATTAACACTGGAACCAGAACCAGAATAAGATCAGGAATTACCAGAATCACCAGAATTACCAAATTCATCAAAACCACCAGATTCACCCAAATCACCAGAATCACCAGAATCATCAAGGTTATCAGAATCACTGGATTCACCAAAATTACTAGAATCAAAACATGTTCCAGAATCATCAGAGGAACATGGTTTATCAACCAAAGCAGAATCAAGGAAACTGCTCAAACAGGCCAGAAGAAGAACTAGCTCTAATGGCTCGAACAGAAGCTAAGTCTGAATCTGAGTCTGAATTTGACTCTGATTCTGACAGAGAAAAGGCAAGGTCTGATCAGCAACACAAAACTTGGTATCTTGACAGTGGCTGCTCCAAGCACATGACAGGAGATAAATCTATGTTTCTGGATCTGACTATGAAGAATGGAGGCAAAGTTTCCTTTGGAGGAAACCAGAAAGGTCAGATTATTGGTACAGGAACTGTTGGTAACACTTTTTCTTCCCTTTCTATTAAAAATGTTCTGTTAGTTAAAGGGCTAAACCATAATCTTCTGAGCATAAGTCAATTAAGTGATTGCAACTATGATGTTATTTTTAATCAAAAAACTTGCAAAGCTGTTAGTAAACTTGATGGGTCGGTTTTATTTACTAGCACTAGGAAGGATAATGTTTATAAAATTGATCTGTTCAGTCTTGCTAAGTAACAGGTTAAATGCCTATTATCTGTAAGTGAGCAGAATCTGATTTGGCACAACAGGCTAGGGCATGCAAACCCTAGACTTATATCCGAGTTGAGCAAGCTCTAGTTGGTAAGAGGGCTTCCCAAGGTAAGTTCCAAAACTGAGGTTCTGTGTGAAGCATGTCAAATAGGTAAACAAACTAAAAGCTCTTTTAAAACTAAAAAATGTGTTTCTACCTCTCAACCACTTGAACTGCTTCACTTAGATTTGTTTTGTCCTGTTCAAACAGCTTCCCTTAGTGGTAAGATATATGGTTTTGTGATTGTTGATGATTAATCAAGGTGGACTTGGGTAAAAAATTTAAAGAACAAAGATGAATCTCACAAAGTATTTATTTCTTTTTGTAAGCAAGTTATGAATGAACAGGGTATTAAGATCATAACCATCAGAAGCGATCATGGAGGTGAATTCGAAGAATTCTGTGATGAGAATGGCATCTCTCACAACTTCTCATCCCCCAGAACACCTCAACAGAATGGAGTGGTAGAAAGGAAGAACAGATCACTGCAGGAGATGGCCAGAACCATGTTGAATGATATGAAGGTTGCCACCTATCTTTGGGCAGAAGCTGTCAACACAGCCTGCTACATTCAGAATAGAGTCTACATCAGGTCCATCTTAAATAAAACTCCCTATGAACTGTGGAAAGGCAAGAAACCCAATATTTCCTACTTTAACCAATTTGGCTGCATCTGTTTTATGTTGAACACTAAAGATAACCTAGCTAAGTTTGATTCTAGATCTCAAAAGTGTATCTTTATTGGCTACTCTGAGAGATCAAAAGCTTATAGAGTGTTTAACAAAGAAACTAACACTGTGGAAGAATCAATCCACATTAAGTTTGATGATAAACAGCTTGACTCTGAAAAGTCAAAGCAAGATGAAGAAATTGCAGGTGAACCAGAGGCACAGGAACCAGAAGCTAAACCAGCAGCAGAATATGAGAAAGAAGAACATGTTGACTCTGAAGACAAGTAAGAGAGAAAGAATGGATGGAAGTACAAGTCTTCACATCCAGAATCTCTCATTATTGGCAGTGCAGCAGAACCTTTAAAGACCAGATCATCAAGTAGAGAAACCAGTCTGTTTGGTTTACTCTCAACAATTGAACCAAGCAATGTTGATGAGGCTTTGGTAGAGGAAGGTTGGATACTTGCAATGCAAGAAGAGCTGAATGAATTCCAAAGGAATGATGTTTGGGATCTCATATCCAGACCAAACAAAAACATTATTGGAACCAAGTGGGTGTTCAGGAATAAACTCGATGAAAAAGGTGAAATGGTAAGGAACAAAGCCAGATTAGTAGCTCAAGGATACAGTCACGAGGAAGGTATCGATTACACTGAGACATTTGCTCCAGTGGCCAGGTTAGAAGCAATTAAAATTCTTTTATCATTTCCTGCTAATCATGATATAATGCTGTATCAAATGGATGTTAAAAGTGAATTCTTAAATGGCTATATAAGTGAGGAAGTCTATGTCAAATAGCCCCCTAGATTTGAAAATTCTGATTTGTTAAGACAAACTCTCAAATTTAATGTTTTGATGAAAACAAACAAAGGTTAATTAAAGATTGTTTAATTATGATTCTAAATGTATTGTTAATTTCACCTGTGCTTTTGAGTGTTTTAAATCATAGACAAGTTTCAAAAGAATCAAAGAAAACAACATCAGAAGAACATTCTTCACATTCTGGAAAACGGAGAATGTTCGCCAGACTGTGACAGCATGAAGACCCAACTTTCTCCATCACTTAATTAAAGTTGTTGGCTCTGGAAGTTACATGGATATGATCACTACATGCCAGAGAACACATAGGATCAATTCAGATCAAGAGAACTTTCGAATTGAGAAAGATAAAGACTCTCAAAGATGCCTGTCCAAACTGTTCTGGAAACAATAGGTATCAGACTCAAGAAGATACCTCATGAAGTAAATTACCAGAAGATACATTTTGGAAATTACCAGAGGATACATTATGGAATTTAACAGAGGATACCTAAAGAACAAACGTCCAGAACGATCAATCAATCTCTAGGCAGTTTTAGAAGCTTCAGTACAAGCTTCTTACTTCAAGCTTTCGTGATTGTTTTCAATCTGTGTTTACTGATCCAAAGCTTCAGATCAAGCCAGCAAAATTGCCACTTATCAGAAGCTTCAGAAGATCATTAACAACTCAAGAAAGATTGATCCAAAACACTACAGCTCAAGACTGATCAGGAAAATAAAAGGTTTATTTCTAATTAAAAATAAAGCCACTGGACCAGTCTGACACAAAGCCTTTACAACGGCTATATTGGCCTTCATTCACTGCTTTCAAGCCTATAAAAGGAAGGCCACAACTCAAGGAAAAATCAGAAGTTCAAGTGCTAACACAGCTATCACAATCATTCACATTCATACTTGAAGTTCTGAAAATCACTTACAGAATCAGTTTTTAGTTAAATTGCTTTACTCTAATATATATTCTGATTTATATGTAAAGAATTGAATCTCAAACAAGAGTTGAGAATTCACAGATTCTAAACAAAATCAATCTCATCACCATTGTAAGCTCAAACTATAAGAGTAAAAGATAGTTTGGGTAGATTGTAAGAAATCCTATCAAGATTGATAGGTGATTTGGTTAAACTTTTTATGGGTAGGAATTAGTTTAAGTTCTAAAAACAAAAGATCAAGGTTGATCTAGACTAGGTGCTGTAAAACCAAGAAGGTTCTTCTTTTAAACACTTAGTGGAAAATCTCACTTCGTGAGGATTGGACGTAGCCCAAGTTTGGGTGAACCAGGATATTTCTGCGTGTGGTATCTCTTATCCCTTATCTCTTTATTCAGTTTAATCGTGTTTCAAAGATTAAAATACAAAACTGTTTTCTGTTTTAAACACTAATCTGAACGTTCTCCGTTTTCTATTCAAACCAAGAACGTTCACCATTTTTCTGCTTCCTTAACCAAGAACTTTCTTGTGTTTAAAACTGAAATTTTTTTGGAAATTTTAAAAAGGGAGATTTACAATTCAAACCCCCCTTCCTTGTAAATCAATTTTGCTACTTCATGATTTTCCAGACCATGTTTTTAAACTTAAAAAATCTTTATATGGTTTAAAACAAGCACCAAGGGCATGGTATGACAGACTTAGTAACTTTCTGCTTAAGAATGAATTTAATAGAGGCCAGATTGATAATACTCTATTTAGGAAATCCATTAAAAATGATATTTTGATTATTCAAGTTTATGTTGATGATATCATATTTGGATCGACTAATGGCACTTTGTGCAAAGAGTTTTCTGACCTAATGCAAAAAGAGTTCCAAATGAGCATGATGGGAGAACTCAAGTTCTTCCTGGGAATTCAGATTCACCAAGGTAAATCAGGTATACTCATTCACCAATCTAAATATACTAAAGAACTTCTTAAAAAGTTCAAAATGAGTGAATGTAAGCCTATGGCCACCCCCATGCACCCAACCTGCTCACTTGAGAAAGATGAAACCAGCCAAAAGGTAGACCAGAAAACATACAGAGGTATGATTGGATCTCTTCTTTATTTAACTGCTTCTAGACCTGACATCTTGTTTAGTGTTTGTGTTTGTGCCCGTTTTCAAGCTGACCCTAGTGAATCCCATTTAACTGCTGTCAAACGAATTTTGAGATACCTTAAAGGAACCACCAACCTTACTTTGTTATACAAGAAAATCCTCACCTACAAACTTAGAGGTTTTTGTGATTCCGACTATGCTGGAGACAAGCTGGAAAGGATAAGTACAAGTGGCAACTGCACTTTCTTAGGTGATAATTTGATCTCTTGGTTCAAAAAGGGCCATGTTCAAAAAGGGACTTTAAGCATCCAGTTTGTGGACACTGATCATCAATGGGCTAATATCTTCACCAAAGCATTACCAGAAGATAGGTTTGAGCTCATCAAGAAGCATCTCAACATTGTCTCCATATCTGACTAGCTCAAGTAGTCTTCTTAGGAGTTTTTTTTTATTTTTAATTTTCTTGTAATTTTATTTTATGCTTTTTAATTTTCAGTTTTTACTTTCTGTAATTTGTAAAGAGAAAAACAAAAAATTACAAAAATAGTAGGACCTCTTTTTGGCTGATGACAAAAAGGGGGAGAGAGATGAAAAAAAAGAGAAATAAGTAGAAAGGGAGAGATAAAAAGAAAGGAGGAGCGAAAAAGAAAGAGATGAAAAGAGAAGGAGTTGAAAAGGAGAAGAATCAGGGAGAGAGAAAAAGAAAGAGTGAAAAAGAGAAGAAGTTGAAAAGGAGAGGAAACACGGAGAAAGAAAAATAAAGAGTGAAAAAAGAAGGAGTTGAAAAGGAGAGGCTATGTGAAGGGAGAAAAGAAAGAGAGAATAAAGAAGGAGTTGAAAAGGTGAGGAGAAGAGAAGAAAAGAAAGAGTGAAAAGAGAAGGAGTTGAAAAGGAGAAGAAAAAGTCAGTATCAAACTTAGGGGGAGAGATTGGTCTGAGGGGGAGTATTTCAAGTTCTTCGAGTTACAAGTTAGCAAAATAAGTTAAGGTTTTGTCATCATCAAAAAGGGGGAGATTGTTGGAATCAAGTTGGTTCTAAGTACTTAGGATTTTGATGTTTACAAAAGCACTCAATGTAATCTTATTTTGTACCTTGAATTATTAAATTAAATGCCACCAGAAGCTGAAGTAATCAGAAGCAGAAGATCAAAGGGTTCTAGAGATTGAATCCTGAAGGTACCAGAAGATACTCCAAGATGTCAAAACATCACTAGAAGATATCTTTGCTAGCCCAGATTAGAAGGAAGCAAAGTCAGAAGGAAACCTGGACCAGACCAGAGGGAGACTTGATCTAGACCAGTAGAAGTCATAAGTCAGACTTATTCTAGAAGTTATTTTGACCAGAAGATGGCCTGACAGTGAAATAATAAACACCCCAGACTTGATCCAGACTTAATCAGAGGGTAAATTAATGGGTCCAGAACAAAGGAATTAATCCAGATTTGACCCAGACCAGAAGATAGCATGGTTCAGGGTATGAAACTAAGTCCAGACCAGAAGAAAAGATCTCTAGAATTGATCCAGAACTGATTCAAAACATAAGGTAAAAAGTCCAGACTGAAATATTATTTGTCCAGATTTAATTTTAGTTTAATCCAGACCAAGTCCAGAATTGGTCCAGATCAGAGGGAAGATATTCAGATCAATTGTCCAGATTTGAGTATATGGCCCAGTGTTGGCTGAGATCAGAAGATCAGACCATGGCCTAGTGTTGGCTGAAATCAGAAGGTCAGAATGTGTGGTCCAACAGTGGCCGAGATCAGAGGATCACAACAAATCAATTTGCTAGACCAGGTTGGCCGAGATCAGAAGATCAGAAGATCAGAAAGTGTGGTCCAGGGTTGGCCGAAATCAGAGGATCACAGCAGATCACTTAGTATGGTCCAGATGTGGACTAGCGCAGAAGATCAAATGGTCCAGATTTAATCATGAGGATTAACGGTGGAGATTTTAATTTATTTTGATCAAAGTATTAAAAGGATTTGTTACAAAAAAATAAAGTGAAGCCGTATGGAAGATCGGGAGCTGTTGGCGGGAAGAAACTAAAGACATGATTGACCAGTTATTTTTGAAAGAAAATCTGAAGCATAAAAAAGATATGTTTTTTATTTAAGTGAAGCCCGATTGGTCAAGATATTTTTGCAAGAGAATCCAACAAGATACAGCTTGGAAGAGGCCCTAATTCGCATTTATAAAAGGAGGCTCAAGGCAGAATACTTAGTATCGAAAATCACAAAAGAGTCATACACTTCCAACGCAAACACTCAAGTTTTCAGTGAGGTTAATTGTGAGTTCCAGCTTTCCAGAAGCAAGCACTCATGTTATTTTCTTTCCCTTGTGTTAGAATCTAAGTTGTTGAAGTAGAGTCTACAATCTGAGGGAGTCAGAAGGGGTAGCAGATTACTTGGCAATTAGATTCAAGGCGTTGTAGTTTCTTCTACAATCTGGGGTTGTCAGATTGGTTGGAGAAGACTTGACTTAGGAAGTCAAGGTACTGTATTCCTTAAGAGTCTAGGATTGTTAGACTGTTTGAGAAGACTGACTTGGAGGGTCAGTGGAACTGTTGTAATTCAAGGTTTGAATTAGTGAAATCCTTCAAGGTGAAGGGACTGGACGTAGCCTCGTTAACGGTGAACCAATATGAAATTTTGTGTTTTTATTTTTACTTTATATCCGCTGCTAACTCTGTTTTATTCATACATCAAGTTTTGTTTTAAAACTGCAAAAACAGAAAAAGTATTCAAGTTAATGAAACACAATTCAACTCCCCTTCCTCGTGTTTGCACCTTTAGGAGGGAGTACCCAATTGTCGTATCTAAATTTTGTCCAGCCAATATAAAATTTTAAAAAAGAGTTATAATATTTATGATTTTACAAAATTTGCCATCATTTCAATTCTTTATTTATTTAGTTATCAAATCTATCATTTTAATTCTTAAAAAATCTATAACTATCAAATAGGAGATTCATTAAATTCTAGCACATAATTTTTTTTTACACAACTCTCCAATCTGGCTCATTACTATCAGATCCATTTAGGTTCAATTTAAAATCCTAAAATAAATATATATAATATTTTTAAAGGTCAGAATTGAAATTTAAAATTTTATAAAATTAAAATGTCCTACGAATATAAAAATTTTTATACTATCAATCGATCACAATTATTTATAAAGATGACTTTAAATTTAATTATGACAAAAATTAAATATTTCTAATAATATATATGAATTTTTTAAGTATTAAAAAAGCAAAAAAAAATGAAAAAAAAAATTGGATAGTAATAATTCCTTACGCGGTATGAAACACAACAAACTTATTTCCCTCTCTTCTCCTCCTTTTTCCATTTCCATGCAAGTAAACATGTGCTTTAGCTCTGCTCTGCTACAATCCCCACCCACCACAAGCCTTACAATTTTGTCATCTTCCTAATTTAACCTAATTTTGTAGTATAAATATGAATACAAAATCAGAGGGAGGAGTAAAAAAAACCATTCATTCTTCTCTAGAGCTATTCTTTTTCCTCTCAAATAAAACCTAATTCCACAACTCCATCCACCATAAACATGAAACTCCCACATTTTGCGACAACCAACAACAAAAATTCCTCTAGTCACTGGAGCAGGTACTGAAACTCCCTGTCGTTCTTCTCTTCCTTAATTAGCATAATTATTTTATTTTTATTTATGTAATAATATTTGTTATCTATCTTTAGTTATTACTATTATAGTCTAATTTTTCGATTGTTAATATAATATGCTTAAGTAATCCATCTTCTCCGTTTTGACATACCTAGAAAAAAAAGATTTATTTGCATTTCTTTAGATATATTTCGACACATATTTTGTGATTATAACAATCTTTTAAAAAATCATAGTTAGTTATGTTAAACTTTTTAAGAAAAATAACTAAGCACCTAAGTTTTGTCATTTGACATATATTAGTTATTTTTAAGAAAAATAACTAAGCACCTAAGTTTTGTCATTTGACATACATTCCATTGTAGTTCGTTCTTCTTGTGCTTCACCAACATTAGACGTGTTAAAACGGGCAATTCGACTCATTTAGAACCGAATCTGACAGGTTGTAGGTTTTTTCGGATTGGATCAAAAAGTTCTATTTTAATACGAGTTGAAAAATATAACTCGAGTCTGGCCCTAAGCGGATTACGGCTGGGCAGGTAGCCCGCACATTTTTTGTGACATTATTTTTTAAATTTTTTTTGCAACTCTTTTAATTTGAAAATTTTTCTTTTATAAACCGATATCAATCTGAATAAGTGTAGATTATAAACCGATATCTAGCTCAATTTGAATTAGTGTTACTGTTGGCTTATGGATGAATAAGTGGGTTGGATCTTTTTGGATCAACATTTTTTTTTGAGTCTATAGCTTAATTTTACTATTTTAACTGGCGGGATGCAGTTTACCCGGTACCCATACATTCTAATGGACAACATGTTTATTCAGTGCGGAACAAAAAACTTGAAAAATTTGTAACTGAAATTATTAGATTCAAACACTTTTTTTACCGGATTGGATAAACAGTCTATATATGAGCTAACCTGTTTTTCCTATTCTTTTCTTTATGCTAGTTTGATAAACACATGAATATTTAATAAAGGTTCAAGACATAACAAATAATACGGTTGTTAACTTAATGGTTCTTAAACGATATTTTTCTTATATATTTTTCATATAATTTTTAACTTAATTAATCATAAGTCTATTAAATTTATATTTTAATCAAAATATGTTATAACCACAAAAAATGTGTTTACTATACATAAATCATTTAAAGAAATATACCTATTTTTTTTTTTTATAAACAACTAAACACACTTGGGAAAAAAGTGAGAGTTTTGCTTATAATCAAATAGAGGCAGTAGAGTCAGACTTGATCTTTTTTCTTATAATTTGGACAAAAAAAAGTGAGTTTGTTTTGCTTTTACTCATTCCTTTTTTAAAATAAATGTCATTTAAGATTTTTGTACTTGTATTAAAAAACAAAATGATTTAAAAAAAGAGGATAATCATTTTATCACAGTATACTTATTAATTAGAGAAAAAATGAATGATACATTGTCGGTATGTACTAGTTTTACATTGATCGACAATAAGAATCGTTGATTTTACTATCTAATCACACAATCGTAACTGTTATCATAAAATAATTACAAGTGTAAAATAATTAACACTAACAATATACGGTCATTAAACTCTATTAATTATTGATTGATTTTCTATTATCATATGGGTAAAGTAAAATTGTTATTACTCTATTAATTATTGATTGATTTTCTACTATCATACACGTAATGTAAAATTGTTATTTTGAAAATAATGTACATAGTAATTATCGAAGAATAAAAATGAAATAATTTTTTTTTGGTTTAAAGTAACCCTTATTTTGAAATGAACAGAGTATTTCATTAACTTTTCTTCTTCCTTTTTTCTCCTCTTTTTCTCCTCTTTTTATCTGAGTTCATTATCTGAGTTCATTAGTGAGTATTCCTTTTATCGAAGAGTTCTCTGTTTCTCTCTAACTGATTTTTCGAACATTGATTTAAACTTCAACTTATGCAGCCAATATTCATTGCCAGGTCGGAAAGCCGACAATATTTCCAGGCAATTCTGTTAGATATACCATTAAGTCATTCTATGTGAACCTTGTTTAACTTTTTATTGAAGTTTCCTCATACTTTTGATACTCATGAGGTAAGAAATGAAGTTCTCATTGGTCCAACCAAAGGTCTTGCATACGGAGATAACTCGTTCAATTTTTGTTGGTTTAGATTGTTTTAGTAAGTTTTGAAAAACATTGTAGGGACTATTTCAAGATACAATATATTACAAGATAAAGAGAGGATTTCAAATACTATCTAAAGACTAATAATTAGGATTTTCTTAAAATATTTTAAAAGTTTCATTCTAATCTTAAAAATTAAATCACTAATAAAAGAAAAGTATAATTTTAATAGTTAAAAAAAAGTAAAATAAATTTTAGTACATGTAAAATTTCTAAATTTTATTTTTAATCTTTATAACAAAATCACAACTTTTTAATACTTAATTATCATTTTTTATTCACTTTTAGTCTTAATTTTTTATTCCATGAATGATTGTGATATACTGATAGTATAAAACCTTTTACACTGACAATACATAATAATTAAACTCATTATTTATTTAGTTTCTCTTAGTCTTTTAAAATTTTATTATATGATTATTTTAAAATGTTCAAAGTGTAAAGAGTATTTACATTGTCATTTAATCACAACTTGTTAAATAATTATAGATGTTGTATTTTTAACATAACTAACTCTAAATTGATATTCATAATTAGTTGTGATGTGATTAAAACTTTCTACATCAACCGTACACCACAATTAAATTCTAAAACAAATTATAACAAATTCAATAAAAAGCGAATTAATAGAAAATATTTGCAGTGAACCATTTTTTATGAAGAATGCGCTGCAGCTAAAGCAAACAATGTTGGAACCAAGTTGGTTCTTGCAATTAAACTTTTGATGTTAACAAATGTATTTTATGAAAATCGTATTTTGACTTAGAAGAAGAATGAAAAATCAGAAGATGTCATCAGAAGCATAAACCAGAAGATGACGTCACCAGAAGCAGAAATCAGAGGATGACGTCACCAGAAGCAGAAATCAGAGGATGATGTCACCAGAAGATGACATCATCAAAAGCAGAAATCAGATAATGACGTCATCTAAGGATGTTATCAGAGGATGATCACCAAACGATGGTCACCAGAGGATATCATCATAGTATATCACCAGATGATATCATCAGAGGAATCTGTCAGAGAAAAATGCTCAAAACAGAATTGGAGCAAAAGACTCGAGAAACAGAATCTAGCTAAAAATATGCTCAAAACAAAATATGAGAAAAATGCTCAAAACAAAATCGGAGCAAAAGACTCGAGAAACAGAATCTAGCTGAAAGTATGCTCAAAATAGAAGCGGAGCAAAATGCTCAAAACAAAATCGGAGCAAAAGACTCAACTGAATCTGAGCAAACTACTCCAGAATATTCTCAAAACAAATTAATTGAAATAGACTCCAGAAGTAAAACATCAGTGAGCAAAAGACTCAAAACAGAATATGAGCAAACTACTACAGAATATTCTCAAAACAGATTAATCGAAATACACTCCAGAAGTAAAGCATCAGTGAAGCCCTAATTTCAACTATAAATAGAGGCTTAATGCTGAAGAATAAAGCATCAAAAAATAGAAGAACTCAAGCAAAAATTCATAAGTATTCAGAGAGTTCAAAAGAGAGAAACATTTGCTTAAAAGATAAATATTTTCTAAGTGTTCTTTTCTTAAAGTGTGAAGCTGATCGTCATCATAAATTATTCAGAAGCAAACACTCTAGTACACTTTAAGATTATCGTGAGTATCAACTTTCCATAAGTAGTTACTCAGTTCTAATTTCAATCCCTTATATAAAATCCTATAGTGTTCAAGTTTCTTCTAAAATTTGGGGTTGTCAGGTTGTTAGAAAAAAACTTAGTTTGTAGGTTTAAGGTTGTGAAGGTTCTCAAAAGTCTGAGGTTGTCAAACTGTTTGAGAAGACTTGGTTGGTATAGTCAAGGTGTTATTGTTCCTCAAAAGTCTGGGGTTGTCAGACTGTTTGAGAAGACTTGGCTGGTATAGTCAAGGTGTTGTTGTTCCTCAAAAGTCTGAGGTTGTCAGACTGTTTGGGAAGACTGGCTTGAAGGATCAGTGGTGTTGTAATTTAAAGGAGTTTGAATTAGTGAAAAAGGCCTTCTGAAGGAAGGGACTGGACGTAGCCTAGTTAACGGTGAACTAGGATAAATTGATGTGTTCTTATGTTGTGATTATCTGCTGCTAAATCTGATTATTTATTCATTAAATAATTTGTATCAATTCAATATAACAGATAAAGAATTCAAGTTTTGCAAACACAATTCAACCCCTCTTCTTGTTTTTGCACCTTCAAACAATACTAAAAATACTAAAAATATGGGTACTCGTGGGTCATATGCGTTAGGTCCATTTTATTTGAAAATAGTAACCTAATTTCATAAAGTGATTGCTATCTCAATTTGCTCATTTTTTGTTTTTGTTTTATTATCGAATCCTAGATTTTAACGACCCAGTTTTTTCACTTCTTTCTAGCTAAATAGAAAAATCGACGGTTTTTCTGATTTTTTTGGTCCGATTTTTCAATTTATTTCCTGATTCTATTGCAAGGCAGTCTAATATGATTTTAATTATTTTGGTTTACTCACTAAGTCACTCTTCATACAAATGACTCGCCTATTTCTTCACATTTTAATTTATTTAAAATCTATTATAAAGGTGCATATAATATTAATTATCAATTTTTTATCAATTGTTGAGGCCTATACTTTCTTAATACGACAACTCACTTTAGATGAATTTAATATAACGATAAATGGTAAGCTTATCTATAATGTTCTCCTGTGTCACTTTTTCCCATAATGCTGCAATTTTATCTGTTGCAATACTAGTTTTTTCTAATTTCTCTTAATCAAACCATTCAAATATATATGGGAATTAATGACGATGGTGGAAAAAGGTCACTTGATGAAAAAATGAGGACATACTATATAATTCACCACCTACTTGTTGAAATATATAGTCACTAACACAACTCAATCAGTATCTTCCAATCCTAATTTAGATTGAAACCTTTCGGATAGAATAAACTAGTGCAAAAAACACACCACGTTTACGTTTACGTATTGTTGTTGGATTGTTTCGTTAGAGTTGCATGTAATCGTTGATCTCTCAACTTTCACCATAAAAATTCTTCACAATCCAATCCAATATCCTTCTCCAGCGATAAAAAAAATTGTGTAATACGCCAAAATCATAAATTGGATTTAAAAAATATCCTTTCTATATAAATCGAATCGAAGTTTCACAATACAACAACAGACGATAGCACCACAACTCTCATCAAACTTGCTTATTTGTGGTAACACCAGAATGACATCCATTTATAGTAATATAGTGTTACAACTAAGCGAGCCGAATGAGAGTTGTGGCGGAACTTGCAATTGGTACCATATGTGTTGTAATTTAATTTTATTTATATAAAATAACATTTTTAATTCCGATCCATGATTCTGGCGTATGACACATTATATTAGATACAAATCTTGAACAAGGCTACTGGGATTGTAACGAATTTTCACAATGAAGGTTAAACGATGAATGGTAACTTGCACCTTCAAAAAAATAGTCGAATGGCAATATGTTGACATACAAGTTCATATGGTTTGCTTGCAAAGTCTTATCCTATCATTAAATTTCAACGAGGTGTCATTTGAGTTGTTCGAAAATACTAATTGAGTTGTGTTGGTGGCCATATATTACTGTTGAAAATAAAATAGTATCATATAAGTAAATAAAATATCACGTAATTAGGAGTAGAATATCTTGTAATTATTTGTTTATTAATCAGAGTCTATATAAAGAATTTCTGCTGTGTAGTTGAGAAACACAGTTTTCAGTATATGTCTCTTTTTTCCTCTCAACCATAATTAGAGGCAACCCTAAACCGTAATTACTCGGTGGACCCACTATCTTCTAATGAGATTTTTTTTTGGCAATCCGTGTTTCCAACTTTGGTTTGCCCTTCCTTTGTTGCTATGACTCATTCTAACCCTATTTTGCACCGTTTTTTAGCCAAATTACCTATGCCTCCACTGAACAACCACTTCAATAGATTCGCCCTCTCCAGATCGATCAATGCCTCAAAGTGTGTCACCAAAAGCTTCTGCATGTGCCCACATGCACCTCCTGTTCCTTCGTGCATTCGATCCATGCGCCACAACCTTCAATTGTGCGTGACGGCGCATCCAACTGCCATTTATGACGCGACTTTTCTCGTTTTACTCGCCTTGCCTTATGATTCCAAATTTGCCTTTATTTTTCAGTTTTGAGCTACAAATATGTGTGTTCCAATTCAAACATCCCATGTTTCTCCAGTTTGGATGCAGTTTTTGTCTTTGTTTACCGAACATGGCTTTCCCTTTTACTACTTAAACTTAAAACATCTTTGCCAACGACATCACTTCTCCCTTCTTTATAGAGAAATTGAATGGGTCAAATTATGACAATTGGGCTATTGACATCAAATTATGGATGCTTGGTCAAGGTTACGAGGATCATCTCACTAAAAATCCTAAAAAGGGTATTGCTTTTGTAGCCTTAAAATGGAAGTAGATTGATGCTCATTTATATAGTGTAATTAAGTCCATACTTCATCCAAACATCAAACCGATTTTCCATCCACATCTCATGACACTCAAAGGCACTCTACACGGATGACACTCAAAGTCTCTATGGAGTTTCTCACCAAATACTAAATATCATTACTTCAAACAAGATAGATGGTTCTATTTCTACATATCTTGGCAACTTTCATAGAGCACTTGATTATTTTAATGAGCTTCTCCTTCTTGTCGCAAGTAATCTAGTTGAACAAAAAAAAGGAGCTTGATCAACGCAACACCTTCTTCATGCTTCTTGCATTTTATAGCTTGCTTCAATTGTTCTCTGCAACTCGTGATCAAATTTTTGGGTATGTTATTGTTCTAAATATGTCTACTACCTCATCAATCCTTCTTTGGGTTAAAACAAAACATTCAACTAAGCCTGTTGTTGCTCTTGCTCCAGGTGACACTATTGCCCTTGCATCTCTTGGAAATAATCAGAGTCGCTCTCGAGGAGGACCATCCACCTCCAAGCTTCGTCCTAAATATGAGCTTTGTTATCAACTCAAACACACTATTGATCGTTGCTCGATTGCATGGTAATCCTCCACGTTTGATAAATGTGGCTTAGCTTGATCCTTTTGACACTATTCGTAGCACACCTCCTCCACAGGGCTCTCTAACAAGTTATGGAGATTTTCTCTAATGGGTTTAGAGTCATTAGAACTCTGGTTCTACTACTTCGATTGCACACACTCATAATTCATCAGTTTGCCTCTTTCAATCATCTTTTCTTGGCCCTTGGGTTCTTGATTCTGGTGTGTTTGATCATGTCACTGGTTGTAAAGGTCTTTTCTTTTCTCTTTCTACATCTACTTTTATACCTACTATAACTTCTGCTCGTGCGTGCTTTAGGCTTAAAGTGCTTTGATTAAATGTCAAAACTAAGTTAGCTTAGAATTATTGTACAAGGATAACTCATTAATCTCTCTATGATACAAATATGGTTTTAAGTTCAACTATTTTCATATCATTAACTATTTGAAATTTTTCCTTTGAAAACATGGTTTTTATGAAAACAACTCATGTAATTTGAATTATACTCAGTGTAATTCGAATTATACCTTATGAAACAATGGGATTTTGATTCCGCAATGTATAATTCGAATTACCCTTGTATGTAATTCAAATTACCTGTTTAGAATCAAGATTTCATTTACTCTCTATGAGGTATAATTTGAATTACACAGTAAGGTAATTTGAATTACCTGTTATGAATCAGCCTTTCATTTACTCTGTGAGGTGTAATTCGAATTATACATTAAGGTAATTTGAATTACACGGTAAAAAATTCATTGTAGTGTTATTATCATGTGTTATTTTCACACACTCTTTGGCTTTCATATATAAATTATTTTACCTCACTTTTGCAAACATAGAACATTGTACTCTCTTCTCTCATCACCTCTCATAAAAAAATGTGTCTTTGAAAGCTCTTGAAACCATTTTTTCATGGAGCAAGATTATTGAGTGATTCAAGTGTGAGAATAAATGATTGGGTTTATCATCATCTACAATCAAGGTAAAAGGAAAAAAAAAAGATTTCTTTTCACCCCATTTGGGAATAATTGAGATTTTTAGGTTTCTCATTGAACTTCCAAGACTGAAGAAGTTGAATCAACAATAGGTGAAGATTCAAGGTTGAAGACTTCATAGAGGTTGGAATTCATGGTGATTCTTGAAGTGGGTTTCAAGAATTGAAGAACTCTTAGATTCACAAGGAGTGAAGACTTTGTAGCAAAGGTGTTTGTACATTTGTCTCAAATGAGTTCTTTGTTGTAAACATAACAATTAATATTTCTCATAATCGGAAGAAAATATCTTATCAATTGATAGGAGGACTGGACGTAGATCACAATGCGAGGAAGAACGTGATCGAACCAGGCTAAATCTTGGTTTTGATTCTCTTACCTTATCTCTTACTATTAGATTACTTAATTCAATTTGTTTTGAAGCTTTTGTTCAAAAAACCTAAACTTTTTGGGGAAAGAAGTTTTTTAAATTTAAATAGTTTTCAAAAGTACATCAGAAAAACCCAAATCCAAGCAATCACAAGCAAATCAATTATTTAAGTAATTTGACATTTTATCTCCGTTCAATTTAATTCTTCTTTCTTCGCCTGGTAATTGAGTTTTACTTAAGAGTTGCTAAATTTAGTTTAGGTATTGACAATTCAAACAAGCAATAGCAAATTGATTGTCAAGATCAATTTCACCGTTGACTGTTTGATTATCTCTTAATTCGATATATATGTTGTTCCCATTAATCACAAAATGTTCTTTGAGTTCAATCTTTCAAATATGCATTATCGAAAAATATTAAAAATGCTTCTGTTGCACATTGAAATATCTATTCACCTTCTCTAGATACGGGCCATACCAACTAACACTGCCATTGGCTTCCAAACCTGATCCCAAGGAATTGACGTTGTCCAAATTCTATCTTCCTTTTTCAGTTGTTTTTGTTCTCTATGTATTTGGATGTCATTTTACTTTACTTCCAGTTAGTTGATTAACTCCTTCGCATGATTGTATTGTTACTTTTACTAATGGTAATGTTACCTTATAATACCAGAGTTCGGGATAGACGATTGGTGTCGAATGTGATTCTCAAGGCCTCTATTCCTGTTCTCTATCATCCATAATGAGATCTGCAAAAAATTCCCCTCTTACTATCCATGCTCAATTAGGCCACCCAAGTCTTCCCAAACTTCAAAAGTTGGTGTCGAGTTTGTCTAAGTTGTTTAGTTTGTGAGTCCATGTTTACTTGTGTTTAAGCTTAGTTGTTTTTGATTTTATTTCAAAACTAGGGCAGTTTAGATGTGCTGTAAATGTGTGTCCCTCTTTAGTCTACCCATGTCAAAATTTTTTTTTTAACTATATCAATTTCTTTAAATCGTGATTTGTTAGAAGCAATCTTTGAAAAGTTGAGTTTGACATATGCAGTTCGAATTATCTACAAGTCATTCGTATCACATGTGGTTCTAAAAGTTTAAAATGGTTCTATGAATGCGCGGTTCTAATTACATAAGCAGGTAATTTGAATTACCTTATTTTTTGGGAAGTAGTTCGAATTACACTTAACTAATTCGAATTACTTTATCAATTTTTAATTTCTTTGCATTTCTGCCGTTAAGTAATTTGAATTAACCTATATATATAATTCAAATTATCTAATCAATTTTTTAGTTTTTCAATTTTATGTTATTATGTAATTAGAATTAGGTTATACATATAATTCAAATTACACGCTAAAAATCTGTTTGGTTTAACTAACTTCTCTCACAAATTATTTTACTATATAAGCCATAATACTTTTTCTAAGGCTAAGGAACATTTCACATTTTTCTCTCATTCCTTTTTTTTTTCTTCTAAAAAATCTCCTTGGAAGCTCTTAGAACATTTTCGTGAGAAAGATTAAAATTGAGGAATATATTGTTAGGTTACATTCTAAGTAAGGGAAAAGATTAGAATTAGTTAATAAACTAAAGGAAAAGATCAGGGCTAATCTTTTCCGCTCAAAAAGTTTTTTTTGGGGTTTTTTCTTCTTCAAAGTTGTTCATGCTTGAATTGAAAGCTCAATAAGATTTGTGAAGTTTTAGAGTTTGAAGTGTCAAAATCAAGAAGTTGGTGCAAGATCAAGGTGAAAGCTTGCATACTAGTTTGTTTAGGATTAAAAACTAGGATTCTTTGTTATCAATATCAAAATTAAAGGCTTTGAAGAATTAGGAGTGCTAAGTTCTTAAACTAAGGGAATTTTCTTGTAATCATTTCAACAAACACTTGGTTTATAAATTTAATAAAGGAAGAGAATCTCTCATCTTTGATTAGGGGACTGGATGTAGGTCACAAGCGAGGATGAGGTGATCGAACCAGTATAAATCTTTGTGGCATTTCTCTTTCTATTACTCTTAGATATTCGTTGATTGATTCAATCTTAGTTTGTGTAGTTTGAATAAGATAATTGATGTTCATTGGTGAAGAATTTTCTAAACCTACAAATTGTTTGAATAAGATAATTGATGTTCTTTGAATAAGAAATTTTTTATCAAAGAAAGGCAAAAATCTTATTTGTTTACTTTAATAATTCTACAAATTGTTTGAAAAACTCTTGTGTAACGAAACTTACTTCTTTGCCAAATTTGTTAATTGATGCAACTTAAGATTATTGATTTTGTGCATAATTGTTAAGTAAAGAACTCAAAGTATTTGGTGAATTAATCACTTAGTTGTATACATTATGTTTAATTTCTTATCTACATTTGGTATTGAAATTACTTGAGTATTAAACCTTCTAGACTGTGTATTGATTTGTCAAATAAGCAATTATAAATTGATTCTTTAAATCAATTATACCATTCGTTATTTGTATTTTTCATAAATTGAAGTATGTGATTTCCATTTATCATTAATGATTTCTTCATGCAATTGTTCAAATAGTGAATAGTTTGAAAAAAAAATCAGAAATTTTTCTGCTATACTTTAAAACTTGTTGTATCTACTCACCCCGTCTAGAGAAACACACTCGTGGTCACTTTCTTGATTGAGTCAATAAACGAGCTTTGTCCCCCTTTGATTTAGTTCACTTTGACGTTTGAGGTCCTACTCATATTATGTCTACTTTAGATTTTAAATATTTTGTTACTTTCATTAATGATTATTCCAATTGTACATGGTTATTTTTAATGAAAAATAGATCTGGATTATTTTTAATTTTTTTTAGCAATTTTATCAAGAAATTAAAATTCAATTTCGTGTTTTGATAAGTTTCAATTTTACTTATAAATGGTTTAAACTAAAGGCACTTATTGACTTAATTTGGAAATAAACATGTCCATGAACCCCCATTTTTATACTAGTCGTGTAATTTTGAGTATTTCATGAGAGACTAATAAAAAAATACATCTTATCACTTGTTTTGTGTTTTTGGAAAAAATATTGGATTGAGAGAAAGTTTGGAAGTCAAATCCCAAACCATCGAAAATTGATAGGATAACCAAAAGAGGAAAAATTTCAGTGCAAATTGGTCGGGCGAGTTGATACGATTTCTAGATTCAGGGCCTTTCTTCATAATGAAGAAAAGTACAGTTTTGCCGAAGAATTTCTACTTGTCCAGGGAATATATCACTTACTGACCTACTTGCTTGTCATATAAAAAGAAATTTTGACCCAAAAAACCATGACCCAAACAAAGAGATTTTGAGCGACAAACTCGTCTTGAGGCATCATTGAAGACTTTATTCCTTTTTGATCGCATTTACATGGCTTCCATGAGTAGCTAAAATCCTCTTGTTGGGATTAGATGTAATCAATCAAACTTTCATGTATCTCTTTTGATTTATGTATATGTTTTAGTTATACATCAATTTCAATGAGTTATCATTGTTCTTCATGCTTGTTATAACTTGATCACCTATAATTTGATTTTATGTTTTATTGGAAAATATTCTTTGAATCTTGATTTAAGATAAATCATTTATTGGATCTTATTTCTAAGAATAGGATTAGGTTCAATAGTAAAAAATTATTAGTGCTTAATTCAAACTTCTATATTAAACGTTTGAGGAATTGATGTTTAATAAAGAAGGATGATTTATTATCTCATTAAGGAATTATTGATGCATGATTAGTGATAATGATCTTATTGATGTGTAATAATGATATGTACGTTTAATCATTAGGATATGAGAAAGCGACAATGATGAAATCTAATCCCGACGTTGTATCTCACTTTTGTATTCTCAATTTATTGATTTATGTTTTCGTTATCAAAACCAAAATTACTGTCTTGAACTATAAACTTAATATTATAATTATTGTTGAACGGCTTAACTATCGATCAAGTACTTGTGGATACGAGAACTTTTCATACTACTTTGATACCTTTATCAAATGGTGCCGGTTCCGGGGACTTGTGTCTAGATATTAAAGCATTGCAACAATTATGTTATCTTAAGCAATTTTGATTTTTCTATTTATATTGTAAATAATATTTATTTATATTTTAATCCCTATCATTAGCTAATTTGTTTGGTTAGTTTTACCTCTACTCCTATTTCTTCTTCATCTCCAATATAAGAAGAAACGATTGCTGAACATGGTCAATTTTTTTTTTTATAATGCTCGAGAATGGATGGAAGATCAATGGCAATCTAAAGGGCCACCCCTTATAATCAATACAATCAAACTATTTCTCTTGCCGATAGAACTTCTAAGTTGGAGGATAGTTTGATTCAGTTTATGCAGCTCTTCATTTTCAACCAAGAAAGCATTCACACTTCAATTAAGAATCTTGAATTTCAGGTTGGACAAATAGCAAAGCAAATGGCTAATCAAGGACTAGGCATAATCTCAACCAACACTCACACCAATCCCAAGGAGCATTGAAATTGTATCACAACCATAAATTGTAAAGTGATTGGGAAAAGCAATGATGAAAATCTTAAAATGGAGAAAGTTTTTGTTAAGAAGAAAAAGAAGAATGAGGGGGAAAAAAAAGAAAGTGAGAAATAAGTAGAGGAAAATAACTATGAGGTAGATATAGTAGAAAAAAAACGAAAAGGAGAGGGTGAAAGAAAACAAAACATATATTGATGAAGTTCTTGATTTCGTTTATCTTAAATACATGGAATTCTTGCCGAGCAAAATAAAGAAAAAGGATGTGTGATATATGTGTCATATATGCCACCTTGATAGTGGTTGTGGCATCAAGCTAATGACATTAAAAAAAGTGCTTATTGAGAGGCAATCCAATTTTCTAACCCTTATATCTTTTGAAATTTAATTTCTAGTATTTGTGTTATGAGTGCTTTATGTGGTATTTGTGATTTTTTATATGCATATTATGTTTTGTGTATTTTTTGTTTTGCTTGATAAGTGTTTTGTCATGTTTGATACATGAGTGTGGTAAGTGTGCTTTCAAGTGAGATAGTTTTTTTAGTTTTGTTGATCAAAAAGTGAGTGGAAGTGTGTGCTTATATTTCATTTTGGGTCCAATTGTTGAAATGATAGCATGGAGAATGCATAAATCATGATAATATGTGTATTTGAGTGGAAGGATTTGTGCTTTATGAATTTTTGAGTGGAAGGATCTGTGTTTTATGGATTTGTGCTTTTCATCCTGTCACACAGTTCATTTTCTATTTCTCTCATCTAGGTCACTATGCTCTATAAACCCTATCTATAGGTTTCAATTTTTGCATTTCAACACAAAAAAGGTTTGTTCTCTAATTCTTGTTCATTTTTTTTTTCATTTTTCTTTTCCTTTTTTAAAATGTGAAATTGGAAGAACGAATTTAGGATGAATATGTTTGTGGTATCAGATACCTGAAAGTGTGATGCATATCATAATTTAAAAATTTCCTATAATGCATCCACTAACGTCCGCGTTGTTCTAAGTGTTTTAACTTGTTATGCAACTTTAATATGTGTGTTAGTGGTTTCATTCATTGAATTTTAAGAAGGAAAGGCTGAATATAAATAGCGTATGCAAACTGTTTGATGAAATGGCTAGGTTGCTAAATTTTGCTTTGCATGACTAAATCTTGGTTTTAATGGATGTTTAGTTGATGTGTCTTGTTTAAATCCTTGCTAGATTTATTTTTAGTACTAAATTCTTAGGTTTAGGATAAAAAGGGTTTGACGTGAAAATGTTAAGAGGGTTACTACAATTGGGTTGGAAATTTTGAGGCTATTCTTGTTACTTTCATTATCTTAATTTGGGAATGTATAGGTTCTGTATACAATCTTCTTTGTTGTAAGTCAATGATGGTTGGTTCATTCTCATTATGTTGATTCCATTCTCAAAATGGCCATATCTTTCACTTCGATGCTTGACATGATGTTTGTGTGCAAATTGAAATCTAAACTTTAGATAATTTGCATTTGAGTTTGATTACTGCATAATTCATGATACATTACCATATTTGTCAATATTGGTTTTTACTCATAACATTATTAGGATATGTTCAAGATTAGTAATGGATTAGGGTGTTTTACTTTATGCTACTTTATGTCTCAACGTAGCTAGAAACTAATTCTTCCATGATTTAAGGATTGTTTTATTCTTTCGCATGGCTTGCATAGGATGAATTTCATGCACTAGTTGCTTGGCCTGGGGACAGACCAATTTCATTAGAGGAGGTGTGGCACAAGGAACCAGAAGATGAAGTAGAAGTTGGAGGTGATGGCAATGAGGATGATGTGGAAGATGAAATCCTTATAGGCCCGATTGACACAGGCCTTGATCAGAAAAAGTTGGAACTAGAGGAAGAGGAGACATGAGCACATCATATATGTGAATTATGAAAGTTCAAAAACACGAGAAGGAGGGGTTGAATTGTGTTTTGCCTTAGTAAAAGATTTTTTTCAAAATTCTAATTCGGGATACTTAGAACAGATAAAAAGATCAGAGCAGAGGGAGAAACACCAGGATTTATATTGGTTCACTGCAAACGTTGCAGCTACATCCAATCCCCTCACACAACAGGATTTATCCACTAATTCAAACCTGAATTACAGCACCTGGCCCTACAAGTTAGTTTTCTCAACTTCCGGCTTGAAACCTACAAACATTGAGGCCCTACAACACCTTGACCCTAAAACTCAAACCTTCCCAACTTCCAACTTGAAAACCTACAACTCGTTGAGGCAAAATAACTACGATTGGGTTGGGTTACAAAGGGGTGAAATTAAGTTTTGTTTTGCTTCTTCTAAGCAGAATGATTACAATGAACTTCACACCAAAACAAAGCATTAAGCACTAAGTAGTATAAAAGTGAACGAGTTCCTTTGCTAAAACTAAAACTTTGAATTCTGAATACTTAGAAAATTTGGAGTTCGTAAGGTTTTCTGAGTTGTTGTGTTGTATGCTGTTCTTTAGAATTTGATCCCTTTATATAGCATGAATTAGGGTTTTAATATTGTCCTAAAAAATTATGAATGTATCTTCCTTGCATGAGGTCAATAGAGATCTTCACAAAATATATACCTTGATAGGGAATATGACCGTTGAAGTTTGATTAATTCCAAAAAAAATCTTCAACCAAATCTTCTAGAATGATTATGTGCGAGAATGTTCAGATAGCGCTTAAGAATAATTATCCTTGAATCTTTTGAGTGTATCTTCCTTGTGTGAGATCAACTGAGATCTTCACAAAAATAAACCTTAGTGGATACGATTTTGGAAAATGACCATTGAAGCTTGATTAATTGCAAAACGAATCTTCAACCAAATCTTCTAGAATGATTATGTGCGAGATCAACAAAGATCTTCATAAAAAAATAAACCTTGATAGATATGGATTGGGAATATGACCGTTGAAGTTTGATTAATTCCAAAACGAATCTTCAACCAAATCTTTTAGAATGATTATGTGTGAGAATTCCTAGACAATGCTAGAAAAATAAATCACCTTAAATCTTCTTTCATACGGTTGTTTAAGAGCAGTGGGAACAAATTAGAATCTATTCAAAGACCAACAAAATTATGAAATAGCTCAGTCTTCATTAGAGCGTTGTCTTTCCATCAATGTCGTTGACTATCTTCATTAGAACATAACTTGATCATCAGAGTTCGATGTTGTATTTCTTGGCTAAGGTAGTGAGAGGCAGAACTGCATCACTTAGAATTAGTGGCATAGCAACGTCCCCTAGTTGTATCTTCAGAGTATGTTGTGTATCAGAGGCATCATCTTGAAGCAAGTTGTAGTCTTTAGAGTGAGCGGAAGTTGAGCTTAAGAGACAACTCGAATAAAAGCTTCAGAGTTACTGCAGTAGGCGGTTCAGAAGAAAGCTTCAAACTTCATAGACATGTTTCAGTCTTGAGAGACAAACACGCAGAAGCTATAGAGGCACAATGGGTAGCCGCTTTGGCAACAAATCTTTAGAGGCAGATGCACACACACAATTATGCGTGTAATGACCAGAGTCTGAAATGTTGCGTTGACTTCCTTTGACTTCAATTGATTATGATGTCTTTGTTTCCTTTAACACCTTCATTTCCTCGGATGTCTTTGTTTCCTTTGACATATTCACTTCTTTTGATATTGTTTCCTTCGTTTCCTGGTTCTATTTACTACACACTCAATCAAATCATTACTTCAATAAATTGTTCTCACAAAGTACCTTTGTTATCATCAAAACATGATGAACGAATTGTTCCTATAGCCAACTTGGTTCTAACAATCTCCTCCTTTTTGATGATGACAAAACAATCATTTTTGTGAACAAATTGCTGATGTACTACCACAGAAAATAGGAATGTTACTCTCAAAGAGCTTGTAATCTTCCAGTTGATGCTTCATCTATAAGAGTTGAGTGCTACATTGTGCTGCCGATATGTACTCAGCCTCCATTTTGACCTGCCAATGGTGTCTTGTCTTTTGCTTCACCAGGATATCAAATTATAACCCAGAAATGTACAATTTCCACTAGTGCTTTTTCTTTCAAGTTTGTCTCCAGCATAATCAGCATCACAATATCCAACTAACCTGTACTCAGATGAAATCTTATAGAACAAACCCATGTTAGTAGTGACTTTCAGGTCTCTAATGATCCTCTTAACAACTGTTCAGTGGGATTATTTTGGATCAGCCTGAAACTTGGCACACACTAAATAATATATCACGTATGGATGTAATAAAGTAAAAAAGTGACTCGATCATTCCTCTGTATATTTTCCAATCAACCATTTTGTCTGATTCATCTTTATCAAGTGAGTACGTTGGATGCATTTGTGTCAACATAGTATGATGAATGTACACACCATTCTCTCATCATACTCATTTGAAATTCCTGTTCATCAACCTAGCCAATTCTTGGCAGAGGGTGCCGTTAGTTGAACCCAAAATAATATCATCTACATAAATAAGAATTATGAGAAGGTCATTTTTATATGATTTCCTAAATAAGTTATGTCAACCTTCCCTCTTTCAAAATCATTTTGAATTAGAAAATTGCTTAGTCTATCATACCAAGCTCTTGGTGCTTGTTTTAGACCATTAAGAGATTTTTAAAGTTTAAAAACATGGTTTGGAAACTCAACATTTTCAAAACCAGAAAGTTGTTTTACATACACTTCCTCATTTATGTAATCATTCAGAAATGCACTTTTCACATTCATTTGAAAGAGAGTGATATTATTGAAAGCAACAAAAGAAACTAAAATATGTATTGCCTCAAACCTAGCCACTAGAGCAAACGTCTCAATGTAATCAATACCTTCTAGCTGATTGTAACCTTGTGCAACTAGGCATGGTTTGTTCTTGACAACCTCTCCCTTTTCATTAAGCTTGTTCCTGAATACCCACTTGGTTCCAATGGGTTTCTTAAACTCTGGTATAGGTATAAGATCCCAAACATCATTCCTCTTAAACTCGTTGAGTTCCTCTTGCATAGCCAGAATTAATCTTTCATCTCCCAGAGCTTCATCAACAAAGGAAGGTTCAATCAGTTAGAGTAGAACAAATGGAAAAGTGTCCTTGAGAGTTGATCTAGTCTTCAAACAATCATTGGAGTTCCCAATAATCAGAGAGTTTGGATGACACGACTTGTACTTCCATCCAGTTTTGGACTTTGGAGGATATTGACTTGTTTTGACGTTAGTTTTATCCTCTGTTGTTTTGTTCAGTTCCCCTGATTTTCTTGATTCCTCTTATTTTCTCTTTCCTCTGATTTTTTTGTTTCCTTCAGTTTTCCTGTTTCCTCTAGATTTTCAAAACCTACAACAACTTCATCTAGCTTTGACTTTTTAAGGTCAAGTCGTTTGTCATCAAACTTAACATGTATTGACCACTCTATGATCAGAGTATCCCTGTTATATAGTCTATAAGCCTTATATCTTTCAGAGTAACCCAAGAATGTACACTTTTGTGATCGAGAGTCAACTTGCTAAGACTCACTTTAGTGTTCAAATTATAACAAAAATAACCAAATTGACATAAATAAGAAATGATGGGCTTTCTACCTTTCCAATATTCATAATGAGTATTATTTAGAATAAGTCTGATACAGACTCTGTTCTAAATATAACATGCAGTATTTACTGGTGTTGGAACCAAGTTGGTTTTCCACTTATAGTTTTGATATTAGGAAAAGTATTTACGGAGATTGCCTCTGATGTATCGGTGTGATGTTTGGGTCTAAAGATTGGGTCTGAACACTAGTTCTGAAATTGAGTTGGAAGACTGCCTCTGAAGACTGAATTTAAAGCATGCCTCTAAAGCCCTTGCATGTCTCTGATGTGCACAAACTCAACAAGCCTCTGAAGAGTTCATATCAAGGTATAATTAACTTTGAAGAGATTGTTCAAATCATAAATACATAGCTCACAATCCATTGATCAAAATGGTGCGACACATACCAACTGATGCATCTAATGTTGTACTAACTATGATGTTTCAACAAGGTGATTTGCCGATACCACTAATTCTAAGTCATGCAATTCTGCCTCTGACTATCATTATTCAAGAAACACAACATCTCACTCCAACAAGAAAGTCAACGCCTCTGATGGGAAGTCAACGACTGAAATTGAACAAGTATGAAAAGAAGACTTAGCTGAATGAAAAACTTGTGAAGATCCAAGAACAACCCAAATCCATTCCAGCTCAAATCAAACAAGAGTATGAAAGAAGATTCGTGTTCTTAAAGTCAATCTAAAATAAAATTTGATTCATATTTATAATTAAAGAAAATCTTTGACCAAATTGAAAAGAGGACATGGTTAAGATTTGAAGAAGATATGATCAAGATCTTATCAACAAGAAGATATGAATTATTTAGAAAAAGAATTGATCAAGATTTATCACAAGAAGATATGAATTATTTGCAAGAATATTTGATCAAGATTTATCTACAAGAAAATATGAATTATTTAAAAGAAGATTTACGACAAGAAGATATAAATTATTTACAAGAAGATATGAATTATTTAAAAGAAGAGATGATCAAGAATTGTTTACAAGAAGAAAAACTCGCAAGAAGAGACATTTATTATTTGCAAAGATAGGATTTAGATTTTGCATTGAAAAAGGAGAAACCCTAACATATTCTATAAATAGATACTCAAGGCTAAAGAAGAAAATAAGATAACTCACAAGCACAAAATTTCCTAAGTTATTAGAGTTCATAAGGTTAAGGTCTAGAGAAACACTTGCTCAAAAGAGATATTTTCTAAGTGTTTTCTAGTGTGAGAGTCATTGTTACAATCAGCTTGTTAAAAGCAAACCAATTTGTTTCAAACTCTTGTAACCCAGCCCGATTGTGGCTTTCGTGTTCCTCAAGCAATTTGTAGGTTTTCATGTTGTGTTAAGAAGACTTGACTTGTAGAGTAAAGGTGTTTGTGTTGCTAAAAAAATTTGTAGGTGTCAGGTTGTTTTGAGAAGATTGGCTTGTAGGATCAGGTGTTGTGTAATTCAAGTTTTGAATAACTGGATGGAATCCTTCAGAGTGAGAAGATTGGATGTAGCTATCAAGTTGGTGGTGAACCAGGATAAATTCTTGTGTCAATTTAATTTTGCAATTCTTGTTTTACTCCTATCTCTAATCACTAAACTCGATTGCTACTACTTTTGTTCTAAGTTAGTCACCAAACCCAAACCACTTTTAAATAAATTAGCAAAAAGAATCGAACTTAGTTGAACACAATTCAACTCATTTCTCGTGTTTGTAGCTTCAACTACCTCTACCCAAAACTGATTAGCAACATTCATTTCATGCATCGTAGTGCAAGCCATTTCTTGAAGAGTTCTATTTTTCCTTTCTTCAACACCATTCTGTTGATGTGCTCTAGGAAAGGAGAAATTGTGTAAAATACCATTCTCTTCACAGAAGTTTTCAAAACGTTTGTTTTCAAACTCGCCTCCATGATCACTATGAATAGTTATTATTGAAAAAGATTTTTCATTTTGCACTTGTTTGCATAAGGTAGTAAATACCTTATGTGACTCATCCTTGTGTTTAAGTAACTTAACCCATGTCCAATGGAAATAATCATCAACAATGACAAGTCCATATTTTTTTACCACTTTTGGAGGTAATTTGAATTGGACCAAAAAGATCAATGTGTAAAAGTTCACGAGGTCTGTTTATGGAAACAATGTTTTTAGGAGGAAAAGAATTTTTTGTTTGTTTTCCTTTTTGGCCAGCCTCACAAAGAACTTCTAATTTGTATTTAAGATTTTGCAGGCCTTTAACAAGTTAGAATTTGTTTAATTTTGAGATTAACCTCAAATCGGCATGACCCAATATTTGGTGCCAAATGTGTTGTTCATCGTTCATAGACATAAAACATTTAACCTATTGTTTTTCTAAGTTAGAAAGTTTTATTTTATAAATGTTACCTTGCCTCTGGCCATTAACATTATAGACCCATCAAACTAACTTATTGCCCTAAAGGACTATTGATTAAAGACTACATCATAACCATTGTCACTTAATTGACTTATGTTGAGTCGGTTATGTTTTAGTCCTTTAACTAACAAAACATTATAAATAGAAGTAAGGGAGTTGTTACCAACTGTGTCTTGTCCAATGATCAGGCCTTTCTGCTTTCCTCCAAAAGTCATTGGGCCTCCATTGCTCAAAGTTAGGTCTTGGAACATAGACCTTTCTCCCGTCATATGTCGAGAACATCCATTGTTCAGGTACCATGACTGACATTTCAATTTGGCTGCTGAGAACATCTGCAATATAGACAATTTTATATTTGGGTACCTAAATTTGGTTGGGTCCTAGTTTGTTAGTTCTGAAAGGTTTCTTGTTTTTCCATGTTGTTAGCATAGGACAAGATATTTTATTGTGACCTTTCTTGGAGCAAACAGTACACATCTCATCGGAAGGAGTAAATTTAGATTTACTATTTCTTTAAATCCTATTCTTGTCTTATTATTTCTACTAACACCATAAATCATATATGCAAGCTTGCTTCTATCTATGTTGTTTGGAAGGAAATCCTGAAATGCTACTTCGTATTTGACTGAATAGCAAATTGTTTCCTCTTATGGTTTTGAAATAATTTTATTGTTCAGAGAATTGTATTGTTCAGTCAGATTCAAATTAACTTTTCTGAGAATTTTTCGTTTTAAAAAAATAGTCTGATTTTTATTTAAAAAATCATTTATAACTAAAATTAATTAAGTATGAGTTAAATAAGAAAGTAGCTCAATTTACTCATCCAAGACTCACTTATAGAGTCAAAGTTAACATCAGCCATCAAAGCCAAATTAGCTTGCTCTTCATTATCAGAGGATTCATCAGAACCTTTTTCTTAGACTTGGAATATTTTCTCTAGAACATCCCTTTCTATAGATTGGGACATTCTGACTTGACATGACCAAGTTCATTACATCTATAGCAGATGATTCTTTTCTTGTCAGACTTAACATCATTTCCTCTACTAGACTACTTGGAACCTTTCTGATGGAAATACTTTTTCTTGTTGTGCCACATCCTCTGAATCTTTCTAGATATGAAAGCAAGCTTCTCTAAAGGTCCAAACACGAGAACGAGGTTGAATTGTGTTTGTCAAACTTGATTTCTTTTGCTATTTTGTTGAATGTTGATGCGAATTATTTGGTGAATAAGTAATCAGACTTAGTAGCGGATAATAACAACAAAAGAACACATAGATTTATCCTGGTTCACCGTTAACTTGGCTACATCCAGTCCCTTCATCTTGAAGACTTTAATCCACTAATTCAAAACCTTTGAATTACAGCACCTGACCCTCCAAGCCAGTCTTCTCAAACAGCCTGACAACCCCAGACTTTTGAGGAACGAGAACAACACCTTGACTCTACAAGTCAAATCTTCCCCTACCAATCTGACAACCCCATATTGAAGAAGGAATCTACACCTCTAACGGGTTTGATTACAAGGGTTTGGAACTCTATAAAGTTGCTTCTGGAAAGCAGATTGTTGCACTGATTCTTGCACTGTTTTGTTGCTTTTGGAAAGCTGATTGTTGCACTAAATTTCTCTCTCGAAATCACTTAGAAATTATTGCTTTTGCACTCAAGTGATTCCCTCTTTTGAACTCTCGGATTGTGTTGAATATGAAGCTTGAGTTCTTGTATTTTTTATGCTTAATGTTGCTGCCTGAAGCCTTCTTTCATAGCTGCAATTAGGGCTTTGTCCAAGCTTAAATTCGAGATAGATCTTGCTCCGATTTCCTTTGAAAATTCTTTTGGCCAATCTTGTTTCACTTAATTTCAAACCGTATCTTTTTAGCTTCAGATTGCGCTTGAAAATTCTGTTGACCAATCTTGTTTCATTTAATTTCAAACCATGTCTTTTTAGCTTCATATTGCATTCGAATTTCCTTCAAGTCTTCAGTCATTTTTGAATGAAATCCCCTTCACAATTTGATCAAATTTCTATCAAAATTTAATCAAGTCTTCATTGATCTGCATCATGATTTAAATTATGGACCGTATGATCTTTTGATCTCGACCAACTCTGGACCATGTGATATGATTTGTACCATTCTGTGATCTTCTGATTTCGACCAATTCTGGACCATGTGATCTAATATGTACCATTCTGTGATCTTGTGATGTGGACCATTGATCTCCTGATCTGGACCGTTGATCTTATGATGTGGAACATTGATCTTCTGATCATGACCATTGATCTTCTAGTCTGGACCATTGATTTTCTGATCTGGACCATTGATCTTCTAATCTAGATCATTTATCTTCTGATCTGGACCAAGTCTGGACTAAGTCTTATTTTTGGACCATGCTATCTTCTAGTCTGGAACAAGTGTGGACCAAATTTGACTTATGTTACCTTCTTGTCTGGACCAAGTCTCCCTCTGACAAGCTTCCTTCTGGTTTGGTCCAAGTCTCCTTCTGGACTCTGCTTCCTTCTGATCTGGGCCAAGAAAAATATCCACTGATGATGTTATTTTTTCTTCCCTTTAATGACATCATCTGGTATTCTGTGGAGGTATCTTCTAGTACCCTCTGGTGACATCCTCTGGTATCCTCTAGATGTATCCTCTGGATGTTTCCTCTATCCGAAACTTCTGGTGGCATTTTTATCTTCTAGTGATGTCATCCTCTAGTGACATCCTCTGGTTTATCCTTTGGTGGTGTCATCAAAATACGATTTACATAAAATACTTTTGTTAACATCAAAACTTTAATTGCAAGAACCAACTTGGTTCCAACATTCTCATCCTTTTAGTCTCCATTATATTATCCTTCTAATTATGTTATTGCTTGTAAAGCCTTCTTGTGCTTGGATCTTAGAGTCAGGGTCTTCTGCTTCTTCTTGGGCTCATCCTCTAAAAGGTCAATCTTGTGAGACCTGAGAGAACTGATTAAATCCTCCAAACGAAGACTATTTAAGTCTTTTGCTTTTTGAATAGTTGTGATATTAGTTCTCCACATGATGGGCAGACTCCTTAGAATATTTGATATGATCAGCAGTTGTGTAGCTCTTTTGAATAACTTTAAACCTTGAGACCAGAGTCTGAAACCTGGAGAACATAGTCTCAATATTTTCATCTTCCTCCATCTGAAAAGCTCATACTTTATGACCATAAGATTAGTGTTGAAGAAAAAATCTTTTTGAGATATGTTTTAATGACAACAAACCTTATGAAATAAATGATTAAGTTTTATGAATGGTGGTATACTAATGATTTCACTTAGGTTTTGTTTAAGGAAAATGAATGCATAAGTAAACAAGCAAGAATCAATTCACTTCATCAAAGTGCACAAATATGATCAATTACAATCAAAAGAAACCATTCAAATCACAAAGAAAAAAGGTCATGAATCAAGTTGTCCAAGCAAGACAGATATAGTCACCAGAGGATATTACTAAAGGATGATGTCACCAGATGATATCACCAGAGGATGACGTCACCAGAGGATGATGTCGTCACCAAAGGATGATGACGTCACCAGAGGATGAAGCCACAAGAGGAAACCTCCAGAAGACGTCACCAGAGGATACCTCCAGAAGACGTCACCAGAAGATACCTCCAGAAGACGTGACCAGAGGATACCTCCAGAAGATGTCACCAGAGGATACCTCCTGAAGACGTCACCAGAGGATACCTCCAAAGGATACCAGAAGATACCACCAGAGGATACCTCCAAAGAATACTAGAAGATACCTCCAGAGGATATCTCCATAAGATACCAGAAGATGCCTCTAGAGGATACCAGCAGATATCACCAGAGGATCCCTCTACAAATTTAAGAGCCCAGAATACGCATCACTAAAGATCAAGACTCATTTGCCATTCAAAGGAAGAACCAAGTATATTCTTGAACATCAGAATGTCCAGAATGATCAGATCAGTCTCCAGAATGATCTTCTGTCAAGAATGATCATCAGTCACCAGATATGATCATCAATCTCTAGAATAATTATCATTCACTAGCATGTTTACATCAATCTCCTGTATGTTAACATTAATCTCCAGCATGTGTAACATCATTCTCTAGTAGTGTAACATCAGTCTCCAGATTGATAAACAATCTCTAGCAGCAAACATTTTTCTCCAGCATGATACTAGGACTCCAGATTGATTATCAATCTCTAGAATTTTCATTATCATTTTGCAGAAGTTCATCGTCATTCTCCAAAGTTGTTTTGATATAATCAAAACTCCATATCAAATCAAAGATATTAACAAATATATTTGAATTACAAAGGATCATTTAACAAAGGAAATCTGATCAAGAATCGAAGAACTCAACCCATTCAAACAGAATGCAGAATGTTCAAAGACTTGAACATTTTTTAATCATAAAGTCTGGTCTTTGGTCAAAACTGACACATGACAACAGAGCACTTTCCAACGGCTCTTTTGACTGTCATCAACCTTCCTAAAGCCTATAAAAGGAAGGCAAAGCTCAAGAAAAAATTAAGAGCTTCAAGTATGAAGCAATACATCACTTACATACATCTACATACTTGAAAGCTTCTCAATCACAAACAAAAGATTCAGTTCTATTTTTCTTCTTCATATCAGAATCGTTCTACTGAATGCTTTTGTCAAGAATCTAATCTCAAACACGAGGTTAGCATACTCATATTCTGTCCAAAATCAAAGACATTCAAGTGCCAAGATATATCATCAACACTGACATTAACACTTGAAAGCTTCTCAAAGAAATTAGTAACCTTCTGTTTCCAATTCACTATCTTTAGTTTACTGAAACCATTTGTAAAGCATCTAAACTCAAACAAGAGTTGAGCCAAAATAGATTCTGTTATAAATCTTATCATTATCATACAACACTCAAGATTATAACGCTTGTTTATAGCTTGAGTGAGCCGTTTTTAGAAAAATCCTTTTAGGATTAAAAGGTGAGTTGTAAAATCCTATCAAGGTTGATAGGTGACCTGATTGAATTCCTTTCTGGGTGGAAAGAATTGAAATTTGTAACAGATCAAGGTTGATCTGAGCTAGGTGTTGCAAAACCAAGAAGGTTCTTTGATTTGAACACTTAGTGGAAAATCTCACCGTTGTGAGGACTAGACGTAGCTCGGGTTGGGTGAACCAGGATATATCTGTGTGTGATATCTCGTCCCTTATCTTTATTTACTTTCAGTCTTTTAATTATCAAGTTAAATAGATAAACTGAACTGTTGATTTTAACTAACCAAGAACGTTCTCTGTTTTCCGATGAAAACCAAGAACGTTCTCTGTTTTCTGTTTTCACAACCAAGATCAATCTTGAGTTATTTTCTTAAGTTTTTAACAGGTATTTTAAAAGGGCGAATTTACAATTCAAACCCCCATTTCTTGTAAATCGACATTGCTACTTCAATTAGAATTTGCCTCTTGGACATGCTTGTTTCCCTCATAGGTCAGAACTAGAGCATCATAGATACTTTTAGTTGTCTTCTTGTTGGTGCACTTGTCAAACTCTTTGAATGTGATCACATTCACCATAAAATTTATGGCTTTATGATGCATCTTGTAATTCTTCTTTGATTAAGCATTCATCTCCTTTCTGGAAACTTCAATACCATCCTCATCGGAAGGAGCAGTGTACCAATCTTCCACCAAATCCCAAAGCTCTAGATCTTATGAGATAAAGAAAATATTGAGTCTGTCCTTCCAGTACTCAAAGCATTTTCCATCAAATAGAGGGGGTATGTTGATGTTTCCTCTTGAGGCTTCATCACCAAAACCAGAAAATATTGATAAGTGGATCTTTTCACAAACACTGTAAATTGCTCAGTCTTGAGACCGAACTTTGGTGTCAATGGAAGGTGCAAAAACTTAAGAAGGGGGTTGAATTGTGTTTTGCCTTATTAAAATCTTCTTTTCAAAATTCTAATTCAGAATACTTAGAACAGATAAACAGATCATTTGCAGCAATAAAACAAAGAAACAAGGAATAGGGAGAAACACCAAAATTTATATTCACTACCAATGTGGTAGTTATGTCCTGTTTCTTCACACAAAAGGATTTATCCATTAATTAAAACTTGAATTACAACACCTGAACCTACAAGTCAATCGTATCAACTTCCAGCCTGAAACCCACACAACATTGAGGCACTACAACACCTTGACCCTAAAAGTCCAGCCTTCTCAACTTCCAACTTGAAAACCTAGAAGTCGTTGAGGAAGAATAGCCATTACTAGGCTGGGTTACAAATGGCTGAAATTGAGTTCAATTTTACTTCTTCTAACGGATTGATTACGATGAACTTCACACTAAAACAAAGCAATAAGCACTAAGTAATATAAAGTTGAACAATGCATTTGCTAAAACTGAAACCTTTAATTCTAAATACTTAGAGAATTTTGAGTTCGTAAGGTTTTAAGTTGTTGTTTTGTCTGTTCCTCTTTAGAATTGATCCATTTATATACCATGAATTAGGGTTTCAATAATATCCCAAACAAATTCTGAGCTTATCTTCCTTGCCTAAGGTCAACAATGATCTTCAAAAAAAAAAAACCTTGATAGATACGGTTTGGGAATATGATCGTTGAAGATTGATTAATTCCAAAGCGACTCTTCAACAAATCTTAAAGAATGATTATGTGCGAAAATGTCCAGATAGCGTGTGAAAATAATTCTCCTTGAATCTTCTTAGTGTATCTTCCTTGTGTGAGGTTAACAAAGATCTTCGCAAAAGATAAACCTTGATAGATATGGTTTGGGAATATGACCGTTGAAGCGTGATTAATTCCAAAACGAATCTTCAACCAAATCTTCTAGAATGATTATGTGCGAGATCAACAGAGATCTTCACAAAAAATAAAGGTTGATAGATATGGTTTGGGAATATAACCATTGAAGCTTGATTAATTCCAAAACGAATCTTCAACCAAATCTTCTAGAATGATTCTGGGCGAGAATGTCCAGACAGTGCTTGAAAAATAATTTACCTTGAATCTTCTTTAACACACTTGTTTAAAAGAAATGGGAACATATTAGAATCTATTCTTCGACCAACAAAATTATGAAACAGCTTAATCTTCATTAGAGCGTTGACTTTCCATCAAATCATTGGCTTTTGTCATTAGAACATAACCTTGTTGTGTGACTTAAAATTAGTGGCATGGCAACATCACCTTGTTGCATCTTTAGAGCATGTTGCGTATCAGAGTCAGAATCTTGGAGCAAGTTACAATCTTTAGAATGAGTGGAACTTGAGCTTTAGAGGCAACTCGAATATAATCTTCAGAGTTACTGTAGTAGACATTTCATAGGCATGCTTCAAACATCAGAGGAAAATGCACAGAAGCTTTAGAGGCACACTAGGCAGATGATTCCGAGGAAAATCTTTAGAGGCAGATGCGCAACCACAATAGTGCATGTAATAATCAGAGTTTGAACATCGCATTGACTTCCTTTGACTTCACTTGACTCGGATGTCTTTCTTTCAGCTCACATATTCGTTTCCACTGTTGTCTTTGTTTCCTTGGACGACTTAACTTCCTCTAATATCTTTCTCTAATATTGTTTAAGTACTATGTCTGAACATGTTCACTTTTAACAAGGCTATGTTGTTTGGTTGTTGATGGTTAATTTACAAGTTGTGTAGTTGTTTGTGGGTAATCATGAGTCATGATGAATTAGCACTGTTTTTGGAGTACCAAGCTAAAGTTCCATGAGTTAAAATGAAAAGAAACATTGAATGTTGATTCATAGGTTAGAAGTTGTGGTTGTGTTAAATGCTACCATAGAATTTTACAATTTGTTTGATTCAATTAACAATTCATGGAAATTCATTTGAAATTGTTTGAGATCAAGGATTGCATGAAGCTTTAACTATGTAAGTGAGTACATCCTAAACAGTTATTGAGAGTTGTCATCGTATACAATGTTGATTTTGTTTGAGTCTCCTATTGTCACTATATGTGGAATACATGGAGAGGATCAAGGCCATTTGTCTTGAGAAAAACTATTTAACCAAATAAAATGCTCTTAATTTGGAATTAAATGCTCTCAAGGCTGAGCACTTAACAGTGTTTGAGGAAAGGTCCAAGGGGGTTCAACATGTCAGAATCCAAAGAAGAATTTGGAGGCAACATCAACAGGCCACCACTGTTTGATGGAGATCACTTTGAAAACTGGAAGGACATAATGAGAACCTTCTTCATCTCCCAAGATACTGATCTCTGGACCTTGGTACTCAAATGCTATTCTGCACCCACTACACCAGGAGATGAAACTGGTCAAGAACTGGATGTAGAAGATATGAATCCCAACCAGAAGAAGTTATACAAGCTGCATCACAATTCCAGAACCATCATGATCAATGCTATCACATTTAAAGAAATTGATAGATGCACCAACAAGGAAACAGCAAAAAGCATCTATGACAGTTTGGTTCTAACCTATGAAAGAAGTCAACAAGTTCAAGAGGAAAAGGCAAACATACTGGTCAAACAGTATGAGATGTTCAAGATGGAAGAGGATGAAGACATTGAAGCAATGTTCTGCCGATTCTAGACTCTGGTATCAGGTTTAAAAGTATTAAAGAAAAGTTACACCACTGCAGATCATGTAAAGAAGATCCTCAGAAACTTACCAGCCAAATGGAGACCAAAGGTTACTGCAGTACAGGAAGCCAGAGATCATGAATACCTTGAGGCTTGAAAATCTGATCAGCTTCCTCAGGTCTCATGAAATAGAGCTGAATGCAGATGAACCAAAGAAGAAGAAGACCTTAGCCCTTAAGTCAAAGTAAAAGATAGCTGCAAAGGTTGTATCAGAATCAGAGGATAGTGATTGTGAAGATGATGATGTTGCTTACATAACCAAGAAGATTGCAAAGATGTGGCAAAATAAAAAGAAGAAAGCTCCCAGGAAAAATGGCAAATACTCCAACAGAGGAAAAGAAAAAGCTGACAAGAAAAGCAGATGATAGCATGAAAAGAAGACCGAGCTCTAATGCCAATTGAAGGTGCAAACCATGAAGGGGGGGTTGAATTGTGTTTGTACTACTTAAATTCTTTTTCTGTTTTTGATGATTATTTAAAATCTGATATATAAACAAGCAGAGTTAGCAGCGGATAAAGTAAAATAATCAACACAAAGATTTATCCTGGTTCACCATTAACTAGGCTACATCCAGTTCCTTCACCTTGAAGGATTTTTCCACTAATTCAAAACCTTTGAATTACAACAACACTATTGACCCTTCAAGTCAGTCTTCCCAAAACAGTCTAACAATCCTAGACTTTTGAGGAACACATCACGTTGACTTCACAAGTCAAGTCTTCTCCTACCAATCTGACAACCCCAGATTGCAGAAGGGATTTCAACACCTTGAATCTAATTGCTAAGTCACCTGCTACTTCTTCTAACTCTTCAGATTGTAGACTCTACTTCAACAATATAGATATGACACAAGGGAACGAAAAACAAGAGTACTTGCTTCTGGAAAGCTGATACTCACAATTAACCTCACTGAAAAGTCAAGTGTTTCCCTCTGGAAGTTTATGACTCTTTTACTGATTTTCGATACTAAGTCTTCTACCTTGAGCCTCCTTTTATAGATGAGAATTAGGGTTTCTTCCATGATCAAATTCGAGCTATATCTATCCAGATTCTCTTGCAAAAATAACTTGGCCAATCCTGTTTCACTTAAATAAAATTCTAATCTTTTTAGCTTCAGATTGTTTTTGAAAATTCTGTTGACCAATCTTGTTTCTTTTAATTTCAAACCATATCTTTTTAAGCTTCAGATTGCATTCCAATTTCTTCAAGTCTTCAGTAATTTTTTGAATCAAATCCCCTTAATACTTTGATCAAATTTCTATCAAAATTTAATCAAGTCTTCTTCGAATTTTAATCAAGTCCTTACTGATTTTCATCATGATTAAAATCTGTACGTATGATCTTCTAATCTCGACCAACTCCAGACTTAAGTAATCTGATATGCCCCAATTCTGTGATCCTCTGATCTCGGCCAACATTGGACCATATGATTTGATCTTCTGATCTTGGCCAACACAGGGCCATATGATCTGATCTTCTGATCTCAGCCAACACTGGGCCATGATACTTAAATCTGGACCATTGATCTGAACATTTTCCCTCTGATCTGGACCAAGTCTGGATTAAGTCTGGACTGATTCTTATATTCACTACCAAGCTATCTTCTGGTCAGGATTAATTTTGGACCAAGTCTGACTTATGATTCCTTCTAGTCTGGATCAAGTCTCCCTCTGACAAGCTTCCTTCTAGTCTAGACCAAGTCTCATTCCGGACTCTGCTTCCTTCTGATCTGGGCCAAGAAAGATATCCTCTGATGATGTTATTTGACCTTTGATGACATCCTCTGGTATCCTCTGGAGGTGTATTCTCTGGTGTCCTCTGGATGCATCTTCTGGTGGTGTCATCCTTCGATTTTACACAGCTTCTGATTGGTTCTTCTAAGTCAAAATACTATTTACATAAAATACTTTTGTTAACATCAAAATTCTAAGTATAGAACCAACTTGGTTCCAAAAATATTGACTTAAATTGATAACAAACATGTTGATTAACCCCAAACTTTATAATAGTTGTGTAATTTTGAGTAGTTCATGAGAGACCGATAAAAGAAGACATCTTATCACTTGTTTTGATCACTTTTGTATTTTTAGGAAAACAATTAGATTGAAAGCAAGTATGTAATTCAAAGTCCAAACCAACAAAAATAAGTCCAACTAAAAAGAGTTGGCTATGCGAAATGGAAACAAAACCAAAAGAAGAAAAATTTCACAGCAAATTGGTCGGGCGAGTTTGAGTTGGTCAGGAAAATTGAGGTAGTTTCTAGATTCGAGGCCTTACTTTAGAATAAAGAAAAGCCACATTTCGTCCAGAGAATTTCTACTTGCCCAATAAATTGGTCACATACTGACCTATTTGCTTGTATCATAAAAAGAAAATTTGAAGCGAAAAAAGGAAAATATTTCACTTCCAGTTTCCATGGCTACCGTGAGTAGTTAAACTCCTCTTGTAGGGATTAGATGTAATCAATTAAACTCTCATGTATCTCTTTTGATTTATATATATATATATATATATATATATATATATATATATATATTTGTTATACATCAATTTCAATGAGTTATCCTTGTTTTTCGTGCTTGTTATAGCTTGATCGCCTATAATTTGATCTTTGATTGAAGTTTTATTGGAAAATACTCTTTGAATCTTGATTTAAGATAAATCATCTATTGGATCTAATTTCTAGGAATAGGATTATGTTTAATAGTAAAAAGTCATCAGTGCTTAATTCAAACCTCTTTTTATAATGTTTGAGGAATCGATGTTTAATAAAGAAGGTTGATTTCTCACCTCGTTAAGGAATTAATTATGCTTAATTAGTTATGATGATGTTATTGATGTCTAATAATGATATGTATGTTTAATCATTAGGATACGAGAGAGTGAAATTTATGATATCTAATTCCAATGCTTTAATCTCATTATTTTATTCTCAATTTACTTTTATCGTTATTTGGTTTATGTATTTGTTATCAAAACCAAAATTACTCTCAAGAACTGTAAACTTAAAATTATAATTATTGTTGAACGGCTTAACTAAGCCTCAAGTCCATGTGGATATGATAAGTTTTTATACTACTTTGATACCTAAATCAAATGGCGTAATTGTCGCGGACTTGCATCTAGATATTAAGGGTTTGTTTGAAATACTTTTGTATTTTAGTTTTTAAAAAATATTTTATAAATTTGATTTTAAAAATTGTTTCAAAGAATAGAATTAAAGAAAAACTTGTTTGAGATACTTGTTTTTAAAAATAGTTTTAGAAATGAGAAAAAGAGAAAACTTATTTGGTAATCTAAATTTTTAAAACAGCTTTTTACTAGAAAATTAAAAAAAATTAAAAATTGAGAAGTAAAACACTATTTAAGTGTTTTGCTTTTTTAGTTTTAAAAAGCATAATATTAAAAATAGTTTTACAAAACAGCTTTTAAAAGCAAGTAATTCAAACAAATTTTTTAGTTTTTAAATTTTAAAAAATTAAAATAAAATTTTTGGGAGGAGAATCAAACAAGCCCTAAATCATTGCAACAATTTTTGTTATCTTAAGCAATTTTGATTTTTCTATTTATATTGTAAAACATCTTTATTTGTATTTTAATCCCTCTTGTTAATTAATTTGTTTGGTTAGTGTTACATTTATTCCTATTTCTTCTTCATCTTCAATACTAGAAGAAACCATGGCTGATCATGGTCAAAACAATTTTTATTATGCCTACGAATGGAAGTAAGTTCAATGGCAATCTAATGGGCCACCTCCTTATCAACAATACAATCAAACTATTTCTCTTGCTGATAGAACTTCTAAGTTGGAGGATATTGTGATTCAGTTTATGCAACTCTACATTTTCAACCAGAAAAGCATTGACGCTTCAATTAAGAATCTTGAATTTCAGGTTGGACAAATAGCCAAGCAAATAGATAATCAACAACAAGGCATAATCTCAACCAACACTCAAACCAATTCCAAAAAGCATTGTAATTCTATTACACCCATATTATTTGATAACTATTAATCGCATGCATATTTTTAATTATCTTTTAAGTATTTATTTATTTTATTTCTCATAATATTTAGCTAATTTTAGGAGTTATTTAAATAAATTGTTGCCATTATTGGATCAATTGGATATTTATGCTTTTAATTTATTCATTACCAGATATATTGTGTTGTTTTTATTTTATTTCAATGATTTAGCAAAACAGGTTGCTGTTTGAGTGAAAAGTTACTGCTAAAGTTACGAAGTTATTATTGCATTACTTAATTATGAAAGGATTACAAATTACAAATAATTATTGCATTACTTAATTATGAAAGGATTACAAATTACAAATTACAAATTACAAATAGCATTATATATATAAACACATATTGGTGGATGATGGGCCAAGGAAAAAAAGAAGAAAAGGTATTAGCCAATGTTGGCCCAAGAAAGGAGGTTACACAGGAAAAGAAAGGCAGAGGAGGAGGAAGAGCAGAAAAAGAAAAGAAAAAAAAGGAGCAACATATGAACGAATGCCGAAAAAAATAAGGTTATGATTTTTAGATGCAAAGGATGAGGAAGTTATACTTTAGAGAATATTTTGTGTAACTTTTATGTGTAATTTATTTCTTTCAATGTATTTTTTATCAGTTATGGGTAGTTAATTTATTCATTGATTAAGGATTAGATGAACCTTCTTGAATCTATGTAGTTTTAATTTTTGTATGTTATTTATGCAATTAAAATGTATTTGATTATTCATATAAGTTTGTTCTTAATGTTTTTCTATGCTTGATCACCATAAAATTGAATCTAGGTATTATTTCATTATTTGGGAAGCAACTATAATAACCACAACCAAAATATATGTTCGTGTTTCCATATTGTTATAGGAATTTAAAGGATTAACATGTGTCTAATAAATTGACGTTCGTACATGTTTTGAGTAACAAGTTTGATCACCTAAGGAATTAGAGTTCATTGTTATAAAAAATGGATTTTGAGCCAAGGAGTTGATCTTAGTCTAGTTTTTAGTTTGACCTAATCTAATAGGTTAGATTGTTAAAATAGTAAATTAATAATTACATGGTGAAAAGAGGTGATTCGAATTCCCTAATCATTTTTCTCTTATTGAATTCTCTCTATTTAATTTTATGTTTGTCCAAAATTATAAACCAATTGTACCCTTTTGTTATTATTAACAATCCCAATGGAAATTATTTTTACATATCATTATTATTACTTGAGCGATTTGGTACACTTTTCAAAGAATTGTCAATCTCCTCTGACTCCACCTATACCACTGGATTCATTCCTACCACCTAATTTTGACCTTCTCATTGCTCTTCGTAGAGATATTCGCACGACATGTAACTCATCTCCTCATTATATTGATTTGTGTTATCATTGTCTTTCTCCTTTGCATTACACTTGTTTGTCTTTTGTTTCTATTCCTAAATCTCTAGCTTAAGCATTATCCCACCCTAAGAGAAGGCAAATAATGACTAAAGAGATGTGTGCTCTCCAAAGCAGTGGTACTTGGGAACTCGTTCCTTAACCTCCTGGCAAGTCTTTAGTAGGTTTTCATTAGCTTTATACAGTGAAGGTCAGTCATAATAGTAAGATTGATCTATTTAAGACTTGTTTGGTGGCCAAGGGATATACTCAGATTTTTGGGTTTGATTACGATGATACTTTCCCATCTACAACTAAAATGGCATATGTTAACTCTTTTTCTCCATGACACCAATTCAGCATTGGCCACTCCATCCACTTGATATTGAAGAGAAAGTTTATACAGAGCAACCACCTGGGTTTATTGCTCAAAGGGAGTCACTCATCATGGTTTGTTGGCTACATAAGTCCCTTTATGGTCTGAAATAGTCTCCTAATGCTTGGCTTAGTAGATTCAGCACAGTAGTGCAAGAGTTTCTAATAATCCATAGTGAAGTCGGTCATTCTGTTTTTCATCATCCCTCAGCCCAGTGGTGCATCTATCTTATTGTTTATGTGGAGGATATTTTCATAAATAGTAGTGAGCAACAAGGAATACTCCATTTGAAACATATTTCTAACCAATTTCATACAAAAGACCTTGGTAAACTCCTTTTTTTGGTATTGAGGTAGTCCAATCCAATGATGGTCTTGTAATTTCACAAAGGAAATATGTTTTGGATATTCTTGAAGAAACAAGTATATTGAATTTCAAGCCACTTGATTCTCCTATGGATCCAAATGTCAAACTCCTACCTAATCAGGAGAAGCCTCTATCAGATTTAGGGAGATATCGGAGATTGGATGGAAAATAAAACTATCTCATTATCCCTTGTCCTAACATTTCCTTCGCAGTTAGTGTAGTAAACCAGTTCTTAAATTCTTCTTGCCAAGAACGTATAGATGTTGTAATCTAGATTCTAAAATACATCAAAAGTGCTACTATAAAATATCTCATTTATGAATATAGAGGACATACTCAGATAGTTGGCTACTTAGATGTTGATTGGGCATAATCACTCATTGATAGATGATCCACTTCTAGATATTGTGCACTAGTCGGAGGAAAATTAATATCTTGGAAAAGTTAGAAACAAAATGTTGTTGCAAGATACAACATTGAGGCAGATTATAGAGCCATGTCACTAGTAGCATGTTAACTTCTCTAGTTGAAACAGTTACTCAAAAAGCTTCAATTTGAAAAGGCCTGCCCAATGACACTAATTTGTGATGATCAAGTTGCATTGCACATAGCCTCAAATCCAATTTTTCATGATAAGGCCAAACATATTGAGATTGACTGCTATTTTGTTAGAGAAAATATCTAATCAGACGACATCGTCACAAGCTTTGTTAGTTCTAATGATCATTTGGCAGATATTTTTATAAAATCCCTGTGAGGTCCTAAAGTTAGTTACATATGTAGCCAGCTTGGTGCATTTGATTTATTACTCCAACTTGAGAGGTAGTATTGAAAATAAAATAAGATCATGTAAATAAATAGAATTGTTGGAACCAAGTTGGTTCTTACACTTAAAGTTTTGATGTTAACAAAAGTATTTTATGAAAATAACATAGTTGACTTGGAAGAAGAATGCAAAAATCAGCTGATGACGTCGCCAGAGGATGACGTCACAAGGGGATACCACCAGAGGATGACGTCACCAGAAGATACCCCCAAAGGATACAACCAGAAGACACCACTAGAAGATATCAACGTCACTAGAAGATGTCATCAGAGGATGATGTCACCAGAAGATATCAATGTCACCAGAAGATACCTCCAGAAGATAAAGCCAGAAGATACCCCCAGAGGATACTAGAAGATATCACCAGAGGATACCTCAAGAGGATACCAGAAGATGTCATCAGAGGATACCAGAGGATATCGCCAGAGGATCCCATCAGAAGCAAAAATCAGAGGATGTCATTAAAGGCAAAAATCAGAGGAAATCATCAGAGGCAAGAATCAATGACATCATAAAAGGATATCATCAGAGGCAAGAATCAATGACATCATTAGAGGATATCATTCGTGGTCCAGATCAGAAGGAAATATGGTCCAGATCAGAAGAAAATATGGTCCAGAAGGAGACATGGTCCAGATCAGAAGGAAACATGGTCCAGAAGAAGACATGGTCCAGATCATAAGGAAACATGGTCCAGAAGAAGACATGGTCCAGATCAGAAGCAAACATGGTCCATAAGATAACATGGTCCAGATCAGAAGAATGCACGGTCCAGATGTAAGACGTGATTCAGATTCGTAGAAGACTTGATTCAAATTCGAAGAAGACTTGATTGGAATTTTGAAAGAGATCTAATCAAAGTTTTAAGAAGATTTGATTCAAAAATCAAAAAAGACCTGATGGAAATTCGAAGGAGATCTGAGCAAAGAAGATTTGTTTCGAAATTAAAAAGAAACATAATCGATCAAAAGAATTTTCAAAGGAAATCGGAGCAAGATACATCTTGAAATTAAGCTTGGACAAAGCCCATATCTCATTTATAAAATGAGGCTTCAGGCCGTAGAAGAAAGAATCGAAGAATACAAGAACTCAAGCTTAAAGTTCAAAGTCATCCGAGAGTTCAAAAGAGAGAAACACTTAAGTGCAAGAGAAATATTTTCTAAGTGATTTTTCGAGAGGGAGAGTCATTGCAACGATCAGCTTTCCAGAAGCAACTATGCAAAGTACCAAACCCTTGTATTAAACCCGAGAGTGGTGTAAGTTCCTTCTTCAATCTAGGGTTGTCAGATTGGTAGGAGACGAGTCGGCTTGTAGGGTCAAGGTGGTGTAAGTTCCTTCTTCAATCTGAGATTGTCAGATTGGTAGGAGAATACTTGGCTTGTAGGGTTAAGGTGTTGTTGTTCCTCAAAAGTCTGGGGTTGTCAGGCTGTTTGAGAAGACTGACTTGGAGGATCAGGTGTTGTGTAATTCAAAGTGTTTGAATTAGTGGATTAAAGCCTTCTGAATGAAAGGACTGGATGTAGTCAAGTTAATGGTGAACCAGGATAAATCTGTGTCCAAACACCTATGTTGTTTTTATCCGCTGTTGAATCTGATTGTTTATTCATCGAGTAATTTACATCAACCTTCATCAAAACAGCAAAAAGATTTCAACTTTGGCAAACATAATTCAACCCCCCTTCTCGTGTTTGCACCTTTAAGAATATCATGTAATTAGGAGTAGAATAACTTGTAATTATGCTTTTTATTATTTGCATATATTGCTTAGAGTTTATATAAAGAATTTTGGTTGTGTAGTTGAGACACACGTTTTTAGGATATGTCTCTCTTTTTTCTCTCATTTAACAATTACAACAATAATAAGAATTTAGGCACAAATCCTCGATAGTACAATAGGCTATTGTTGTTCTACTCTTCCTCAAAAACGGTCTTTGAATATACCATAAAAGTTCGCATTATGGTTCAGTTATTTCTTCACAAATGAAATGGTCCTTACTATGAAAATTTAGATTTGGTAGAAAAGAGATTGGAATGTAGTGTTTCTTTCTTAGTCCTAGTAACAACTTTAGGTCATCGTAAGTAACGTTAAAATTGCGAGTTAACTCGTGAAATCATACGATTCCGTGAGTTTAGGTATCAATTTCGAGTTGACTCGAAGGTAAACTAGAATTTTAATAAACTTGGAAATGAAATCAAGTTTACTTAGTTGGACTCGTAGTGCTCTCGATAAACTCGGGTAAATTTGAGTAAACTCACATAATGTTTTTAACAATTTAATGTTTTTCGTTTTTGTTAATTTTCAATGAACTCGGATAAATTTGAGTAAAATCGGATAAATTCATATGTAATTTTTAACAAAGTATTCTATTTTTTCATCTCAATCTTCACATTTGGTTCATTTTTTTCTTTGTTAGTTTGATTTTGTTAATGTTAGTTTTTTTTTTCTGTATAATTGAATTGAAATTTTAAATTAGTGATGTATTTATTGTGTTATATAACTATATAAGATATGTAAATATTATTTTTAATATTATTTTAATATGAGATAAACTCATACACTCCATCTCCGTCTTTTAAGAATTAATAGATTTAATTGTAGTTTTACTCCTCCTACTTTTATCAATTCATGAAATAGGGCCGCTATTTTAAAATCTGATAGTTTTTGTTCCTCGTTCGGAGTTTCTAACTAAAAATTTGCGATATGACATATTTTAAATAATGTGGCACATGACACAATGATGTAGAATAATTAACACTCATAAAATTACAATAAAATCCTCTAAAAACTTTCTTTCAACTTTAGAAATTTTGTGTTTTTATAATTTAATTAACGACGTGTGAATAATTAATGCATGTAAATGATTCTATATTTTAAAAATTGTAGGCCAGATCATTTAAAAATATCAAATCATCATTTTTTAGTTAAAAAATATGAGAAAGCATCAAAAGTGTCAACTTTTAAAAGAGTTACAAATTTCGAGAATTCGTGAAACTAGAAATACCAAAATTACAATTAAACTTTAATAATTTTCTTACTTTTGTGCCTTTAAAAATTCAAAAACATACATTAAATATATTTTATTTTATTTTCCTTAGTGAAAGATGAAAAGAATAAACGTACCTAAATTTATTATTTGTTAATTGGTACAAAAGCTTCAAAAAAACCAAATTTATTATTTGTTTATTTGTCTCTTGATGTTAGCAAATTTCAAGCCACCATTTCGTTTCTATGGAGTGTGCATTGAAGCCGCCATTTGTTCAACTAACAAGGTTCGTCCAATACATTGCCCCTTTTCCATTAATTACACTTTCTGTTTCCCATGTTTTTTCTATTGTATGGATTTTTTCCATTAATTGTTTATTTGTCTCTGAACTCTGATTTTCTGAAGCTCAATTTTGAAATGGATGGAATTTCAGTTTTCATTGCTGCCGTTACTTATGGGATGTACTCTTGGATATTGTGGCTATAGGAGGTGTTTGATTCTGGTTTGTTCCTGATTTGAATGTAAAATGCAAACTATTTTTTGAGTAAATGGGTATTACTAATGACTAAACAAAATAAGTAAATCTCTCTGTTATTATTTTGACTGAAACTAAACCTAGCAAGTTTTCATTGGTAGGGCTTGCATTCAACCTAACCTACTTAAAATTAAAATTAAAAGAAAATTAGACTCGATTTGATAATTAACTTTTTAAACTTTTGAATTGAAAATTGAATTAGCTAAATATGAGTTGAACTTGAGCTATGTATACTTCGACTCTTTTGTTTCATGAACCAGCTCGATATATATGTATGTATATATATATATATATATATATATATATATATATATATATATATTATCAATTTTATATAATTTTATTTTTGTATGAAATAAATTTCAATTGAGAGTATCATAAGTCTTAGTTCAAATAGCAAATGTTGATATTGTTAAGTTGAACGACTTGTCCCGGATTCAAACGGGACGTCACAATTGTGTGAGTTAATTATGGTGGAATTTACCGTCTCTTTTAAGATAAAAAAAATTCATTTGAGAGTTGTTAAAAAAATGTTTAATTGCAGTTTTGGTTCCTCCTACATATTTTTGAACTAAAAAATGATGATTTGACATATTTTTAATGACGCAATATACAATTCTAAGTTGAAATCTAAGTTTTTAAAAGCGTTTAATTCCAATTTCATAGGTGTTAATCGTTCTACATTATCGTGTCATATGTCACTTTATTTAAAGCATCTCTCGTTATCATATTTTAGTTAAAAAATCATATGGAGGACCAAAATGTCGACTTTTAAAATTGGGGAACTAATTTTGTAAATCAGTAAAAATAGGGGATTAAAAAAAATTAATTTAGGTATAAATATTAAAATGTTTGAAGATGATGATGAACATATTATAAAGGTCATTTTGAAAAATGAAATAAAAATTATTTGAAAAACTAATATTAAGCAGTTATTTATATCATTTGAAAGTTACTAAAAAGACATCAACTCCATTATTTATAGGAAAACTAAATTTGATCTCTAATATGTAAAAAAAATGTCAACAAGTCTAAGGTGAGATATTGCATTTGTTTCTCAAATCAACTACTTTCGGTTATAATATTTTCAGTTATAAATATTATTTTAGGATAAAACTTTTGTAAATTAAAAGTTAGAAATAAAGTATATAATTCTTATTGATACTTTGAAGGTAAATAAAATTGTTTGAAGTGTTATATTACTGCTTAAATTGGTTATTTAGTTATGTTCAACACTTGAAAATCTCACACTCAATGAACTATCTCCAATTTAGTAAACAAAAATGAACTCTCGCCAACTTCTCTATTGAAGTCCCACTTTGAAAAATATATTTTCTCTTCTTCTATATAAAGAGTGTACCACCAACGCATGAGACAATCAAGAGCAATGAGAAATTTGATCTTAGAAAATTGATTTTTAAATCTAGTTTAAATTTAAATTATATGGACTGTAGTTAATTTTTCTATTAATATTAATGTTTTAACTTAAAGTTGAAGACGGAACACTTTTGATCCTGAAGTTTTTATGTCTGTTAGTTCATTTGATTTGAGCTGTTGAGTTGAACTGAGTTACTCGTAAACTTGAATCGAGTCAAATTCGCACTGAAAATAAATTTGTAACGAACTAAAATCGAATTTCAAACTAAACCAATTGTAATTGAGTTGAGCCAATCTGAACCTAACTTCAACTCACCTCAACTCATTTCCAACCTTATTCCTTAGCATATATTGGTTCAGAAATTTGAAACAAAGAATGTGATGAGTTGTGGATGCTCACCGTGCATTATCTCCCGATTTGGGAGGATAGTAGAGAAATGTTGCAATGTATTATTTGATGATATTTAAAACATTTTTTTGATCATGTTATATTTGTGGGTTCCTAGATCTTTTGTTGTTTGATTTATTACTAGCCCAAGCTCTTTTTTTTTTTTTGTCTATTTCTTTTTCCTGCTTTGTAATTTTATTAAGTCTATTTAATCCTTTGGTACATCGATATCAGGGTTGGCATCACTAATTATTGTAAAGTTTGGTATTTTTATGCTAATGATATTAGTGTAATAAAGTAAATCATGCTAATTGGTTTAAGCTAATGAAGGATAAAAATCATATTACATTATATTATAAGCTCATTGGGGTGATTATTAAAAGGGCTAGAAGCAGACAATTTGGAAACTTTTTGATGTAGGAGGGTTCAAGGCCAGAATCGAGGAAGAAACGGCTTTACGGACAAAAGCAGCCGAAAATGCGGAAAACGATCGTCCGGTGTCAGATTGTCTATTATTATACCTTTCCGAAAAGGGAATCGCGCCACGAGCACAACACATGGCTTTGCCATGATGTATGGGCTCCAGAACCGTTTTGAGCTCGTCTTGGGCCTCAAAACAATCGTTTTAGTTTTCCCGTAATTTCGGGCTTTTCTGCTTTACAGCCGCTTTAGTTTTTCCTTTAATTTAGGGCTTTTCTGTTTTACCTAATTTTCGTACTAGGGTTTCTATTATCTATTTAAAGACTTTCTATGTTGTAACAAAAGGTATCTTTTAATAAAATAATTAATTTTGAGAGTTTTTCTCTTCTCTGGTGGATTCCAGAACTTATTCTTTTTTTAGGATTAGCGTTTGCTAACCCTTTGCGATTTCCGACTGCGTCAGGTGGCATCAGAGCAGGCTTTCTCCTGTTTCTTTTCGTAGCTTGAACAGCCATGGGAGATCAACCAGTCACAAGAGCAGACATCGAGGGTATCACTGCGGCTTTTACCGCGGCCCTTACTGCTTTGACTACGCATATGACGACTCAGGTGGCGGCTTTGACGGTTCAAGTGAACGCCATCAATAATAGGAGGGACAGAGGCAGGAACGACGAACCGCCCAGGCGTCCACATGGAGGCTTGCAGGCTCGTGTTGAATCGGACTCTAGTTCCGAAGAAGAGGTCTAGGAGGAGAATCAGGGTTTCGATAATCAACAGGATCGCAACGACTACAGAGTCAAGGCTGACATCCCCTTGTTCTATGGAACTATGGGGGTTGAAGAGTTTCTGGATTGGCAGATTGACGCTGATCGGTTCTTCGACGTGATGGGTGTGCCAGAAAACAAGCAGGTAAAGATGGTGGCAATTCGATTGAAGAGTACCGCTGCTGTGTGGTGGGATAAGCTTGTTGTTCAGAGGAAGCACCAGAGAAAAGCGTCAATCAGAACATGGCGGCGAATGAAACAGTTGATGCTGGAGCGTTTCTTGCCTGAAGACTATGAGCAGATTCTGTACAAGATGTATATCGATTGCGTTCAGGGAAGAAGGAGCGTGACCGAGTATACAGCAGAGTTCCTGCGTTTCTCAGAACGCAACGAACTAGGAGAAACTGAGGGTCAGAAGGTGACTCGCTATATTAATGGCTTGAAGGGGTCGATACAGGAGAAGATGGGTCTGCAGACTGTCTGGACCGTGACGGAGGCTTCTACGCTAGCCTTGAAAGCGGAACTGATTGAGAAATCCCCCATAAATTTCTCATCTTTTCGCAGATTCACTCCGCAGGGTAATTCAAAAGTTGTTGGTGATAAGAATAAGGGTGTTGCTGCTAAGGATTCTAACTCCTCAGCAAAGGAAACTGGTGGAACCAGTAGTGCTACGTCCAACAACAAGAGGGCGAACCAGAAGTCAGCCAACCCATACGCGAAACCGACGGGAGATAAGTGTTTCTGTTGCGGAGGGCAGGGTCACAAGTCGAATGTTTGCCCTTCCAGGAGAACGACTGCAGTCTTGAATGAGGAGTCTGAGGAAGAGGAAGCAGGTAACGAGTATGACGGTGTTGAGTTCGCTGAAGAAGAAGCTGAAGAAGCGGTGAATTTTGTGCTGCAGAGAGTTCTGTTGTCTTCAAAGGAGGCGGGGCAAAGGAATAATCTTTTTAGAACACACTGTTCTATTAAGAATAAGGTGTGTAATCTGATCGTGGATAACGGGAGTACAGAGAACTTGGTATCCCAGAAGCTGGTGGACTACCTAGAGTTGCCGACAGAACCGCATGCCAAGCCTTACGCTTTGGGCTGGGTGAGTAAGGGTTCGCAGGTCAAGGTGACGAAGACTTGCAAGGTGCCTATTTCCATCGGAAGGCATTACAAGGAAGAGGTAGTGTGTGATGTTCTGAATATGGATGTGTGTCATGTCCTACTTGGGCGACCTTGGCAGTATGACAATGATATCACGTATAGAGGCAGAGATAATGTGATGATGTTCTCCTGGGAAAGGCACAAGATAGCTATGGCCCCGGTTTCTGGTTTTAATAGACGAACAGGAAAGGAGAAATCCAGTTTTCTTGTTATGACGCAAGATGAGCATGATTTGACTGAAGCCTTCAGGGAAACTGAGTGGTTTTGCCCAGTGGTGGTCAAGGGTTTGATGAGCGCTATGAAAGAGGAGCCTGAACCACCGAAAGAGGTGCAAGAAATCTTGACGGATTTTGGGGAGTTGATCTCGGATGAGCTACCCGACGACTTGCCTCCTATGCGAGATATTCAGCATCAGATTGATTTAATTCCAGGTTCCAGCTTGCCGAACCTACCTCATTATCGCATGAGTCCCAAGGAGAATGAGATATTGCGGGAACACATTGAGGATTTACTGAAGAAAGGGTTCATTAGAGAGAGTATGAGCCCATGTGCAGTTCCAGTGCTTTTGGTCCCTAAGAGGAGCAATCAGTGGCGGATGTGCGTTGACAGTAGAGCCATCAACAAGATAACGATCAAATACAGGTTTCCCATCCCTCGTCTGGAGTACATGCTTGATGAGTTACCAGGGTCTAAGTTGTTTTCAAAGATAGATCTACGGAGTGGTTATCATCAGATCCGAATTAGACCTGGAAATGAATGGAATACGGCTTTCAAGAGCAAGGATGGCCTTTACGGGTGGTTGGTCATGCCTTTCGGGTTATCCAACGCCCCCAGTACTTTCATGAGGCTAATGAATCAGGTTCTTCGTCCTTTTACTGGATCTTTTGTGGTGGTTTACTTTGATGATATTCTGATTTATAGCAAAACCAAGGAGGATCATCTAGGCCATTTGAAGCAAGTGCTACAGGTCTTGCAAGAGCACCAGTTATACATCAACTTGAAGAAGTGCACCTTCTGTACCAACAAGCTGTTGTTTCTGGGTTTTGTTGTCGGTGAAGATGGGATTCAGGCGGACGAAGAGAAGGTGAGTGCTATCAGAAACTGGCCTGCACCTAAGTCTGTGACGAAAGTACGCAGTTTCCATGGCCTGGCTACTTTTTATAGGAGGTTTGTGCGCGACTTCAGCACCATTACTGTGCCTATCACCGAGTGTCTGAAGAAAGGAAAATTCCAGTGGGGACCTGAACAAGAGCAGTGCTTTGCGATGATCAAGGAGAAGCTTTGCACGGCACCAGTTCTCGCTTTACCTGACTTCGACAAGATATTCCAGGTGGAGTGTGATGCCAATGGAGTAGGGGTAGGTGCTGTACTTTCACAAGAGAAGCGACCAGTGGCTTTCTTTAGTGAAAAATTGAGCGACGCCAGGCATAAGTGGAGCACTTATAACCAGGAGTTTTATGTAGTCTTTCGAGCTTTGAGGCAATGGGAGCATTATTTGATTCAGAGGGAGTTTATCTTGTTCATTGACCACTTTGCCCAGATATTCCTCCATAGTCAGAAGATGCATGCTCGCTGGGTGAGTTTTCTGCAGAAATTCCCATTAATCATTCAGCCCAAATCAGGCGCCCAGAACAAGGTAGCAGATGCGTTGAGTAGGAGAGCTTCCTTGTTGATTACCTTAGATCAGGAGATTGTGGGTTTTGAGTTGCTGAAGTTAATGTGACTGATATTTATGAGTTCCATGAAGACGCTGACCTTTATTCTGGTATGAACTCGGGGTCAAGTTCTTTAGAAGTGGAGGAGACTGATGTAGGAGGGTTCAAGGCCAGAATCGAGGAAGAAACGGCTTTGCAGACAAAAGCAGCCGAAAATGCGGAAAACGATCGTCCGGTGTCAGATTGTCTATTATTATACCTTTCCGAAAAGGGAATCGCACCACGAGCACAACTCATGGCTGTGCCATGATGTATGGGCTCCAGAACCGTTTTGTGCTCGTCTTGGGCCTCAAAATAGTCATTTTAGTTTTCCCGTAATTTCGGGCTTTTCTGCTTTACAGCCGCTTTAGTTTTTCCTTTAATTTAGGGCTTTTCTGTTTTACCTCATTTTCGTACTAGGGTTTCTATTATCTATTTAAAGACTTTCTATACTTTAACAAAAGGTATCTTTTAATAAAATAATTAATTTTGAGAGTTTTTCTCTTCTCTGATGGATTCCAAAACTTGTTCTTTTTTTAGGATTAGCGCTTGCTAACCCTTTGCAATTTCCGACTGCGTCACTTTTTGACATAGGATAGTGTCATATACTCTCGAAACAATTAGAAGCAGACAATGTTAACCTATGAACTACCGAGACTTAAAAAAAGAAAGTGTTAATCTACACCAATAAATTTTATATTTACATGTCAAATTCTTTCCTTACTTTTTAAATAAATTTTATTTTCTATAATACATAACATTGAAGATATCATCTAGGAGAAAATAAAAAAACTGAGGGGTTTTCATGTTCTACTGAAAAGGGTTTTTCAAAAACGTAAAATGCGTCTAGTTTCTCATAAATAAGAAGAATGAGTTAAATAAAGAGAGAAAAAGAAAGTGGGAGTAGACCGAGTCAAGTTAGTATTACTATAAGAAAATATTTTTCTAATAAATATATTTTCATATTTCTTGCAATATATTTAAACTTTTGAAGTATTTACCACACATAATATCATAATGTGAGTTTAAAAGGAACCACTTAGGTTGTTTTTATTTTATGAAAATATTTTTTTGTTTTTATTTATCAAAAGAATTTTTTTAATTTTTTAATTAAAAGTGAGACTTTTGAAGTGAATTATCGTGATAGAATATGAAATGATAGTCAAAATTATGTATGTTTAGAAATAATGAAAACAATTCTTTTGACATTTTTATTGTTTTCAAAATATAGATGATTGGCCACTTCAAGAATCTTTTATTTTCTGGTCAACAAATCAAATTAACACAATTTTCGAGAATAAAAATATAAAATATTTTCACAAAATAAATAGACGTTATTTAGTTGTAAAGTTTTCGCATAATCAATATTATCACATGGTGAATATAATAACATTATAACTAGTAGAATTTGACCAAACTCCTATTTAGCTTAAAGAAAATATGATCTATGATTGACAACATTACAATTATAATCTTTGTTACAATACAATGGAGTATTTTGCATAGTCATTGTTGGCCAATTTTAAATGGATATTGAATACACGGTCCAGTTTGGACTCGTGTTTGTGGATTACAAGAATGGATTTCAAAAATACCATAAAAAGTCCAGATTAAGGTTCAAATTATTTCTCCACAAATGAAGTGGTTCTTGCTACAATGAATTAGAATTGGTGGAAAAAGATTGGAATGTAGTGTTTCTTTCTTAATCCTAGTTAAAACTTATATGTTTCTTTAAAACATTTTTTATATTTCTTGTTTGAGACAATATGTTATTCAAAAATGTACAAAATACAAATATAGTACCAACAAGAATTGTTGGAATATAATGTGTGAATTTAAAAATTGTTGAAGTCCCACATTGGAAAAATCTTATATGTTGAGTAGTTTTTATCACTATATAAAGATTTTTTAAACTTTTGTTGAAATCCTACATTGGATAGAAAACATATGTGGATTTGCTTCCATCACTATATAAAGAGTTTGATTCTATTATGAAAATTACACCAAAGTTGGATGCATTTCCCAACTTTTTCTTTTGTCCCTCATATATTATGTTTGATATATTTCCGAGCCATTTCTCCCCTTTGTTTCTGTCCCTTCGGTTTTTAGTGGTTCTAATACCACTTCCCTTTAGATCAGTTTTTATGTCGTAGTACCATCGATTTTTGAGTGGTCATAATACCATTGTCCCTTCGATTTCGCTTTTTGAGTGGTCATAATACCACTGTCCTTTTAGAGCGGTCTTTATGCCGTAGTCCCTTCGATTTTGAGTGGTCATATTACCACTGTCATTTTAAAGCGGTTGCTATGTCGTAGTTCTTTTGATTAATGAGTGGTCATAGTACCATATTGTGAGTGGCTTTAACCGCCATATTGAGAGTGACTTTAACCGTCATATTGAGAGTGGCTTTAACCGCCATATTGAAGGTGTAATTCTAGAACGATTTTCTACAGTGAAGTGGAATTCCAATATAGTGAATATGAGTTGTTTTATCCTAGGGACGTCGTGGTTGATAGTCTATCTAGCACAATTTGGACAGTGCGGAGAAACGTCTTAAAGAGAGCGACCTAGTCCGCGACTCAACTCAGTAATATCTTCGGTGACATAAATTGATTTTCAAACAGTTTTCGAAATTCAAAAAACAACAATTTTAAGACGTTCTTTCTGCCATGTCAACCACAGACATTGTTGGATCTGTTTCTTGAAGGCAAACGGAAAAGGATAAGAAAGCTGAAGAATTAACCATGGGAGGGTAGTGATCATCTCTATCAGAATTATATTCTTAATGGACTTGCTGATGATCTGTATGAATACTAAAATTCCAGCAATACTACTAGACAGGTTTGGGATGCTATAAAGAAGAAATATGATACCGAGGAAGTTGGAGCTAAAAAGTGTGTTGTAGCCACTACCTCAAGTGTAAGAGTATTAGATGACCGATGACAGATCCGTGGAGGTTCATTTCCGTGAAATTCATAAGATAGCTCATGAGATCATCTCTTAAGGTATGATTTTAGATGAATTTCAAATTGATTGTTATTATTGATTAATTGCCTCTAGTTGGAAGGATTTCAAAAAAAATTATCTTGTGTTTAAAACAAAAGAATTTTCTTTAAAGAATATGATAACCCATCTCTAGAGATAAGAAAAAATCTTGTGTATTATTTGTTCTAATGCATGTTTAAATTAAGAATGTCTCATTCTGTTTACATGTAGTGTGATTTTAATATTTGACATGCTAGACTCTGTCACGTGAACAAAAAATGAAAAACATTATATTCTCACTTTATTGATGATCGTTATGACTATACTTTTGTATATCTAATGACAAATAAAAGTGAAACGCTTGACATGTTTAAGATCTTTGTAACTGAAATTGAAAATCAAATTAGTAGAAAGATTAAGAGGTTTTGTAGTTATAGGGGAACTAAATATGATTCTAGTTCATTTAATGAGATTTATAAATTGCACGTCATTTTACATCAAATAAAACTGCACCATATTCGCCTAAAATGAATGGTAAAGTTGAAAGAAAGAATAGAACTCGTACTGAACTAGTTGTTGTCATTATGTTTAACTCTAGTGCTACATCTCACTAGTAGGGGGGAAATTATTTTGACTGTTTGCTATGTTTTGAATAGAGTTTTTAAATCTAAAAAAAAAAACATCTCCTAATGAGATAGTGAATAAAAAACAACCGAACTTGTCTTATTTTTGAACTTGGGGCTATCTGGCTTATGTCAGAATCTCCGATACCAAGCAAATTAAACTCACCAGTAGAACCTATGAATGTGTATTCATTAAGTATACAGTAAACCGTAAAGCGTATAGGTTTTATGACCTAAATGCGAAAGTGATTATAGAGTCAAATAATGTTGACTTCTATGAAAATAAATTATCTTTTAAATCGAGAAATAGTGGGGGGCAGCGAACCAAGTCAGGTTCCTGTGACAAGAAGCACTGAAAGCAACAAACAAGGTGAATTGGAAACTCGATAAGTAAGAGAATTAGAGTTGCTAAAAATATGGACCAGAATATATGGCCTATAATTTATTAGAGGATCCTGCAAATCTCAAAGAAGCCTTGTCATCATTGGATGTAAATCTATGGCAAGAAGCTATAAACGATGAAATGGATTCTCTAGAGTCTAACAAGACCTAAATGATGAAATGAATTCTCTAGAGTATAACAAGATATGGCATTTGGTATACTTGCCTTCTGGTTGCAAACCAATAGGTTGTAAATAGATTTTGAAAAAGAAACTAAAACCCGATGGAACTGTTGATCAATACAAGGCACGCCTTGTAGCCAAAGGTTTTAGACAAAGAGAAATTATAGATTTCTTTGACACTTTTTCACCAGTCACTACAATAACATCCATTAGGTTACTCATTTCTCTAGCATCTATTCATAACTTGGTGATACACCAAATGGATGTTAAAACAACTTTTTTAAATGGTGATTTGGAAGAAGAAATCTATATGGAAGAACCTGAAGGTTTTGTAATTCATGGACAAGAAGGCAAGGTCTGTAAGTTAGATAAATTTATGTATGGTCTTAAACAAGCTTCTAAGAAATGGCTGTTAGTTCATAGGCGCACCTAAGAAGGGTGTTAATTAGGTGTTTAGAAATTTTATGGTTTTTAGAGACTTTGTGGATTGTTTTTCTAACTTATGATAAGTGAAGTAAAATGTAAATGGTAGAAAAATAAAGAACACAGGTAATTTATCCTGGTTCCCCTTATAACCAATGGTATATCCAGTCCTCTTGCACACCACAAGAGATTTTCCACTTTGTTAGAATAAGTACAAGTCTAACCTTAAGACTTCTGTTACAAACTTCTAACACTCTCCCTAAGATAGCACACCATTATCTTAGTTTACAATACTTGAAGAAAAGTACACCACTTTCTTCAATGATAACTTGAATGATTTTTTCAATAACTTAAGTGAAGATACAGTTGATATGCTTTCTTTGTACAATGATAATAATCCAATACTATTGTACTTCAAGTGCAGCAAGAGAACCTTTCTCAATGATATGAAAATGTAAAACAATATGCACTTGAAATATGAAGTTTTTGACTCTTAATGGATCTTTACATTTTTCAAAGAAAGTTCTGAAGTTGTTTTTTTAAAGTGTTGTGATTAAACTCGAGCCTAGGATGTATTTATACTCCTAAGACATCAGTTCAGATAAGTGGCAATCTTCCCTAGAGGTTTGATCAATATATGCAATGATCCAGAATCAATCAGACCTGAAAAATCACATTGTTCGCAGTTGTGTTCGACTACAGCCAATGTGTAGTCGAATACACCTCTGTAACGTTCAGATTTTTCAAACAATTTTCAGCATGTATTCGAATACAAAATCTTGTAGTCGAACAAGGATCAGTGAATTTTGCCACTGACTTGATTTTGTATTCGGCTACGACATCTTGTAGTCGAATACAGTGTATTCAAATACGAAATCTTGTAGTCGAATGCGGATCAGTAAATTTTTCCACTAACTTGATTTTGTATTTGGCTACAACATGTTGTAGTCGAATATAGATGTGCAGTTTTTTGCTATTGACTTCATTTGTATTCGACTACACATATATGTAGTCAAATACAAACTTGACTTAGTTTAAAAATTGATTTTCCAAACATTTGTTCATGCATTTTGAAAATTCTTTTTGATGCATATGTAAAGGTATAAGGTTCTCATGTGCATTTAAAATATAACAATATTAGATTGCATCATATACCTTAAACTCTAAGTCTTCTAGCATATTGACAATAGTTGACTTGATTATTGACTTCTCTTTGAATTTGCATCTTCATCACTTTGCTTGGTCTTTGTCTTCGTCAAAAACATAAGTATTCTGGCATATTTACAATGGCATGAAAATTTTGATAATTTGATTATATCGAATGAGTTTAAAGTGAATGAAAGTGACAAATGTATTTATTACAAATCTAAAAATGGCATTTACACTATCATATGTCTCTATGTAGACAACTTACTCATATTTGGTTCAAACATTCATGTTATAAATAATGTGAAATCAATGTTGAGTAACAACTTTGATATGAAATACCTCGAAGAAGCGAAGGTAATCTTAGGAATCAGGATTACTAGGTCAGAAAAGGGAATTTCTTTGGATCAATCTCATTATGTTGAAAAGATCCTATAGAAATATAAATATTTTGACTGTAAACCTGATTGCACACCATATAATCCAAGTATGAAACTTTTTAAGAATACTGGTGAAGGTGTTAGACAAACTGAATATGCGAGCATAATTGGCAGCCTCAGGTATGCCACTGATTGTACTAGACCCGACATTGCCTACGTCGTGGGACTATTGTGCAGGTTTACCAGTAGACCTAATATGGAGCATTGACACGCTATCGAAAGAGTCATGAGATACCTAAAAAGGACTACGAGTCTAGGATTACATTATCAAAGATTTCCTGCTGTCCTTGAAGGATATAGTGATGTTGATTGGAACACCTTATCAGATGACTCCAAAGCAACCAGTGGCTATATTTTTAGTATAGCCGGTGGGGCTGTATCTTGGAAATCGAAGAAACAGACGATACTGGCTCATTCCACTATGGAGTCCGATAGCACTAGCTACTGCTAGTGAAGAAGAGAGCTGGTTGAGATGCTTGCTAGCTGAGATCGCTTTATGGGCATGTAGCACCTCAATTTTGTCCATTCCAATCCAAAAATACATAATAAAGTAACCATAATCAAAATACAAAATTCAATTTCAATCAATTCAAATTAACAAAGAAAATAAACCTAATGTAACACACATGCAACTCAGCATTTTGAGAACCACATGCAACTCAATTGATGGCTACTTACTTACCAACAAAGAATAGTGACGTACTACATTACAATTTACAGTAGTTACAGAGCTACATTACAATTTACAGTAGTTACATAGCTACATTACAATTTACAGTAGTTACAGAGCTGCTCCTACTGACTATATGACTGGACAACAATTTTTTTTTGTAGCATTTTGAACCCAACATCTTGCCCTGCCCCAGGCAGCTTCTATAAACCTCTTTTAAACCTGTTTTGTTCAGTGTTTGCAATTAATTAATAAGAAGTTAATATTGTGATTTCTTGTTTACTTTGATTCAAACATAATTGCTAATAGTAACAAAGACTTAGTAACAAAGAATACATAATGGCTAATCAGTAACAAAGAAGACATGTTCTTATCAAGACTAAGAAATTAATCAACATTATTTTTATTTATTTAATAAATATTTTATAAACCAAAAATATAATAAAATAAAGGCAAAGATTGTGGTTTACAACTTTACAACCCATTCCCTTATTTCAATTTCTTTACTTTGCCTTAAAAATTTATTATTTTCACTAAATCTACACTCAAACAAAAAGGTGAGTTACATATTCTCTAAAATAGAAAACGAAAATTGAGTTACTGCCCTCCTATCTTTTCCAGCATACTTCTTTTGCCTTAAAAGTTTATTATCTTCACTACTTCTATACTCAATCAGAAAGATGAATTACATGTTCCTGTACTTAGCAAAGTTTGCTTGACTTTGTTGCAAAAACAATGTATAAACTGGGACTGACTATTATCTCATAGACATAAAGAGTTGTTACTTTACTCTAAATTGAGGAAAAAAAATCCATTAACAAAACAGAAGATGAGAAACTAACAAAAACACTTAAAAAGGCAAAAAAAAGAAAGAAAAAGACAGAATAGGAAGAACACACAGCAAGGTGATTTAAGGTATTTTTTTTCTGTCTTTGCATTATAATCATTTTTAATAAAGTTTTTTCGATTAAATAACATTGTGATTGAGTGATTGAGAAGTAAAAAAACCAGAAAAAAAACAAACATTTAACGTTTCTGTCATCGTCGTCGCCGCTGTCATCGTCGCCGTCGTGGTCACCATTACTTCCTCGTCTCCTCTTCTCTCACGGCCCCTTCTTTCTTTTTCTTTTCTATCTCGCGGCCTCTTCCTCTTCTCTCTCAGACTCTCCTTTCTTCGTTTATCTCGTCGTCGCTGTTATTTTCTTTCTCCTTTCTCGGCCTCTCCCTCATCTTTCTCGGTTTCTCCTTCCTCTCTCTCGTGGCCCCTTTCCCTTGTTTTTTCTGAGGCGGCTGCTGAACCCAAGCTAGGGTTTCAACTTAACCCTTTGCTCTTTTTTTTAACCAAGGTGGGCTCGGCCCATTTAGATTATTTTTATAAAAAAAAAACTGTTGATTAAATACCCAATTCCATAAATAATAAAACAATACTAAAAATAATAATAAAAAGGGTATTGCATAAAAATTAATTAATTAAAAACTGTTGATTTTTAATTAAGTGTCCAATTTCATAAATAAATAAAAAAATAAAAGATATTGCATTAAAAATTAATTAATTGGAATATTTTTTTATTTTTAAAATCTCATCTTCACAAATAAATTAATAAATTAAAATTCATAAATGAATTAATAAATAAAAATCATTAATAAATATTAATTAGACATGACATCCTTTAATCCATGAGTAGTAGAATACGAATTATACAACCCGATAGTTTTAAAAAAAAATTATTTTTTAAAAAGAAAATAAATGAATCTAAAATTAACTTTTTTTTAAATATTAGATTAATTAGATGTGACATCTTTTTAATCTTTGAGTTGTTAAGACACAAGTTGTACTACTTCGTGACTTTAAGACTCAATTTTAAAATCGAAAATAATGAAAATATTTTTAAACGGATTAACTGGATGAAACATCCTTTTAGTCCTTGAGTTTTGAGACACGAGTTGTACAACTTGATTGTCTTAAAATGCACATTTTAAAATAATTATTCAAATCATGCAAACTCGTTTTTATTTTTGTCAAAATTAACTTTTTAATAACTAAACACGATTTATTTAAAAACAATCAACACATCCTCATTTTCTATCCAAGAACTACGTAGCTTTGATTTCTCCATCGCACCGGAAGATATGTAGGAGCTAGATCACACTCTTGTCAAGCACATTAACAAAAAAATTCTTTTTTTTTGTTCCTCTTTTCTTTAAACACATATTTATTTCAACATCACATTAAAAATAAATAATTGATATTCATATTTAATAATAAAGAGAAATAAATATATTTAAGTTAATACTAATTTTTCACAATTAATTATAGGTAACCATATTTTAACAGATGCCGTAGGGTGCTAATACATTCCCTACGCATAATCGACTCTGAACTCAAAATTTGGTTTCAAAGACCATTTTTTTTCTTTTTAAGGGTTTCCCAATGTTTTCCCTATTTTAAATAAACTTTGGTGGCAACTCCATTGAATTCGAGAAACACTCGAAATTTAGGCCGCGACAGCTGGCGACTATGCTGGGGACCCTTAAAGAGTCAAGCCTAACATAATTAATTGTGCATAATTTTTAACTTTTTCTATATTTGTTTGATTTTCATTTTCTAATACTTTATGGGCTTATTATTTCTTAATACATATTAGTTGTCATTATGTTATTCTTTTAAGCTAGTAAGGCATTTATTTAATTATTTTATTTATTCATTATTATTATTATTATTATTATTATTATTATTATTATTATTATTATTATTATTATTTTCTGTGCATGTATATATGTTTTATTAGCAATATAGAGCTATTGAATTATGTTTATTCAACACTCTACACACACTTATGAGTGGAACCCTATACCCTGGTTTGAACAAAACTTAAGTTTAGTTTCGAGGTTGCGTAGTGATAGCCTTCTGGATGTACATCCTGTTCGTTTATCATGAAGATCTCACCTAGAGTTTAATCCTATCAAGGGTATCATCACTCCAAATAGTTTACCTATTGTTGTTGACAATATTCGAAAATAGGATTATTGGCTCTAGGAACCACATTTAGAATCATAGAGCCACCCTTGTGAGAGTTTCACTACATAAACCAATAGTCCCTTTCATCATAAGAACATCCATATAAACTAAAAATAACTCATACATTCAAAGCTTTATATATATATAAATACATTCACAATAATTATTCTCCATAGTTTCATTCATATCTCATGATTTTTTTTCCTTTCTTCTTTTCTAAAAATAAAAAATATTTTGCATAAAGTTTCAGGATTTTTGGGGAATCATACAAACCTTAGTCACATGTTAAGTGGATAATGGGATCGGAAAAAAGAAAAACTTTACTTTTAAAGTTCAAGCAACCTGATTTGAAAAGTTTAAGAGACATCATCAATCAAATGAAAACCATACAACGTGAGAGTTTCTTTAGTAAATATGGGAAAATCCTAAACCTCTTGGCAGTAAATGTGCCAACAGGGGCCCTCACGGCACTGGCTCAGTATTATGACCCTCTCTTAAGATGTTTCACCTTTCAAGACTTTCAGTTGGCCCCGACATTAGAAGAATTTGAGCGAATATTGGGTTACTCCCTAGAGAAAGGAAATTCTTATCGATATACTGGGCAACCACCAAATTTGAGCATAGTTGCTGAAGTATTAAAAATTGACATAAGAGAGTTGGCAGGCAAAAAAGAGGAAAAAGGAGCTATTCATGGTTTCTCGAGAAAATATCTGGAGCAAAAGGCACAAGATTTAGCTGTTAAAAAAGAATTGGGTACTTTTATAGATGTTTTGGCTCTCATTATCTATGGTATTGTCTTATTCCCAAACCTCGATAATTTTGTTGATTTTGCTGCCATCAATGTCTCTTGTCTTTTAACAAAAATAAACAAAATCCAGTTCCCGCGGTCCTTGCTGATGTGTACTACTCTTTGCATATGAGGCATGAGAAGAAAGGGGGTACAATTTTGTGTTGTGTTCCAGTGCTGTATACTTGGTTCATGTCTCACATGTTCAAAAAAGGGTATCATGTTGAAATTAAAAATAACCGTGAATGGGCTCAGAGTATAGCTAGCCTTACCAGGGACATAATTTCATGGTATCATAGAGAACAAGAGGTAGAAGAAGTAATATGCCAATGCGGAGACTTTCCAAATGTACCTCTCATTGGAACCAAAGGTTGTATTAACTACAATCCGATGATAGCTCTGAGAGAGCTTGGCTACCCTATGTTGGAGAAACTAGATGATAAGTCATTAGAAGCTTTTGTTTTCCACAATACGGGTATAGTAGACCCACCGATGTTGCGGAGGATAAGTCGATCTTGGGAAGTGATCATTAGAAAAGGAAGAGTACTCGGACGTAGAAGTTGTGGCACAAAGGAACCCTATCTACAATGGGTAAAGAAAAAGGTCCAAGAAATCAAGCTGCCTTTCCACAGTACACCGTCGAATGATCAGGAGATACCTGAACCTACCCTTGTTACAAACAAAGAAGTAGAAGAACTCAAAGCATTATTGTTGAAGTCTGAAGAACAGAGAAAAAAAAAAGCTACAAGTGAAGTTAGAAAAAGTCTCCCAAGAGAACGAGAATTTGCGATCAGAAAACACTTATAAGAATCAGTTTATTGAGAGAAGCAACAAGAGGTTGAAAATTGAAAAGGAAAATAAACTGGACATACAAGATTGTTTGAGAGGTGCAAATGAAGAATTAGATGTGCGGAAGCAAGAAAGGAATGAAACTATTGAAGAAGCCTATATGTGGAAGCAATTATGGGCGAAATCAGCAAGCTCTGAAAGGAATATAAAGAAGGAATTTGAAGATTTAAAGAAACAACTTGAAGAGATGGTAGCCGACTACGAGAGTCAAGTAAAGAATGAGAGGCAACACAAGGAAGAAATGGAAGAATTGCTCTCAAAACATCAAGATGCGCTAAGAATAGAAATTGAGACTTCTAGTGAGTTGAAGAATTACATTGGTTATCAAGAAAAGATCTATAATGACTTAAAGGATGAAACCATATATTGGGAGGATCGTTTTATGACGTTGCTTGGATAATTAAAGAATCAAGAGGCCTATAAAGAGCTGGAAGATAAAGGCAAGCATTGGAAAGATTGCTTTTCAAAATTGGCAATGCTAGCTAATCAAGCAATCATAAAAATTCCAAAGCATCTAAGAGAGATTGATGCAGTAATGCATCCGCTCAATACCCCAATCAAAGTCTACAAGTTTGTTGAATATTGCAAAAATCTGGTAGAAGAATTGGAGGAAAAGATCAGTTGTCCTATTGAGAGAGAAGATTAAAATACCATAGATGTTGTAGTTTTTAATTTAAATGTGATGTACTCTTTTTCCCATCAATGAAGGATTTGCTTGTTTTGTTTATCGATCCCGATATTTTCCTCACTTATAATTCGAAAGGCTTATGATTCCCCAACATACAACTATGATGTAAAAAATAAATAATTAACTAAATTATTCCATCTTCATTCCATTCATACATACTCATAAATTTTTTTTATTAAAAAAACAGAAGAAAAAAAAATCAATAAAGTTGTTTCCTCGACACCCTTATCGGACTCGCACAAACTCCAAGATCATGGATGAACTTGAGCAAAACCAAGAAGTAATGAGAGAAGATGTTAGCCAATTGAAGGACAATGTTGATCGAATCCTAGAGGCTATACAGGCTTTGGCAAAAAAGGAGAATACAGATGGGAATCCTCGAACTGCAAATGAAGAACACCAAACCACTCCTTCTCACCCACCAGGCTTTACCCTAACTACCCATCAATTCTGTGCAGCAGCTATGCAATTTCCTATGTATGGTATCCCACCTGGTTATACTCCGCCCTTAGTCATCAACCCCATGGACAATAACCCAAATCACCCAGCCATCAATTTCCAAAGCTTAAGCCAACCACAAATCCCATCTCCTCTCGGCTACGTGCCACCCCAAACCACTCTACCCTCAGAAAACATTCCATTAAGTGCACCCCAAGAACCCCATTTCGATGCTAATGGAAATTAGCAACAACCTCAGTTTATTGGTGAAGATACACAGTCGAAAGAAAAATTACATGTTTTACAAGAGCGAATAAAAGCAATGGAAGGTAGTAATGCTTATGGTCTTGATGCTTTTGATATGTGCTTGGTTCCTAATGTAGCAATCCCTTCAAAATTCAAGGTACCTGAGTTTGAAAAGTACAAAGGTGCCACATGCCCTAAAAATCACTTGACCATGTATTGTACAAAAATGGCTTCTCATGCTCATGATGACAAGCTTCTCATTCATTTTTTTCAAGACAGTTTGAGTGGGGCATCGCTAAATTGGTATATGCATCTCGAGCGAAATCGAATCCGTTCGTGGAAAGACTTGGCTGATGCCTTCTTGAAACAATACAGGTACAACATTGATATGGCCCCTGACAGGATGCAATTGCAAAATTTGCTGAAAAAAGACAATGAAACCTTCAAAGAATATGCACAGCGGTGGAGAGAATTGGCATCGCAAGTAGATCCTCTTTTATCTGAAAGAGAAATGGTTGGTATGTTTATGGATACTCTCCGGTCGCCCTTTTATGAAAGATGATTGGAGGTATGTCATCAAACTCTTTTGACATGCTCATGATAGGAGAAAGAGTAGAAAGTGGTATGAGGAGTGGTAAGATTGTGTGTGGAATGAGTGGTGTAAAGAAGCCCCAGATGGGATTCCCAAAGAAGAAAGAAGGGGATGCTAACGCTGTAATGGCAAACCCAAAAGTCTCTTATTCTCCATCCATGAATTCTTATCGACCTCCAAATTTTCAGCCCCCGATACCCCAAATTCCATACATTCCATATCCAAATGTGGCTACGACTTCACCAGCTCCATACCCCCAATATCACCCTTCAAGGCCACCTTATTATCAACAACCCCTGGTCCAGCCACCCCCTCTCACGTTTCCCCAACAAAACCAATGGAAACAATATCCAATCCCGAATCAATACAAACCACCAGTTACTCGAGAAAAGAAGATAACTCGTTTTGACCCGATTCCCATGACATACAGCCAATTGTTGCTTCACCTACTCCAGAACTCAATGGTAGTCCCAAGACCCATGAAACCTATGGAACCACCATTTCCAAAATGGTACAACCCAAATGCCAAATGTGAGTACCATGCAGGGGCTGTAGGACATTCCGTCGAAGATTGCCAAGCACTAAAATCTAAAGTGCAAGAATTGATTAATACAAAATGGCTTACCTTCAAGGAAGACAGTCCCAATGTGGGGAGTAATCCCTTGTCGGGCCACATAAATTCCTCTATCAACGTCATCGAATATGAGATACATCAATGTGCAATTAAGAGTATGGAACATGTGAAAATCCCAATGAAAATGATCTTTGCTGAGTTAAACTTGATTGAGACGATTGACAATGAGGTAGGTTGTGCAAAAGATGATCATGTGTCGACCATAGAGCCGTGCATGGAGAATAATATATCTTCCCCAAGACCATTGGAAATCCTCTATAGGAAAGAAAATCTTATGACAACTCCAAATTGTCCATATCAATAATTGTTCAGGCACCAACTTCTTTTCCTTACGGAAATACCAAGGCGGTACCAGGGAATTATGAAGTCACGTCTCATTTGTCCAATCATCAATTAGGTGATAGCTGTGAACCTAAGGAAATTGATGTCACCAACATTTCAGGAGTTGGTGGGATGACTCGGAGTAGTCGAGTATACGCCCCCGAACAACCTAGGAGAAAGGAGGACCGTGAGGAAAAGGGTAAAGAAGCTATGAATCATGCTATAAATGGTCCAGAGACTAGCGAAAAGATGGTGCTTGAAGAAGAAGCTAAAGAATTTTTGAAGTTTATCAAGCAAAGTGAATATAAGGTGGTGGACCAACTAAATCAGACCCCTTCCAAGATATCTGTTCTTTCATTGTTATTAAACTCTGAAGCACATAGAAGGGCACTGATGAAAGTTTTAAATGAGGCCTATGTTACTCACAATATCACGGTTGACCAGTTTGATGGAGTTGTCAATAATATCACCGCTAATAATTGTTTGAGTTTTAGCGATGGCGAATTACCAGCTGAAGGGACAAGGCATAATAAAGCACTACATATCTCTGTGAGATGTCATGATCATATCTTGGCACGAGTGCTTGTTGATAATGGTTCATCATTAAATGTCATGCTGAAAGCGACACTCTCAAAACTATTTGTTGATGGAGCATGTATGAAGCCTAGTGCTATGGTGGTGAAAGCGTTTGATGGGTCCAAGAGACAAGTTATTGGCGAGATTGACCTACCGGTTCAAATTGGACCCCATAACTTTGGGATAACCTTCCAAGTGATGGATATTAAACCAGCATACAATTGTCTTTTAGGGAGACTGTGGATTCATGCTGCTGGAGCGGTGACATCCACTCTCCATCAAAAGCTGAAGTTTATAGTGAACAATACGCTGGTAATAATATATGGGGAAGAAGATATGATAGTGAGTCATCTATCTTCTACAGGCTACATTGAAGATACAGAGGAAGCCATATAAACCTCCTTTCAAGCATTAGAAATTGCCAATGTTGTCTTCATGGGTGAAGGATCTCACTTAAAACAACCAAAGTTATCTACCACATCATTGAAGTCTACCAAATCCATGTTGGAAGAAAGATTTTTTGCTAAGTTGGGGAAATTGTTAGATATACCAAAAAAGAATGATCGATATGGGTTGGGATATCTACCTACCAAAGTTGATAAAGAAAAGGCAATGAAAGAAAAAAAGGAAAGCAGGATGGCTCGTCTGGAAAACCATTCACAGAAGATTCCTATTCGTGACATTCGTCAAACCTTTCAAAGCGCCGGAATAATTTATGCTGACCAGGTGGCTGTGGTGGAAGAAGAGCATGTTGGCGATGATACCCTCAAATTAGTGTACCATTGTCTTCCAAATACTATCCTCAACAATTGGATGATCATCAAGTTTCCCATGTTTGTTAATTCATGCTCAAAGTAATTATGTATTTCAACTCCTTTTGCTATGCCTAAGGCTATAAGGATAATTAATTAAGGCGCATGTATTTCAATTCTGTACTTATTATCAATAAATGCATTTTGGAATTCTCCAACCGTTTCTTTTTCTTTTCTTCTTAAAGTTGCAACCTTTATTCATATTTTCTTTTTTTTCCTTTTTCTCAATTTTAATAATGTAGAATCGAAAATGAAAACGTTGAAAATAGCAACGCTAGAACCCCTTCTTGTAATTTTGAACTCCCAATTAATCACGCTGATGAGGATTGTGAAGACAATTTTGAGCCTCCCCCAGAACTCGAAAGGTTAATGGAACAGGAAGCTAAGATAATCCAACCCTATCAAGAACCTGTTGAGGTGATCAATTTGGGGACTGAATGTGATATGAAAGAAATTAAAATTGGTATGTCTATAAAAGGAAGTGAACGAGAAAAGTTGGTTAAACTTTTATTTGACTATGTGGACGTCTTTGCATAGTCATATCAAGATATGCCTGGGCTAGATACTAACATAGTTGGAGCCATTTTAATTTCCCCAGAGAACCAGTTCACTCCATTTATGGCTAGATTGTGTTTTGATTGCACAAATAATATTGCAGAATATTAGGCATGTGCCATGGGCATTAAAGCAGCCATTGAATCAAAAGTAAAGGTTCTTGAGGTATATGGAGACTCATCATTGGTAATCCATCAAACAAAAGGAGAATGGGAAACTCGAGATTCCAAACTGGTTCCGTATCACACGCACATCAAAGAGGCGACAAAATACTTCGAGAAGATCACTTTTCACCATATTCCTCGAGAAGGAAACCAATTGGGCGACGCCTTGGCCACATTTTCATCAATGTTCAAAATAAGCATCGATCAGGATGTGCCAGTCCTAAAAATTCAACAAAAGGATAAGCCAGCATATTGCTTAACAATAGAAGAAAAGCCCGATGGCAAGCCATGGTTTTACAATATCAAATCCTATGTTAAGCATAGGGAATATCCATTGGGTATTTCAGAAAATGACAAGAGGGCTTTGAGGAGGTTGTCAATGAACTTCTTAAATGGTGACGTGCTTTATAAGAGAAACCATGTAATGGTTCTCCTTAGATGTGTGGATAAAACGGAACCAGAGAAAATCATTCAAGAGGTCCATGAAGGTTCCTTTGGAACTCATGCAAATGGGCATGCAATGGCAAGAAAAATCTTAAGGGCTGGCTACTATTGGTTGACCATGGAGTCTGATTGTTTTAGTTATGTAAAGAAATGTCATAAATGTCAAATCTATGCTGATAAAATACATGTACCGCCAACCTCTTTGAGTGTCTTAACATCACCTTGGCCATTTTCAATGTGGGGGATGGATGTTATTGGGCTCATCGAACCTAAAGCTTCAAATGGGCATCGGTTTATCCTCGTAGCTATTGATTATTTCACAAAATGGGTTGAAGTTGCTTCTTATGCCAACGTGACGAGGAACGTAGTGGTCAGATTCATCAAGAGAGAACTGATTTGTCGATATGGGCTGCCAAATAAGATTATCACAGATAATGCGACCAATCTGAACAAAAAAATGATGAAGGAGTTGTGTGATAATTTCAAAATTCAGCACCATAATTCTTCACCTTATCGGCCGAAAATGAATAGAGCTGTAGAAGCGGCAAATAAGAATATCAAGAAAATCATACAAAAGATGGTAGAAACATACAAGGATTGGCATGAAATGCTTCCCTTTGCATTACATGGCTATAGAACGTCTGTTCACACCTCAACAGGGGCAACTCCTTTCTCGTTGGTGTATGGAATGGAAGCGGTACTTCCCATTGAAGTTGAAATCCCCTCGATCAAGGTCTTGATGGAAACAAAACTAGAAGAGGCAGAGTGGGTTCAATCACGATTTGACCAATTGAATCTCATTGAAGAAAAAAGAATGATAGCTCTGTGTCATGGTCAATTGTATCAAAAAAGACTTAAAAAAGCCTACGAGAAAAAAGTTCGTAATCGAGAGTTTCAAGAAGGAGACTTGGTGTTAAAGAAAATATTGCCCATAAAAAAGGATTCTCGTGGAAAATGGACCCCGAATTACGAGGGACCATATGTGGTGAAAAAATCTTTCTCTGGAGGAGCTCTTATACTCGCATAAATGGATGGAGAAGAACTTCCACTTCCAGTAAACTCAGACGCAGTCAAAAAATATTATGCTTGAAAAAATATAGGCTCGCTAGGTCAAAAACCTCTAAAGGCGACCTAGGCAAAAGTTAGAGCATCCCGATAGATTGAAAACTTGAAAGAGCAGTCTATGCAAAAGTTACGGATATATAAAAAAAAAGGGAATAAAGAGAATCAAGTAGTTCAAACTGGGGCAGTTATTATTCTTAGGTGTTGACCAACAGGAGTCCTAAATTACAAGAATGATTAGCATTTGTTATCCTTTCAACTAAACATGAACACACTCATCCCTACATTGTAACTCCCTACCTCAATTATTTTTGTTCCCAATATTGTAATGTACTTTTTTTTCAATGTTGTCTTTCGATGTTGTACATTACCTTTTTTCTTTTCCTTTTATCGTCCATTCCCTAAGCTAATTCAGTCTCATGGTTGTTTGTTCTAGCATTTTTAAAAGAAAATGTTATTTTATGATAATAAATATTGGAATTTGAAGTAGGTGTAAATAAAAAATATTTTAATTATTTTGATATTTGAAAATATATATACACGGAAACTTGATAGATTCTCAACATGTATGGGGATGTCAACACAAAAAAAAAAGTAGTCATTTTAGACAATGTACTTTGTTTTGCCTCTAAAAAAAGTCACACGAGATGTATCGAGTCATCATACAAAAAACGGTTGTTATCTTTATTCATCCATTGAATCTTGTGGGTGCACAAGATCGTATAAGGATCGAGGAATTAAAAAATGAACAAAGATTTTATCTATATTACAAAACACGTTATTCATGCATTTTGCATTCATATTTTTTTACCAACTCAGGCATGACTTATGCATCTTCATTCACTCAACAACCTTCTGCAATGCATAATGAGTCAATCATGCATATTTAATATTTATACTCAACAGTCTTTGTATTACGTTACTCATTATACATTATGTTTTTGTTACGATTATCATAAATATATTATCTCAAAATACAAAAAATATATATTTCTTTATTTATCTCCTAAACTAGACCTATGTGTTGCCCGTGGTTTACATTTTTTTTACGATCATTCTTTAATTCTTTTCGATCTACGCATCGGTAACAAATCTGAAGACGATCATTCTTTAATTCTCGATCTACGCATCGGAAACAAATCCGAAGATGACCATTCTTTAATTCTTGTCGATCTATACATCGGTAACCAATCTGAAGACGGTCATTCTTTAATTCTAGTCGATCTACGCATCGGTAACAAATCCGAAGACGATCATTCTTTAATTCTTGTCGATCTACGCATCGGTAACCAATCCGAAGACGGTCATTCTTTAATTCTAGTCGATCTACGCATCGGTAACCAATCCGAAGACGGTCATTCTTTAATTCTTGTCGATCTACGCATCGGTAACCAATCTGAAGACGATAATTCTTTAATTCTCGATCCACGCATCGGTAACCAATCTGAAGACGGTCATTCTTTAATTTTTTTCGTTCTACGCAGTGGTAATTCGAATTCACAACTTATTTAGACAAAATTTAGGTTCTTATATTTAATTACCTTTTACAACAATAATATTCATATGATAATATTTATATTCTCTAGTAAATACAATTAAATAGGGGCAGCTATAGCACCTCAATTTTGTTCATTCCAATCCAAAAATACATAATAAAGTAACCATAATCAAAATACAAAATTCAATTTCAATCAATTCAAATTAACAAAGAAAATAAACCCAATGTAACACACATGCAACTCAGCATTTTGAGAACCACATGCAACTCAATTGATGGCTACTTACTTACCAACAGAGAATAGTGAGGTACTACATTACAGTTTACAGTAGTTACAGAGCTACATTACAATTTATTGTAGTTACATAGCTACATTACAATTTACAGTAGTTACAGAGCTGCTTGTCTTTGTTGCAAAAACAATGTAAAAACTGGGATTGACTATTATCTCATAGACATAAAGAATCGTTACTTTACTCTATAAATTGAGGAAAAAATCCATTAACGAAACAGAAGATGAGACACTAACAAAAACACTTAAAAAAGCAAAAAAAAAAAAAATAAAGAAGCAGACAGAATAGGAAGAACACACGGCAAGGTGATTTAAGGTATTTTTTTTCTGTCTTTGCATTATAATCATTTTTAATAATGTTTTTTCGATTAAATAACATTGTGATTGAGTGATTGAGAAGTAAAAAAACCAGAAGAAAAAAAAAACAAACCTTTAACGTTGCCGTCATCGTCCCCGCCGCTGTTATCGTCGTTGCCGCTGTCATCATCGATGTCGTGGTCACCGTTACTTTCCCGTCTCCTCTTCTCTCTCGGCCCCTTCTTTCTTTTTCTTTTCTATCTCGCGACCTCTTCCTCTTTTCTCTCAGACTCTCCTTTCTTCGTTTATCTCAGCCTCTTATTTCTCCCTACCCGACCTCCTCTTTTCTCTCAGCCTCTCCTTCCATCGTCGTCGTCGTTATCTTCTTTCTCCTTTCTCGGCCTCTCCCTCATCTTTCTCGGTTTCTCCTTCCTCTCTCTCGCGGCCTCTCCTTTCCCTTGTTTTTTCTGAGGCGGCTGTTGAACCCAAGCTAGGGTTTCAGCTTCACCCTTTGCTCTTTTTTTTAACCAAGTTGGGCTCGGCCCATTTAGATTTTTTTAAATAAAAAAAACTGTTGATTAAATACCCAATTCCATAAATAAAAAAATAATAATAAAAAGGGTATTGCATAAAAATTAATTAATTAAAAACTGTTGATTTTTAATTAAGTGTCCAATTTCATAAATAAATAAAAAAAATAAAAGATATTGCATTAAAAATTAATTAATTGGAAATTTTTTTTTATTTTTAAAATCTCATCTTCACAAATAAATTAATAAATTAAAATTCATAAATGAATTAATAAATAAAAATCATTATTAAATATTAACTAGACATGACATCCTTTAATCCATGAGTAGTAGAATACGAATTATACAACCCGATAGTTTTTTAAAAAAAAAATTATTTTTAAAAAAAAATATAAATGAATCTAAAATTAACTTTTTTTAAATATTAGATTAATTAGATGTGACATCTTTTTAATCTTTGAGTTGTTAAGACACAAGTTGTACTACTTCGTGGCTTTAAGACTCAATTTTAAAATCGAAAATAATAAAAATATTTTTAAACGGATTAACTGGATGAAACATCCTTTTACTCCTTGAGTTTTGAGACACGAGTTGTACAACTTGATTGTCTTAAAATTCACATTTTAAAATAATCATTCAAATCAAGCAAACTCGTTTTTATTTTTGTCAAAATTAACCTTTTTAATAACTAAACACGATTTATTTAAAAACAATCAACACATCCTCATTTTTTATCCAAGAACTATGTAGCTTTGATTTCTCCATCGCACCGGGAGATATGTAGGAGCAAGATCACACTCTTGTCAAGCACATTAACAAAAAAATTCTTTTTTTGTTCCTCTTTTCTTTAAACACGTATTTATTTCAACATCACATTAAAAATAAATAATTGATATTCATATTTAATAATAAAGAGCAATAAATATATTTAAATTAATACTAATTTTGCACAATTAATTATAGGTAACCGTATTTTAACGGATGTCGTAGGGTGCTAATACCTTCCCTACGCATAATCGACTCCCGAACTCAAAATTTGGTTTCAAAGACCATTGTTTTTCTTTTTAAGGGTTTCCCAATGTTTTCCTATTTTAAATAAACTTTGGTGGCGACTCCATTGAATTGGAGAAACACTCGAAATTTAGGCCGCGACAGGGCAAAATCTATGTCAGCTGTGTTGATCCACTGCGATAATTTTGCGGCTATTGCAGAGATTGAGAATCGTTATTACAACGGTAAGAGACAACAAATACGTCATAAGCACAGTACAGTTAAAGAATTACTTTCGAAAAGAGCTGTTATAGTAGATCATGTACGCATTGATGAGAATTTAGTGGATCCTTTGATGAAAGGGTTCGCTAGAGAGAAATTCCTAAATACATCTAAAAGGATGGGACTAATGCCTGTAGAGTCACTCATGATGGTAACCCAACCTAAAAGACTCGACATCCCAAGAATTAGGATCAATAGGTAATAACAAGTCGTGAAGTGATACGAGATGAACATGCTATTATATATCAGAGAAGCATGATTCCTGAAGCGATGATAGGATGAGATAATAGAAACTCTTAATGAGATCTATACTCCATATGGAGTGGAGTACCTAGCTACAAGAGTACTCTTGATAAACTCACCTATGTGAATGTGGAAGTGGGGCCGCTTCCTATGGAATTTTGAGGCAGAATTCCTAGAGCGTTCACTACATTGGGATAGACGTGCAAGGCCATTAACGCACGGGATTTTGAGAATACACCCTATGAAAAGGTTGTGTGTGGGTTTGATGCTAGAGATAAAGTTCAAGACTACGAGTCACTCTTGTTGAATCTAAATATCACTTACTATGCAAAGATTCAAGTCAAGAGGCACCTTTGCTTATGCACAATCTTATGGAAGCGTTTGCTTATTCAAGTCCCACATTGGAAAAATCTTATATGTTGAGTAGTTTTCATCACTATATAAAGATTTTTTAAACTTTTGTTGAAGTCCCACATTGGATAGAAAACATATGTCGATTTGCTTCCATCACTATATAAAGAGTGTGATTCTATTATGAAAAGTACACCAAAGTTGGATGTATTTCCTAACTTTTTCTTTTCTCCCTCTTATACTCTGCTCGATATATTTCCAAGCAATTTCTCCCTTTTCTTTCTATTCCTTCGGTTTTTAGTGGTTCTAATATCACTTCCCTTTAGAGCGGTTATTATGTCGTAGTTGATTCAATTTTCGAGTGGTTATAATATCATTGTCCCTTCGATTTCAATTTTTGAGTGGTCATAATACCACTGTCCTTTTAGAGTGGCTTTTATGTTGTAGTCCCTTCGATTTTTGAGTGGTCATAATACCATTGTCTTTTTAGAGCGGTTGTTATGACGTAGTTCTTTTGATTTATGAGTGGTCATAGTATCATATTGTGAGTGGCTTTAACCGCCATGTTGAGAGTGACTTTAACCGTCATATTGAGAGAGTGACTTTAACCGCCATATTGAGGGTGTAATTCTAGAACGGTTTTCTATAGTGCAGTGGAACTCCGATACAGTGAATCTAAACCGTTCATTCTGGGGACGTCGTGGTTGATAGTCTGTCTTGCACAATTTGGGCAGTGCCGCGAAACGTCTTAAAGAGAGTGACCTAGTCTGCGACTCAACTCAGTAATATCTTCGGTGACATAAATTAATTTTCAAACAGTTTTTGAAATTCAAAAAACAACAAGAATCGACACAATTAAGGAGTTCGTTAAGTATGTTGTTTTAGGTTCGGAATAAAAAATGTCTTATAGGAAGCGGCAAAATTGACTTCAATTTTCTCTACTCTTTGAAGAGGATTTGTCTCTTCTGGCTATTTGTCAGTCCTTATAGGAATATTTGGTGTGTAGGACTTGAAATATATATTTCCTTCGATCCATTTTATGAGTTGTTTTTTAAGAATTGTGTTTCTTTTTATTTATTGTTTTGTAGAAAATTATCTATATCTATTTATTATAAAGAAAGAAATAGATGGAATGAGATAATAATAAATATTCAAAAGTATTATAATAAGGGGAAATTGCATTTATCTCTCCTTAAGATTTCCTTAAATAATTTTCAAAAAACACTCATCTCCTCTATACATCTGGTATTTGCAATTTTAAAATATAAGGTTCTGTTCATAGTATCACAATTGAAGTGTGTATTATAGTGTCTTTTTTTATAAAAGACATATCAAGTTGAAATAGTGACATCAAATAAATGTTATGCACAATTTTTTTATTGAATATAGGAGAGGTGGGTATATTTTCAAAATTTGAGGGGTGTTAATGTGATAACCTCGAGGAGCTAAATGCAATTTTCTCCTTTTAATAGAAGACATAATTTCTTTAAAAGTAACAATTTTGTTTTGGTACAATTAAAAGTAATAATTTATTGATTATTTTTTCTTCTCTAAAATTAATTTTGTGTTCATTATAAAAATCAAATTTTCTCAATAATAATATTTTGCTTTTCAAAAAATAAAAGAAAAAAGAGCATCAATGTGATGTGAGAAGTAGTAGTTAGAGGTGTCAATTTTAAAAATAAAGAAATATACATAATAATTTTTTTAGAAAAAGTCAAAACAATATTTCCTATTTTCTCCAAAGAAACTTATTAATTTGGAAAATAAAAGTATTCACTAAAATTATTATCTTTTTGAAAAAAGTAATAAAAAAATTATGAAATATAAGACCATGAACGTCCTAACTTAGAATCACACAAAAAATAATGAGATAATCAATTGATTTAAGATTAATTTTTTTCAAGGAAGATGCTCTTTCGTCCCTAATAATATCGAGGTTTTATTAGGATTCCAAAATTCAATAATGTAAATCTCCAATTCAATAATAAAGAAAGAGAATAATAATATTACCAAAAATTTTAATTTGATAGTATTTTTTATATATTTTAATAAATATTAAAAGATGAATGAGCAATTACTTTTCACAATAGAGGTTCATAATTAAAAGATTTAGTAAAAGATTTATTAAATGAGGCTTAGGTGTTTGGGCCTTTGGGACTTACCCGACAGCGCTAATAGTTAGGGGAAAATTGGATTTCATCTCCTCGGTTTGATTTATACCCCAAAATAATGAAAATTTTAAATTATCAATTTGAATTTCATTTTATCCACGGTTAACAAAATTTACTCTAAAATCTACCTTCTCTCAACTAAATTTTCGGTACGTTAATTTTTTTTAGAAAAATCTGGTATGAAAATTTAACAAACCAGAAATTTCATTTTGCCAAATTTTTGTTGAGACAAAATCTCTTTCAAATGGTTTTAATGATAACAAAATTAAATGATTATGATTCTTGTTAAGACTAATCTGTGCTCTTGAATGTATTATTATTAGAAAACATGTTGTTCTTCAAATGAGATAAAATCTATGTAAAGTCAACAAGTTTTCAAACAAGATGATGGACTAGAGGATGGATCTTCAAAGAGGTTGAACCAACTATTAGTCAAAATATTCAGAATCACGTTAACTTTGATTTCTTTCCATGTGCAAAGTCAATTCAGTATTGAAGTTTGAAAGAAAAACAAAGTCAACTGAAGAAAAAGAAAGGCAGAGGATGAACATAGAAATTTGGAATATAGAAGAATGAACCTCTAGCTCTATGCATAGGCTTATGATAAAAATGGTTCTACCTTTACACCAGCACATAAAGGTTATACTAAACAAAGCCCAAAATAGAATCTGACATGCCTTGGAGAACGAAAAAGAAAAAGGACAGCTAAGACACGGACTTCCAAGAGGTTTGTATCTGCCATACGAGGATGGACTGTATTCTCATCCTCCTGTAGTCAAACAAGACAAAAGACAGCTGGATGGCATTTCTGTAATTCAGAATACTAGGCCTTGACTTTTTGATCAATGTGCCCAACGGACATGAAGCATCAAAACCCATTGTTAGACGTTCTTACTACTCTATAAAAGCAATGGTGCACTTCTTCATTTGACACACAACTACAAAGCATTCAAAAAAAAAGGCTAAGAGCTATCAAGTGTCATTCTCATCCTCTCTTTACACTTTCTATTGTATTACACTAGATCTTTGAAACATCCTTTTAGAAAGTGCTAGTTAAGAGAAACATCAAAAACACCTTCAAACTATACTGTAATTTCTAAGTGAGTTACACTTAGAAATAATTGAAATTCGTGAGAAGATATTGTAAGCTTGGTGAAGCTCAAGAACACAAAAGTTGTAACTAACCTCTGCTAGAGGTTTACTGTTTTCTTAGTGAATTCTCACAAGTGTGTGAGGACTGGACGTAACCCGTTTTTGGGTGAACCAGTATAAAGCTGTGTGTGTCAACCTCCAATCTCTCTCTCTCTCTTTTATAATTAATTTGTTCATACTCTTAGTCTGAATTTCCAACCTCTTACTTTCATCCTCTCGAAGAGGATAAAGCTTTAAAACTTAAAAGAAATTTTTAAACATCAAATATCTCTATTCAACCCCCCTTCTAGTGATATTCTAATCACTTCAATTGGCATCAGAGCAAGGTTCTCTAGAAAAGTACACCTAACAGTGTAAGAGAAAAAGATCAAAAGAAAAATGTCAAAAGCCAAGTATATTCCTGAAGGAGGATCATCCAGTAGACCTCCCTACTTCGATGGCACAGATTACTATCACTGGAAAGGAAATATGAGATTGTTTCTCATATCACAAGACAACAACATGTGGTCTGTGGTTGAGAATGGAAATCACGTCATTAGAATCAACAACACAGATTCATCCTCTGATGAAAAACCTCAAGCACAATGGACAGCCAAAGAAAATGCTAAGGTACTTCTAAACTCTAAAGCTCAATTATTTCTAACGTGTGCTTCGAGCAGGGAAGAATATGACAGAGTTGAAGAATGCCAAAGTGCTAAAGAACTATGGTACACTCCGAAAATCCATCATGAAGGATCAAGTCATGTTAAAGAAGCGAGGATTGACATGGGTGTTAGAGAATTCAAATTATTCGAAATGAAGGAAGAAGAAACCATTGATGAAATGTTCTCAAGGCTAACAATCATTCTAAATAACTTAAGATCTCTTGGAAAGGAATATTCTGTTCAAGAGAGGATAAGGAAAATTCTAAGAAGTTTACCAAAATAATGGAGACCAATGGTGACGACCATCACAGAAGCAAGAAACTTGGCCACCATGAGGTTAGAAGATCTGGTCGGGACTCTTAGAGCCCATGAACCATTGCTGCTTGCTGATATACCAAGCAAAAAGAGAAAAAATGATTGCATTAAAATCTAGCCAAACTGAAAGTACTCCCTCCAAGAAGAATGAAGATGTCATAAAAAGAGAAAACTCATAATATCCTCTATCTGGTGAGGAGGATGAACTCGCTCTGATCTCTAGAAGAATTCAGAGGATGATAATTAGAAGAGGACAAGAAAAAAGGTCTCCTCAAAAAGAAAAAACTGACAAAAGTCAAATTACATGTTTTGGATGCAACAAAGTGGGACATTACAAAATTGAATGTCCTCTAAACAAAAGAAACACAAGAAGATTTCAAAATAAAAATAAAACTATGATGGCTACCTCGGATGACAGCGATGGATCATCCTCCGAGCAAGACAAGGAAGAAGAAGCTAACCTCTGCCTTATGTCCCTCTTGTGAAAAACTAGAAATTGAATTTTACAATCTCTTAAATGACTCAAACACTTTATCTCATAAATGTGGTTTTCTTAAAAACCAACTTTATGAAATAAAGAAGTTAAATGAGGAACTCCAAGCTAAGAATGATAAATATCAAAAAATCATTCTGGACTTGCAGGCATCTCATAGAAAATTGTCAAACAACAAAATGTTTTGAACAAGAAGATTGTGAACATTCATCCTCCAAAAGAGGATACTGAAAAGAGTGTTTTAAAAGAAAAGGTAGAAGAACTCAAAAAGGACATTATCGACTTTGTAAAATCCACTGAAACATTTCAAAAAATTATGGGATCTCAATCTGGAATTTTTGACAAAGCTGGTATTGGATTTAAAAGTTCTCAAAAGCAAAAATTATATGAAAACTTCGTTCTACCAAATAAACAAGAGGACAGACCTAAATGCACCTTTTGCAAAAAACATGGACATACTATCAAAGTTTGTCATGGTAAGAAAATAGCTGAAATTAAGAAAAGGAAATGTTCATTTTGTGATAAGTATGCACACCATGATTCCATTTGTTACCATAAAAAGAAAATCCTTACAATAGGACGGACTAACTACCAAGGACCCAATTCCATATGGGTACCTAAGTCACTCCTAAATTCTGACACAGGCAGATCCTCTAATCAACAAAAGAAAGCCATGGTTCTGACACAGGATGTTGGAACCAAGTTGGTTCTAAGTACTTAGGATTTTGATGGTTACAAAAGCACTCAATGTAATCTTATTTTGTACCTTGAATTATTAAATTAAATACAATCAGAATATGAAGAAATCAGAAGCGGAAGATCAAAGGAAAATGAATTCTGGAATTTCCAGAAGATGTTCCAGGATGTCAAAACATCACCACAAGATATGTTTGCTGGCCCAAAACAGAAGGAAGAAAAATCAGAAGGAAACATGGATCATACCAGAGGAAAGCCTGCCAGAGGGAGAGTTGATCCAGACCAAGAGGAATCAAATATCAAATTTATTCCAGAAGTTATTGTGACCAGAAGATGGCCTGGCAGTGAAATATTAAACTGCCCAGACTTGTTCCAGACTCAACCAGAAGCTATGTTTAAGGGTCCAGAACAAGAGAATCAATCCAGATATAACCGAGACAATAAGATAGCATGATTCAGGGCATGAAACTAAGTCCAGACCAGAAGAAATGAATTCCAGAATCAATCCAGACCTGGTCCAAAATCAAAGGTAAAATGTCCAGACTGAAATAATTTTTTGTTCAAGTAATTTCAGTTTATTCCAGACCAAGTTCAGAATTAGTCCAGATCAGAGGGAAGGTTTCCAGATCAATGGTTCAAAATTAATTATTTGGTCCAGTGATGGTCCAGATCAGAAGATCAGACCATGGCCCAGTGTTGGCCGAAATCAGAGGGACAGAAGGTATAGTCCAGCAAAGGCCGAGTTCAGAGGATTATAGCATATCAAGTGCGCATCCAGGATGGCCGAAATCAGAAGATCAGAGGGTCAAGAAGTGTGGTCCAGGGAAGGCCGAAATCAGAGCATCACAGCATAACAATCAGGTTGGTCCAGATGTGGACTAGCGCATGAAGATCCAATGGTCCATATTTAATCAGGAAAATTATACGGTGGAGAATTTAATTTATTTTGATCAAAGGATTGAAAAGATTTGTTACAAAAATAAAGTGAGGTGTTGTGGAATTCAGGAGCTGTGGCGGGAAGGAACTAACTGATTTAATTGGCCAGTTATTTTGAAAGGAAATCTGAAGATATGTTTTTTATTTATATGAAGCCCAATTGGTCAAGTTATTTTTACAGAGAATCCAGCAAGATTCAGCTCGAATTTAAGCATTGGAAGAGGCCCAAATCTACATCTATAAAAGGAGGCTCAAGGCAGAATACTTAGTATCGAAAATCACAAAAGAGACATACACTTCCAAAGCAAACACTCTCAAATTTTCATAGAAGTCAATTGTGAGTTCCAGCTTTCAAGAAGCAAGTACTCGTGTTATCTTCCTTCCACTGTGTCAAATCTAAGTTGTTGAAGTAGAGTCTACAAGCTGAGGGAGTCAGTAGGGGTAGCAGGTTACTTGGCAATTAGATTCATAGTGTTGTGTGTTAAATCTAAGTTGTTGAAGAAGAGTCTACAATCTGAGGGAGTCAGAAGGGGTAGCAGGTTACTTGGCAATTAGATTTATAGTGTTGTGATTTCTTCTACAATCTGGGATTGTCAGATTGGCTGAAGACAGGAGCTGCATTCCTCAAAGAAGTCTAGGATTGTTAGATTGTTTGAGAAGACTGAATTGGAGGGTCAGTAGCAAGGTTGTAATTCAAGGTTTGAATTAGTGAAATCCTTCAAGGTGAAGGGACTGGACGTAGCCTCGTTAACAGTGAACCAGTATAAAAACTGAGTTTTATTTTTAATTTTATCCGCTGCTAACTCTGTTTTTAATTATACATCAAGTTTTGTTTCAAAAGTATAAAAACAGGAAAAGTATTCAAGTTAAGTCAAACACAATTCAACCCCCCTTTTCGTGTTTGCACCTTCAGGATAAACATTTTTTCATTTCACTAGAAACAAAAGATGGAGGATCAGTCACATTTGGAAATAATGATAAAGCTCAAATAAAAGGTACAGGTATTATTGGTAAAAATAATTCTGCAAAAAGTGAAAATGTTCAGTATGTAGACGGTTTAAAACATAACTTACCAAGCATTAGCCAACTGTGTGACAGTGGATTTGAAGTTATCTTTAAACCCACTCTATGCGAGGTTAAACATTCATCCTCGGGTAGAGTTTTCTTCTCTGGTGTTCAAAAAAAGAATTTATATGTATTATATCTCGATGATTTGCCTACTGAATCTTGTTTTATTTCTCTTGAAAAAGATAAATGGATTTGGCACAAACGAGCTGGGCACACAAGTTTAAACACCATTTCCAAACTATCCAAATTGGAACTAGTCAAAGGTCTTCCAAAAATTAACTTTGAAAAAGACAAAGTGTGTGAAGCTTGTGCCAAAGGAAAACAAGTCAAAAGTAGTTTTCACTCAAAAAATATTGTTTCAACAAATCGTCCTCTTGAACTTCTTCATATTGACCTCTTTGGTCCCATTAAAACTCCAAGTCTTAGTGGAAAAAGGTATGGATTTGTGATAGTTGATGACTTCTCACGTTTTACATGGGTTTTATATTTAAAACACAAACATGAAGCTTTTGATGCATTTCAATATTTTTGTAAAAGAATTCAAAATGAAAAAACAACTAAAACTATTTCTGTGAGAAGTGACCATGGAGGTGAGTTTGAAAATGAGTCATTTAAAATATTTTTTGATGAAAACGGCATTTCCCATAATTTTTCCTGTCCAAAAACTCCTCAACAAAATGGAGTTGTTGAAAAGAAAAATAGAACTCTACAAGAAATGGCTAGAACTATTATGAATGAAGCCAACATTGAAAAATACTTTTGTGTTGAAGCCACTAACACAGCTTGCTATGTTTTAAACCGTGTATCCATCAGAAAAATTTAAAATAAAACTCCTTACGAACTTTGCAAAGGTAGAAAACCAAATATTTCTTATTTTCATATCTTTGATTGTTATTGCTACATACTAAATAATAAATACAACTTGGGAAAGTTTGATCCAAAATCCGATAAAGGTATATTTTTAGGATACTCCACATCGTCAAAAGGTTATAGAATTTATAATCTTAAGACTCAAACTGTGGAGGAGTTCATGCATGTTATTTTTTATGAGTTTGATGACTTGTGTCTAGAAAATATGGATAAAATAGAAGAAGATGAACATTCATCCTCAAAAGTACACAGTCCAAACGAAGAGGACGATTTTGATCCATCCTCACAGCAGCCTCCAAGAGGATGGAAGGTAGCAACGCATCATCCTCTTCATCTGATTATTGGGGATACGGCAGATGGTGTGAGGACCAGACAGTCCTTTGCAAATAACATGGCCATGATATCACAAGTTGAACCAAAAAATATTGATCAAGCAATATGTGACAAATCATGGGTTGAAGCAATGATGGAGGAACTATCACAGTTTGAAAGAAATAAAGTATGGGATCTTGTACCCCATCCTCTGGACAAATCCGTCATTGGAACAAAATGGATCTTTAGAAAAGAATTAAATGAAGACGGAGAGGTCATTAGAAATAAAGCAAGACTAGTGGCTCAAGGGTACAACCAACAAGAAGGAATAGATTATGATGAAACATTCGCTCCGGTTGCTAGACTTGAAGCTATTAGAATCCTCATAGCTTATGCTACTCATAAATGTATCAAATTATTTCAAATGGATGTCAAAAGTGCCTTTTTGAATGGTTTCTTAAATGAGGAGGTGTATTTTCACCAACCTCCTGGTTTTGTAGATGAGAAAAAAACTAATCATGTTTTCAAACTCTATAAAGCTCTTTATGGATTAAAACAAGCTCCTCGAGCTTGGTATGAGAGGTTAAGCTTATTTTTAAAAGAAAATGGTTTTTCAAGAGGACAGATTGACGCCACACTCTTTAAGAAAACTCTTAAAGAGGATCTGTTGATTGTGCAAATATATGTTGATGATATAATCTTTGGGTCTACAAATGAAAAAATGTGTGAAGATTTTTCTAACCTCATGCAAAGCGAGTTTGAGATGAGCATGATGGGCGAATTGAAATTTTTTCTTGGGTTACAAATTAAACAAATGAAATCTGGCATCTTTATTTCCCAAGAAAAGTACACCAAAGATCTTCTAAAAAAATACAACATGGATTCAGCAAAACCCATGGGGACTCCTATGCATCCATCCTCCATATTACACAAAGATGATGAAGGAACCTCCATATCTGAAAAGGAGTACCGAGGGATGATTGGATCCTTACTATACTTAACTGCAAGCAGACCTGACATTGTGTTTGCTATTGGACTTTGTGCGAGATTTCAATCCTCTCATCCAAAAAACCAACCAAACAGGATAACACCATTCATGTAATTGACTCTGATGATTCAGAGAAAACCGTATCTGCTGACTCCATTCCTCAACCACCTCTCAGTAACACTTCCTCTCCTTCACCTAAAAACTCGTCCATTAAAAAACCCTCTTCCAAACCACAATCTGCTTCCTCTGGCTCTCTGTTTGAAACTCCAGCCTTGGAGAAAGTCTATCTCTCTAAATGGCACGACAAATCTGTCGTAAATGGAAAGCTTATTGTTTTTTCTGACCTAAGGAAAGGAGGATTTAACATTGAAGATGTCTTTGATCAGATTGGCTGGACCTCCATTTTAAAAATTAATGAACCTCAATATCCTCGCCTTGTGCGAGCGTTCTATGCTACGGCTACTGGGTCCAAAGGCGATACTGGGTTCAGTATTGTTCTTAAAGGTGTGCATATGGAGATTACTCCTATCTCCTTGTGTCACATTCTGGATATTCCAGATGAAGGCTCTCTGTGCTTCTCTGAAAAATGGTACTCTCAGTGCCATGTCTCTAGAACTGAGGTGCTTCAAAATTCACTCATTCACTCCCCTAAGCCTCAAGTGGCCTCTAATCTTCAGCCCTTATGCAGAATTCTCCATAACATATGTGTTCATTCCATTGTTCCACGGGCAGGCAGCTTTCAAAAAGTCACTGAACTCGACCTCCTACTCATTCATCATCTCACAACAGGTACTCCTCTTCATTTGGGGAATATTATTTTTAACTTCATGCTAAATGTTGTCGTTCTGGGAAGATCTGCCCCCTATGGGATGCTCTTGACAAAAAATTTTAAATTTTTTAAATTGTCTCTTGAGGACAAACCCATTGTCCTCTTCAACAACAGCTTTTCTATGCGCAATATCAAACATATGAAACTCAAACTTGTAGATATGCCTTCCTCCACCAAAACATCCATTCCTTCAAAACATAAATCATCCAAAAATCCACCAGCCAAAAAGTCGAAAAAACACAAAATCTACTCCTGCTACTTCACCACCTCCAACAGAGCCAATCCATCCTCCTACTGCTGATACTATGTCTCCTAATCTGGAACCTGTGATTAATACTGAAAGAACTCCATCTCCTCCATGTAATGTTGACATTCCATGTACCACTCACTCTTCACCCCTGGCTATAATTCCATCCACATTCAACTTTGTCACTAATGCCACCGAGCCACCAGAGGATGCTCCTCTTCAACTTATGGAGGATGGTACCGAGCTTTATCATGATCTGATTCTGCAACATCACACGTTCTCCCCACGAATTCCTGATGAAGAAGAGCTTGCTGGTATGGATTCAGCTGAACTAGTCACAATTGACTCATCCTCTCCACAGCCGCCTCATGAAAACTTGCCCACAGGTACTCCTTATGTTCCTACTCCTAACACTTTTAGTTCATCGTCCTTTAATCCTCTTGCTGGTGAGTCCTCTCAACCTCCTCCCGAGGTTCCAGGTCAGTTTGACTCCACTCACTCCTTCTTGGAAACATCTGATGTTCCCAAAGAAGATTACTCAAGCCACAAGAAGAAAGAGCGCAAAGATCAGAAACCAATGAAAATGTTGAAAAAGATTCGCAAGAACCAAAAGAAGATGTTTGAAAGCTTCACCAACTTTCAACATCAGCTAACTCATTTTGGCCTCCTTCTCAATTGGATCACCAACCACTTCATTCCTACCATTCTCCCAGGAGACCGTCCTCCAGTTCCACAAGCTCAACCACCTCCGAATGCTGCATCTCACCCTTCCACCTCCTCCTCCTCAGATGACTCATCATCATCTACCTAATCTTCCTCCATCCGTCCGACCTCCTCTTCTTGTTGCTGCCTAAATTCAGGGGAAGCAAGATTATGAAGACCGTATGAAGATTTTAGTTTGTTTTATATTTGCAATTTCTTGGTTTTGTTAAAAACATTCTGCCTCTGGTTTGTAATAACTTTGACATATGTTTGTTATAACTTTGTGGATCATGCCTTATAATTATTTGTCATTTTAAAAGTTAGTTCTTAATAAAAAATTTCAAAAGTTTTTTTTAAGAAAAATATTTGAAAAAGAAATTGTTTAAAACATTTCTGATAATATTGAGAGGGAGCTTATATTCTATTCTCTCAATATCTATCATAATCTAAAAAGAATTTTGTCATCATCAAAAAGGGAGAGATTGTTGTAACAAAATCTCTTTCAAATGGTTTTAATGATAACAAAATTAAATGATTATGATTCTTGTTAAGACTAATCTATGCTCTTGAGTGTATTATTATTAGAAAACATGTTGTTCTTCAAATGAGATAAAATCTATGTAAAGTCAACAAGTTTTCAAACGAGAGGATGGACTAGAGGATGGATCTTCAAAGAGGATGAACCAACTATTAGTCAAAATATTAAGAATCACGTTAACTTTGATTTCTTTCCATATGCAAAGTCAATTCAGTATTGAAGTTTGAAAGAAAAACAAAGTCAACTGAAGAAAAAGAAAGGCACAGGATGAACATAGAAATTTGGAATATAGAAGAATGGACCTCTAGCTCTATGCATAGGCTTATGATAAAAATGGTTCTACCTTTACACCTGCACATAAAGGTTATACTAAACAAAGCCCAAAATAGAATCTGACATGCCTTGGAGAACGAAAAAGAAAAAGGACAGCTAAGACACGGACTTCCAGGAGGTTTTAATCTGCCATACGAGGATGGACTGTATTCTCATCCTCCTGCAGTCAAAAAAGACAAAAGTCAGCTGCATGGCATTTTTGTAATTCAGAATACTAGGCCTTGACTTTTTGATCAATGTGCCCAACGGACATGAAGCATCAAAACCCATTGTTAGACGTTCTTACTACTCTATAAAAGCAATGGTGCACTTCTTCATTTGACACACAACTACAAAGCATTCAAAGAAAAAGGCTAAGAGCTATCAAGTGTCATTCTCATTCTCTCTTTACACTTTCTATTGTATTACACTAGATCTTTGAAACATCCTTTTAGAAAGGGCTAGTTAAGAGAAACATCAAAAACACCTTCAAACTATACTGTAATTTCTAAGTGAGTTACACTTAGAAATAATTGAAATTTGTGAGAAGATATTGTAAGCTTGGTGAAGCTCAAGAACACAAAATTTTGTAACTAACCTCTGCTAGAGGTTGACAGTTTTCTTAGTGAATTCTCACAAGTGTGTGAGGACTGGACGTAACCTGTTTTTGGGTGAACCAGTATAAAGATGTGTGTGTCAACCTCCAATCTCTCTCTCTCTCTTTTATAATTAATTTGTTCTTACTCTTAGTCTGAATTTCAAACCTCTTACTTTCATCCTCTCGAAGAGGATAAAGCTTTAAAACTTAAAAGAAATTTTTAAACATTAAATATCTCTATTCAACCCCCCCTTCTAGTGATATTCTAGTCACTTCAATTTTCGGTAGTACAAATCACCAAATTTCCGGTATGTATTTTGTACTACCGGAAATTTGGCATAATGAAATTTTCAGTAGGTATAATTTCTGGAAATTTCAATTTTCCAGTAATTATAACTGCCGGAAATTTGAAATTTCCGGTGTGTACCGAAATTTCACGGAAGTGCCAACGGGAAATTTGAAAATTTCGATAGTTGATTTTCAATACCAAAAATTTCAAATTTCCGGTTAGCACTCGCAGAAATTTTAGATTTTGAAATTTCCGATACACAAAATGAACTACCAGAAATTTCAAAATTTTTGAATTTCCGATAAAGAGAATATGGGGTATGGGGCAGTGAATCTACTTTTACTAAATGATTAGGGATGATTTAGTAATTTCAAGTTCAAAATTTTTATTTGGGGGTATAGGGTTAATTAGAGGGGTATAAAATCCAATTCTCTAGTTAGGGGTAGGGATGGGAATAGGTTAGGCCATCCGTCAGGGGCCTATGGCCTGACCTACTTATGGCTTGGTCTGGCCTGGTCTAGCCTGTTTAATAAAAATGTTAGGTTCAGACTATTTTTAAAGCTTATTTATTTAAATAGGTCAAGTTCAAGCTTATATAAAAGCCTATTAAGCCTGACAGGCCGGCCTATATATATATATTATTTATTAATGTTATTTTTTATTATTATTTATTAATATTATTGTTTCCTATTTTAAAGTCTATCAATTAGGTTATTTTAATATTATTTTATTATATTAGATTTGATTATAATTTTATTAGTTTTCCTTACATAAAATTGTTTAATTTAGTCTCTTTAAAAAATGTAAAATATAACATTTAAATGTTTTAATGTGAATAAGGCTTTTAAATAGGCTTTCAGGTCATGCCAGATTTTTAAAAAGGTCAGGCCGAAAAAAAAGCCTATGATAGGTCGTAGGTCAGACTTAGGCCTAAAAAATGAATCGTAGGTCAAGCTCAGACCTTTCAAAGCTTGGCCTATTCCCACCCTTAGTTAGGGAATGGGGTTGGACATTTGAGAAGAAATGGAGGGAGTATTTTGGTAAAAATAACATAAAAGTGTGAGAGTGTGGATAATAAAATTGGGGGTGTAGGTAGTAACTCCCAAATATCGAATCCCACGTCTCGCTCATACCAACACTTGTAAACATGTCAACGTTATATAAAAAAAATCTCAAAAAAGAATTAATCAATATTTTGAGAAAATACTCTATCATCTTTTAGATAGATAGAAGTGTATCAATGATTTTGAAGTTATCAACGTTACACTTTTAGAGACATATGTATTTTGAACATTTTAAGTTTGTCATATATGTAGGTTTTCACTTATTTGTAGGATATTTTTAATAATTTTGACATCATAAATGTTATAGCTCCAAAAATATATGTATTTCGAACACTTCAAGTTTATCATATATGTTGATTTTGTCCTATTTATAAATATTTTGCTATGAACTCAGATGTTGTGGGTTTATTTGGACAAAAAGTGGAATTTGTCTCCTCTAAAGTGGGTGAATCAATGGTTTATATTATAACTACATATAATTAGTGATACATGTGTACAAATATCAATAGTTCATATTACTCATTTTATTTTTTAAATAAATTATTCACTTTAGAGAAATCAAATTAAAAAAAATTATAGATAGAAGATCAAAAAGACAAATAGACAGATGTATCATTTGATTTTAAAAAAAATGGTGAGTAGTTAGAAAGGAAATATTTATTTATTTATTCCTTCTCCTTTTTTGTTATTGTAGTCAAGTATAATTTTATTTATTTTCCACCTGTCATGATGAATATATTGAATAAAGTGCAAGACCAACAACCAAGCTCCAATTAACACAGCTTTGAAAGCAAAATTCCTATCTCTAAAAATAATGTAAACCAAAAAGGTCAAAGAAGTAGGAAACAATTTCTCCAAACGATGTTATGAATTTGAAACATAATAAAGATAGAACATAATAAAAACTCATAATATAATTTGAAACAAAGATAGAACTATCCTATTTGATAGCTACTCTGATTTTTTCCCCTTGAATTAGAACTCATAAACTCCTTCAAATCCCCCTATGCAACATTTTTATGGTACGTTTACTGCTCATATTTTTTTTTAACTTCATTTTCACTTCAACTAATAAATATAAAAGAATATAAATTTAATATTTTTCTCACCATTTCCTTTTACAATTTTTTGAAAATATGTCTAGCATATATATTCAAAAAAAATAAAAATGACAACATAATTTTCATTATTTCTCAAAATTTATTCTTCTTAATTTGCCTTCATTTTCTCTCTATAAAAATTATCTATTACGATGGTCTGTTATCAGCAATTTAAAATAGACAAATATTAAAAATTAAAAATTAAAAATTGAAATTATTTTTTAAAAGTAAATGAGACCTAAATTAAAATGTTAACTTATACATATTTCTTATTTAAATCTTTATCAACAGAACTGTAATCATGTTCAGAAATTGTCCCTTCAATAATGCACAATACTGGAGAAATTATTCGTCTTCACAGTAAAAGTATACTTTATGTGTATATTAAAAAATAAAAAATAAAAAATAAAAAATAAAGACATGATATCCGTTAGAGTTACATCAAGGAAAAAGAACTCAATAAATGCACATGGAAGAGGGACAATCCTCACATGATAGAAACATGGTCCTTCATTGCTTTGCTTCTTGAATTCAAAGCATTCCTTCTTTGGTTTCTTATGATGCAGCGATATTGTGAATGCTCTTGCTAGAGATGGTAATGGGCTCCTACTAAGAGTACTATTTTGCAATATTATTCGCGCGGTTGATAGAAATGATATTCGTAATTTATTTATATTTATACACTTATCTTTGTGAGTTTTTGAGTATTTACGAGTATATACAAATATTTATGGATATCATGTTTTAAATAAAATAAAAATTAATTGTTGCATTATGTATAATTTTTTTCTTATTTTATAAAAAAAATAATAACACAAAAATATTAATACAATAACACATAAATAAAATATAACAAAATTTCATCATAAAAACTATTGATGCATTAATATATAAACAAAAACTATTACAATATATTAATTTTACGAATTAACTATTAAATATGGATATTCCTTGATACAGTTAGCATTACATCTACATCTGTATACATTAAATAACAATTAATTAAAATATCTATTTATTTCATCTACAGATATGCATTAAACTATATGTTTTGCACCTGTGGCATATTTTATCCATAGACATCTATGGGTACAGATGTTTTTGTCATCCTTAGTTGGGCAATCCAAAAAATAGTACTTTTTGTAACTATTTTTTTAATCTCCTTCACAAAACTTCTTGGCTACACCTTTGTAACTACTTGACTATCATTCCCTTTACATTTTTTATTGCAAAAGCATTAGTAATATTTTATTTAAAGAATTGATTTCAATAGAAATTAAAAGCAAGATAATTTAATCTATTTTAGAACATTGTAAATCACAAATAAAATTTTAAATAATTTTAATTTAAAAATACTTCTTTTAACAAATGCAACAATACCATGAATAATAATATTATTCTATATGTCGTGTATTTATTAAGAAAATAATTAATGTATATACTACTAAATAAAATAAAAATTTGGTGTTTCTAAATATATGAAGCATTGGGAGGTCGCCCTTTCCGGCCATACTGAAGGTCACCACTAATGCAATCAATCACATCTCTTTCCCTTATCCTTTTGGACAAATTATTACACCATTATGCTCATATTAATTTTTTTTTTCCTAATATTAATTGATTGTTACATTTGAATTTCTTTTTTTTGACTCATACATTTGAAAATTTTTATGTAATTGTAACTTTATAATACAAATAAAGTATTAAATATTTTTTCTTTTATTAATGCTCTTATTTACTATCTTAATTTATCCAACTAGACCACTAACTACTTTGTTGTTAAGGATATTTTAGTCAATAAAACTAATTTTATCAAAATAAATAGATACAGTTAATAATTTTCTTAAAAAATACATATAACTTTAAAAAGACACATTTTTTTAAATGACACTTAATATGAGACACATTAAGTATTTTAGAATAAAATCCACATGTATCCCTTCCACACAGGTCGGTTTTATTTGTGGTCGACCATAGGAGTAAGGTCAATCCATACAGCTTTATATATAAAAATGATACCGAGTATGAATGACTATTTGAAGGGGAAAAAAGTCTTATGCTAATAAAAATGCATAATTTAAAATTCTCACTTCAAATAAAAAAAAAAGTAGGGCTGAATATACTATCGATTCATATAAATATGCATTTTTCTTTAGTATTTGTAAGTTTTTTTTTATTTTTGTTGTTTAAATTTTTATTTTAGTCTCTACAAAATTAGTTTTTATTAAAATTGGTCCTACAATTTCTTATATTGCTAATTATTTAAAGACTAAGATAAAATTGCAAGGATAAAAAAAATAAAAAATAAAAATTTGCAAAGATCAAAATTAAATAAAAAAATTTACTGAGACTAATTAAAATAAATAAATAAAACGCATAATTATATGGATCAATCAAATATATATATATATATATATATAAAAGCTTAAAAATATCTCTCAAGCTTCAATCACTCCATCACTCTTGAGTGCTAATAACATTCTTTTTCCATCACGCATAATTATTTGGTCCCTACTATTTTATTAACAAAATTTAATGTGTATCATAAACTTTGAAAGTTGATCTCTTATAAAGTGATATGACTCATGAATTCTAACTAATGAAAGAATGAATGTTAGAGTATGTTCAAAACAGAATATTTTTAACACTCTTCTTTTAAAAATAGATAATTCTCTACTGAAAATTGTTCGTTACAAGATATCAAACTAAGTACCTCCTACTAAAGTTTATCTTTATACACATTTTTACCACTTGCAAACAGTGACAATCAGCATACACAAGTGAACATACTTGTGTACCATACAAAAAATTGATTTTACCCACAATATTATATCAATAGATAAAAAAGACAAGATGTGCAGTTTCTTGGAGTTCAAATAAACGAATTTGCATTGCTGACATCACCATGACTGCATAATTTATTGTTCTAGTTGCAGGTAGTAAAGAGATTGAATAACTAAGAAATTTGTTGTATGATACACCAATTTCGCCAAAGCCAATGGCACCAATATCCATACATTGTGATAGTCAATCCACACTATCAAAAGCATATAGTCAAGTATATAATAGAAAATCTATACATATTGGATTAAGACATAGCTATGTAAAGGATTTAATGGAGTGATATTCATAGAGTTTGTAAGAACAGAAAAAAAAATCTTGCAGATCCTTTGACGAAAGGTCTGACAAAGGATATGGTGTTGAAGACATCATTAGGATGTGATACAAGCTCATATCTAAATAATCACCAATGGTGGAAATGATCAACTCACACTTGAGTAACATCAAGTATTGAGTTCAATGATGAAAGTACACTATTAGAGTGATTGAAGTACTTGACAATAGATACATCACAAAGGGTAAAAGTACTTGGACAATAAAATAAAAGTGGTAGGATGAGGTCTCCTCTTAATGGACATATAACATATATTTGCTAGAATGTATAATTATGAGTGCATTTCTTATATAGTCCACCTATATGAGAATGAATTGGGCCGCTTCATAGAGTTCAAGAGTTTGACTCTTAAATTCTCATGAAAAGGATATAAGACACATGACCTTATCAAATGTGTCATCTTTATAATTTGATTAATATATTTTACAGAATAAAATTCTTTCATTTACTCTCGTGTAGTAGAGAAAAGAATAAATGACTCGGAGATATTTTTGACAGAAATTTGACTCATGTAACATGAATTTTGTCTCGTTCTCTTTTCTGTCTATTAAGTATCTCATTTATAGAGAAACTTATACAAATTGGTAAAAGAAAATAACTCTTGAAAAAAAATTGTAACATTTGACAACTTAACATATACACTGGTTCAATGACTAAGAGATCATTAAACTCAAACATTGCAACTATTTGACCAAATGAGACATTAAATTATTTAATTTTGCTACATTAATATAACAATTAGAAATTATCAAATATATTTTAGAAATTCTTCTCACAAATTACGTTACATTTGAGTATGATCCACAAATTTATTTATTTGTGTATGTTAAATGTCACCCATGCAGACTTAATATAATTGGCCAATTGGGTGTCTCTTTAGCGCACCCTAACATTAGTTCAGATATATACATCTGAAAAATCACAAAATCTGTGCGATTTCTAAACAATTTATACAATCTATATATAGGTGATGATTGGATAAGGGATATAAGTGGTCTACGATCGATCATTTTTATTCATCCTTAGCTTAAATGTCCCTATCATATACTATCACGTTCTCTTCACTGGATTTGGTCCTCCTTCTTCCCTCTTTTTTAGAAGAAAATACTAATGGTGAAAAAGGAAAGGTGTAATGCATAGGAACAAACCACATTTTTTAAAAATTAAATTACATTAAAGAAATCAAAGTGATAATCTGGTGAATGTATGAGTAGAAATTGGTGGAATGAGAAAATATTTCATTCAAGGTACTATGAGTTATTGTTCCGGTAGCATCTAAGATGAAACGGTGACGAGAGAGGCAAGAGACACGGTGGTGTTTGGCTGTTTCTGTGAGAACAATACATGATAAGATATTGTCTATGTAGCCCAAATAGTTCAAAATTGGAGACGTACTAGTTTCATATATATATATATATATTTAAGGTTAAATATTACATGTGGTCCCTTAATTTAATTTAAGTTAACTTTTAGTCATTTTTTTTCGATTTGGTCATTTATTTTAATATTAAGTGACATTTGATCTTTTATGTTTTAAAATGTCGACAATATTATCCTTTTTTTTACAAAAATTCAAAAAATTCATCAAAATTTTCAACCAAAACCCATAAAATTAATTATATTCTTTAATATAATACAAATTTTATCAAATTCGTAAATTAAATTTTCAAATAAACTCATTTTTATTTTTTATTAGATGTTAGAGAAGGAAATATGAGTTTATTTGAAGATTTGAGTTTCAAATTTGATGAAATTTGTATTATATTAAGGAATATAATTAATTTTATGGGTTTTGGTTGAAAATTTTGATGAATTTTTTGAATTTTTTTTTAAAAAAAGGATAACATTATTGACATTTTAAAACATAAAAGATCAAATTGTCACTTAAAATTAAAATAAAGGACCAAATCGGAAAGAAAAAAAGAAGATAAAAGACTAAAACGTTAATTGAAATTAAACTAAGAGATCACATGTGCTATTTAGCCTATATTTAATATCAAAACTTTAGAGATATTTACAAATACATATCTCATAAAATATAAGAATTATTGTTTTTAATTTTTTTTAAATAATTTATTTTTTCTAAGATAATATATGAATACACATATTTTACGAAAGACAAAGAGAATAAAAAATGTGAGCGAAGTTTTTTTGAAGTATTAATTGATTCATTTCAAGAAAGGGTTGGCATTCTTGAATTGAAAAGATTGTCTCTCGATGAAAAAGACTAAGAAATCATTTTTTTTTATGGACGATGGTTTTAAGTATAGGTGTCAATTTCAAAAGCTCACTAGTTATTGACCTCTACCTATATATTGGAGGGACCAAAAATTTCATAGTTAAAAATGTTTGAAAAGACAAAACTTTCAAATGTGAAAAAACTCTAAAATTTTGTGGGTTTGTTGGGGCCTGTGGGACAACTTTTTAAACTTTTTTTTTATTTTATTTTAAATAATTCATCAAAAAGAATTTTGATTTTTTTTTACTTTTTTCTCAAAATTTTCTAATAAAAAATTATTTATAATTTTTTTTTTCAAAATTTTTTTATTCAAAAAAAAATTTTCTTTATTTTTGTCACAATTTTTTCATAAAAGAATGTTTTAAATTTTTTTTCGATATTTTTCTAAGAAAAATAAATTTTGAAAATTTTTTTTAAAAAGAAATATGTCAATTAACAAAATATTATATCTATGAACCATCATTAAAGCCCATAAAAAATAATTAAATAAAATACCGAAACTTTAAAAAATTTATTTTAATAGGATGTCTGATATTAAGAGCTTAGTAAGGGACGTTTTGAAAGGATTTAATTGTCAAACTCTAGTCTTAAGTAAAAAGATAATAAAAATTGCTTTGGAATTGTTGGCTATTGCATAAAAACTAGTATTTATTTTAAAAAAAATTTAATAATATTTTTGTTGGTAGTCTAACATATACATGAAAATATTTTTTTTTGGTATTCCCAACTATTTATCCTTTTTCTCCTTTCCTGACAGACTGACAACAATTTCTAAGGTCTACAAAATGGGCCATCATTTGCAGAACTAAGTTGTCTGTTCTGATAAAAGCGAGAAGGACAATTAAATTTCCTTGCAATATGAGGCCTTTCTTTAAAGGGCATATAAATCATCATTCATCAAACTAACAAAAAAATGAGTGACGTGGTAGCTATCCATAGGGTGAGTAGGCTTATTGTGTATATTGGTAACTAATGTCCTACATATCACATTGTTGTATCTCATTTTTTATCAATGATACATGAAACATCATAATTGGTTTTTCCCAATAATACATCCTTAATTGCTCATGGACTTGAACAACCCCATTGCTTTTCTTGCCCTCAAAGCTGGGGTACAATCCATATAGGTGGGTTTCGAATAAAATTTTCAATTTTTCTTTTAAGTAAACCATTCTTTTTTATTTTGAAATTGTAAGTGTGGGATAATTTTAAATTTACGAAATATCAAAATATTTTTTTAAATTATTTAATGTCAATTGAAATGTTTCCTGAACTTTCTAGTTATAGGTAAAAAGTTTTTTAAAACAATTGATAGAAGGAATATTTTAATAGACTTTAAACAATTCAAATAAACAATTTAATATTTCAAAGACTCAAAATAATAATTTACTCATTTTGTAAACTATGTGAAAAGTACACAAGAAAAATGAAAGTTGAAAATTTTATGCTGCTTTTGAGTAAGTTTTGTTTTAGGAATGCTTTTGAGTAAGTTACCTTCTTAATGTTATAACCATTATTATTCATGACGTACAATCCAGTACCAAAGATACCGATATAATGGAATATATATCCATCACATGATTGCTCAGTCTTTCCTTATGATTCAATATTTCTCCAAATCAATATATTACTTTGTTCAAATCATATAGAACTCAGAAAATATTTCACGTTATTTGTGTTAATTAAATTAAAGGTTAAATAAATTTTATTCTCTATAAATATATTTTCTATTTTCAAAAATGATACTACATTCGTCTCTGCCTATATAAAATTCTCTTGTAAAATAAATTGGTCCTTTTATATAAAATCCTCTTCAAATTACATCTAATTAAATTAATGAATTAAAAGAGAAACATTATCTCTCACAGACATTATTGGCAAATTTAATGTAAAAATAACTACTTTTTAATTCTTGTGTATTGGTACTCTGGTTTGGACTTAACATTTAATTTCCATCTTGAGGACAAATGTTTCAATAGGATTGGTGGAATGTTATATATAGTCCAAATTAATAACTAAATCCACATAACACTTTTATTTTACATGCTCAATTCTACTTCATTCTTGGCGCATAAGATTAAGTGTTATAATTTAGGCTAATTAGCACACGTGGTCCCTTAACTTAATTTCACTTAACGTTTTAGTTCTGTATTTTTTTTCTTCTCCAATTTTGTCCTTTATTTTAATTTTAAGCGATAATTTGATCTTTTATGTTTTAAAATGTCAATAATATTATCCTTTTTTTTATAATAAATTAAAAAATTCATCAAAATTTTCAACCAAAACCCATAAAATTAATTATATTCTTTAATATAATACAAATTTTATCAAATTCGTAACTCAAATCTTCAAATAAACTCATATTTTCATTTTTTATTTGAAGTTGTTAGAGATGAAATTTTAAAAATCAAATAAAGAATAAAAATAGTTTATTTGAATATTTGAGTTACGAATTTGATGAAATTTGTATTATATTAAAGAATATAATTAATTTTATAGGTTTTGGTTGAAAATTTTGATGAATTTTTTTAATTTTTGTAAGAAAAAAAAGATAATATTATTAACATTTTAAAACATAAAAGACTAAATTATCACTTAAAATTAAAATAAAGGACCAAATCGAGAAAGGACTAAAACCTTAACTGAAATTAAATTAAGGGGCCACGAGTGCTATTTAGCTTATAATTTAATATTAAATTATTGCAAAGCTTTATGGGACAAATATTTTTTGTATAAAACTAATATTTTATTTGTTTTAAATGGATTTAGATCTCACTTTTAAAAACTAGTTAAAATCATAAGAGTGTTAAAATGCATATATATGGGGGACTCCAATGTCCACCCCTATATCTTGTATAGGTTCTAGGTCGATTCTCACATTTTCATTCTTAATTTGACTCTAATATTATATTAACTAAGCTTTGATCTCACTCTCAAATGTTAAGTCAAAGAATTTAAGTGTTCAAATACATATATATACATTCAACTGTCTAAAAACCTTATAGCAATGTGTGTATCCATATTATATGTACATGTTATCCATCAATGTTTAACTCTCTATTGGGGATTCTATTGGAAGAACATGACAAGTTCTCTTCTCCAAACAAAATTTTATTCGTACACAAAAGTCAGAATTTTAACCTTAACTACTTGCTTAAGATGTTCAATTGATTCGGCAAAGTGGAAATCCTTCTCCATAACAAAATATAAATAAATTTGGAACAACTAATTATAATGTAATATAAATAAAAGTTGATTATTTCGTGAGTAAAAGAAAATTGATTCTTTTCAACCTATTTAATCATATTATATATTAAAAATGTATTGCATTTAATATCAATTGTTTTTATATTAAATGTTCACCTTTTTACTCAATAAATGAGATAGGGGATAATTTAGGGAATATAGTTGAACTTTTTAAATGAGATTTACTAGAATAAATGTGAATAATTAATTATCTTTATAGATAGTGATTAATTTTGATTATATTTTAGGGTTAAATAAAATTTTAGCCCTTATAAAATTTTATTTTTAGTTTCTCTAAAAAAAAATTTACCTTTTTGGTCTGTAAATATTTTTTATTTTTATTTTTTAGCTCTATATTTAAGTCAATTCATATATATTTTTTAAATTTTTGAACGATTTTTTCTCTGACATATTTAGAACATTATAAAAATATATTCAACAAAAATGTAGAATTATTTAAAAAAAATGAATTAAATATAATTTTTTAAGCGATAAAAACTTAAAAATTCATATTTATTTGATCTCTTGTTAATAAATATTTATAAGAGAGATATTTTATAATATACTGGAAAAAAAAGATTCAAAAATTAGAAGAATACAAATGAATTAAGTTAAAAACAAGGACAAAAGGTGAAAGCAAAATTTTTTAACAAAATCTAAAACGAAATATTGAAATTTGATAATGACTAAAAATTTATTTAACTTAATATTTTATGATATAGAAAAAGTACTCTATAGAGAATAGATCTTTTCCATTATTTTCCTCATATTTAGTCGTATTTTTTAATCTCAACTTTTAAAAATAAAAAAATTTCTTAATCCTCTTTCTCTCTTTCAATGAAAGGTAAAGACTTCAATGAATCCTCGTATCACATGAATGCATGATAAATCCATTCTCGTACTCTATCCAATTGATCATAGTTGACATCACTAGTGTTGCGTGGAGAGAGGAGGATTATGAAGTAGGAGGATCGTGTAACACGTTCATATCCGGAACATTAATCATATGCGGCCACATTTTTTAATTTCTTGAATTATACTCAAAGTGAAGAGCATATTACAACATGATCAAGATTGCAAATTCCTATATATAAACTAATATTATGTATGATACATTTTTTTTTTAACAAAATATACTACGATATATTAGTAAAATAGTAATTTGATCACAATTAATGTATCTCAGAAACCGTAGCGCACAATCATTATTTATATAGTTGGATTATTTGCACTAAAATAAGTTTATAGTTGATATCTTATAACTGATAGTTTATAGTTGTTAATTTAAGGTTTAATAAAAATGGTTCAATTAGTTTAAAATATATTTTTAATTAAAAATAAATTTTATCAATTAATGTGTAAAATATTTTTAAAAAAGTGATTTTTTTATTTTTTATTAATTTAAAATTTATCAGTCATATATATATTTTTATTTATTTATCTATTTTATTTATTTTAAATTAAAATAAATAAATAAATAATTTAACTTAAAATATTAATTATTTTAATATTGAAATTATTTATACATAATTTATAATTATAATAAATAAATGATTTTAAATTATTTATATTAAGTTACTATTTATTAAAATCATTTTAAATTATATAAATTATTTATAAATAAATTATTGTTTTAAATATTTTAAATTATTTATTTTAAATTATAATAAATAAATTATAAAGGGTAAAAAAATTATTTACGATATTAAGAGTAAAATTGAAATAAAAAATAATAAATTATAAAATGATAAACTATTTGAATTAATTTATCTAAAAATGCTATAAACTATAAATTCATAAATAACCATTATCAAATAGAGTTTATAATTTATAAACTATAAGTTCATTTTCCTTATTGTCAAAACAGAGTCTTAGTAAAAAAAATTACCATTATGTATAGTTTAACGTTGTTCGTAAAATATTCCTCGCTTAAAAATTACTACAAAAGTTGAAAAGGTTCAAGGAAATTGAGTTGTTAATTAATGCGTAACTCGCAAATCTTGTTTCCCAACCCTTCCGACCTAAGAAAATGTGTTTGTCCTAAAACAATTAACAGACACACCTTCACTTCTTTGTTTTAGTTTGCTTGCTTGTCCTTTAATTTGTAGGAACAAACTATATTATTCTCACATGAGTTGTCCTTGTGATCTTGACCCATTAACTACCTCTTTTGTATTTAAACCAATTATTCTTTTCTCTCATTATTTTTCTCCACCAAAATAACAAGCCTAACAACCGAATTTCAATTCCATCTATTTTTAAGAAAAAATTTAGAGGAGTTGTGTTTTGAGATCTCGTATATAGGAGAAAATAAATTAGGTTGAGTTAGACTTTATAAGATTTGAGTTTAGTTTATATTGAAAATGTTAAGCTCGGATTATTGTTAAAGTGTGACATAATGTTTTTCAAATCTTGACAATGCTTGAAATATGTTTAAAAGCTTATTACGCTATTATTTTATAAAAATTTACATGTCAATGAAGTTAAATTTTATTTTGAATCTAACATGACCTTTTAGAGTATATAATATTATATTGCATCATGTTTCAAATTTTATTTTATAGTAATACATGTATATATGTCAAATATTAACGTAGATCAATATGTTTAAATTACAGAAAATGTTAGTAAATTTATTATTTAACACATAAAACAAAACTTAATATTATAATAATAGTAGTAGTAATAAAAATTTTATTTATATTTAATTATGTAAACTAGTCTAGTAGGTCTAAAATGTTTTTTAAGTTAGTTCAATCTGACATTTTAATCTAAATATGTAGACTTTTTTAAAAAACTTTTGTCCGACTTATATTAAAAAGAGTCTAACTTGGCCTAGTTTGTTATAAAATAGGTCATAAATCCCTGTTTGACCTATTTCCACCTCTAAGTACTCACTCGATTTGAGGAAGTCAAATAACTCCCTTCCTTCAATAACAAATATAAACAAAGAAATCATATATATATATATATATATAAAAGTAAAATTTAACTAATTGTACTATAGATAATGCTTTAATTCTTAAAATACTCTTTAATTAATGTATTTTTTATTTTTCAATAACACTTTTATTTTTATGAAACAAGTTCCAATGTTAGAGAATCCAATTATTTTTTACTCACTTCATATAATTAAATTAATTCAACTTATTTTTTTTTTATATATGAGACCTGAGATGGTAGACAGTAACAAAAAAGAAAAACTACATCGACAATTGAATTCGGAGACACACCCTTGTAACAAGTTAATGAGTCGTGTTCTACTGGTCAACATTTGTTTGCAGAATTTCATTCCATCCTTAAGGAAGATATACAGCTAACATATTAATAATTGGGTCTCTTCTTTGGCAATTGATTATGATATTTTTGGCATGTTCCTAAAGTCGTCTACGTAAAACTTTCTTCAGAAAATAAGGTAAAGTGGGTTTTTATTATAAATCTATAATGAGTAATGACATTGGTATAACCACTTTCACCTAAATAGGACAATAATTTAGAGTTATTATGGTTTAGTAGTTAGAAACAAATACACAACCACCAAATAAACACACAATCAAAAACTACTAAACCATTAATATTATATAATATCATATGCTTGAGTCCATTTCATTAGTCCAATTGGTGTAGTTAAGATATGACAATCAGTTCATGATTTTTCTTCTTCTTTTATTGCCACGTTTTGTCAATTATGGATTTTATTTATGTTAATTTGATGAATATGCCTTAAGACAACTTCATGCATGTAAGAAACCAGTGTGCCATGATGATATATACCACTTGGGTCGGTATTTGGAATGTGTCAAAAGAAAAATTTGAATTTCCTAAAGTCAACTATAGTGCAACCATCATATTTGAACCATCTAGTCTTATTTTAAGTTGAAGTTTTAATTATTTTAAATCCGAACTTAAAATTTAAACTATATAATTTTAATCAAACACTCTCAATGTTGTTGATTGCACTTCCGTCAAAGGAGATCGACCGCATTGAATCTTGATAGAACCAAAAACTAAACATATATCATGTGTGAACCCTAAATTCTACACATAAATTAAATAAAAAATATGTGAAGTTGGATGTACAACTGGATTATTGTTTGACTGCAGGCTGCAGCTTATGATTTTTATTGGATAGAGAAGCAGAAATAAAGTGCTTTCGTAAATAAAATATAAAAAAAAACTGAAACAAAGTACAAACTAGAAAGGTGTCATTCTATTTAATTATATGAGAAACTTCAGCATATATTCGTTTATGGATTTAATTTAAATTTATCTGTACTTTTGATTTCTTTATTTTCATTAATTCTTTAAATTGATATTTTTATTTTAAAATTCATTATTGACTTTTTTTTTTTAAATTTTTAATTAAAAAAATAATAATGTGACATATTTTAAACAATATGACATATGGTATAACGTTGATTGTTTAATACACATAAAATTACAATAAAACACTCCAAAAAATTTAGTTTCAATTTCAAAAAGATTCATTTTTGTAACTAACTTAATAAAATATAAATAATTAATCCATCTAGATAATTCTATATAATGAAATTGTATGACACATCATTTAAAGTTATATTAAATCATCATTTTTTTTAAAGAAAAAATATGAGGGATAGATCAAAATTGTCGGGTTTAAAAATAAGGGGACCAATTTTAACAACTAATGAAAATAGAGGAAGCAAAATTGAAATTAAATCTTTAATTTATCATCATTAGCCTTTAGATGAGCACTATGTCTTTTCAATTTTATCAATAAAAATAATAGAAGCCGTAGAATTTCATTTAATTATTTTAAAAAAATTAAGTTATTTGGATTGATAAGAAATGATACAATTATCAAAAACATTAAAATAAAAGGATAAAATTAAAAGAAAAAATTGTTACCCAAAAACTTGGAATCTTTTTACACAAGAGTAAAGACATTTGAAAATTTTGATATTTTATTTTCAATTGGAGATGTTCGGGGGTAGAAGCAACAATGAGCCAAATGTTTTAAGATCATAGGATACTTTAATGTCACATCTCAACTCAAAATCATAAGTCATTAAGTAAATGAGTCCCGCATCCTATACTTGCACCGCCGTTATTACTAATGAAACCCGCCTCTTAACTACATCGACATGAAGACTTTCGATATAAGGATCCAACACCAGGATCCACTCTCGCTCTACCACCAAGCCAAACCATTCACTGGTGGAATTTTACCTTTTTAAGTCGATTAAAATGAATATTTTAAGTCGGTTCCGTGTCTGAGTTAACAACAAATGACTTAATAAATATGTTGTTTTTTAACTTGTTTCATGAACCAACGTAATAGAGCTTCGTCATGTTAAGTCGATTCAGCTTAATTGACTTAAACATCATAAATTTAGTTCAACAAATCATCTTTTTAAGTCGGATCTTTTGATCTTTAATAGATAGAGTTAAAATAATTATTTTTTTAATAAATTTCTCATTTTGACTTTATGCTTTTGATCCATACATACATACAATATTTCGTATTAAATTTCAAATCAAGAGTTTTGTACTTGCAACCACAATTTTATATAACTATCTAATAACCCAAAATATACAATATCAGAAGTTCATACAAAATATAGAAAATATAGAGTACAAAGAAGATGTCTCCCATTTCTGACTAATCTTGACAAGACGAAAAATGATTTAGATGTCCATTAAAAAAATCACAATTAACATAGCAATATTCAATAAACATATATTAGCATTTTCATTTTCTTCAATTAATTTCAAAATAAAATTCACACAGCGTTTTTGAACTTCTTTAATTTGATCCGAACGAAATGATATTAAGTCATCAAATATCTAAAAACACAATCAATATCGGCTGAATCCTAATTTTTTTATCATACGAACATTAAAAAACACAATTAATAACAACTTGTAATTTTTTATCATACGAACATAAAAAACACAGTCAATAACAACATGTAAAAAATTACGTACTTGCATCAATGAATCAACAATATCAGTTGTTACAATGTTCAACATATGTAATATGACATTGTAGCCACACTCATATATTTACCATGTTTAACAAATCATCATGCCATATCCATTTTGTATAACTCTCGCAAATCCCATAACAAATAAGACGATTTCTTATTTCTTCAAAATGTAACTAATTTTCACTTAAACATTAACAACAAGGACAATAAAACTTTCCTTCATTTTCAGGAAGTTTTTTTTAAAGCAAATTGTAAAAATTCCTCCACACATTTATATACACTTCGCTCAAACGATTAGCATTCATCCAACTATGATCCATAACTACTTATGTTAAAAATAAATAACCGTAAATATTAAGGTAAAAAGTTAAAACTAAAATAATTTTATTGTCCAGAAAATGTATAGTTTACTTTTTTATTTATTGTCATTGAGTGTTGTATTCATATTAACTAAGAGTAATCTAATAATATAATAGTATAATATTGTTTTCTTCCTTAATATTATTTTGATTATTGTTTTGCTCCTTATTATATAAGATGGAACATGTAATTTAACTCGCTAATACAACTGACAAAATCTCCTACATCCATCAAAAACACTTAAAAAAATCTTATAAAACAAATTATTATTTTTGTGAAAATTATAAAGATGAAGAGAAATATTGTAACATATACTTCAATAAGAAAATACAAAATTTAGTCCAAAAAAAAGAAAAAAGAAAATGCAATTAGTGAGTTCATCTCTAATCTTCAAACATAAAACAAACAAAAACAAAAAAACAAAATGATAAAGACTCGCTTCAAAAAAATGAATTTGGCATGTCATTTTTTTTTATTTTCTTTCCCATAATATATAGCTCTCCCTCAATTAAGATGTAATGTTATTCTTTGAAAATGAACTTATAACTTATACTAATCATTCTAGCAACAATTGAGTGGTTTATACCATTGCAGGAGCGTATTCGCTCTTCTGTATCATTTTCTTTCAATCAATAAAAATCAGGGACAAATAATTCCCTTTCGATATTAAGTTCTATTAAGAAACCTAACAATAACAATGTGTGAAAATTATTGTTATATATCAACAATTATAATGGTAGAAAATTACTCACAATGATATCTCTACATATATAAAGTTTATTATTCAATGAGCAAGAATTTGAAAATCAAACTTGTCTTAACAATGAAGTGGTGGCGATAAAACGGCGGCGGCGGTTGTGAAGTTGACGACGTTAGAAGAAAGTCAGGAAGTCCAAGTTGTAAGTGCGACGGTTGTGAAGTTGATGATGTTAGAAGAAAGTTAGGAAGTCTAGGTTGTAAGTGTTCATGAGGTTAGGTAATAGTGGAGGTTTAAAGCGCATGAGGTTAGGTAATAACAGTGGTTTAACGCGCAATGGTTAGGGTAGTGGGAAGATAAAATGCTAAGTGTACGTGATTTTTTATATTTTTTATATCTGCTTTAAGTCGGTTATCAATGTAACTGCATTAAATAAATTTTAAATATTTATAAAATTGTCACCGCCTCATTTTATTAAGTCATTTACCCAATTAACCGACTTAAACACAGAGGAATAGGGATCTCTCTTAAATCGGTTGCCAATATAACCGTATTAAACCGTTACACATATTTACAAATTTGATTACTGCCTTATTTTGTTAACTCGTTTACGTAGGCAACTGACCTAAACATACCTCCACCTCATTTCTTAAGTCTGGTGGCAGGTAAACGACTTAACTCGCTGTATTAAAAACTCAATTTTCTACTAGTGATTGCTCTGATACCAATTGTTGTTAGAACAACAACACGATCTTAAAAGAATAAAGAGAGAAATTACAAATAAGAATGCAAGACGTTTGGTAATGAAGTTCGGCCAATGATACCTACGTCTCTGACTACAGAGCATTTGTAGTTCCATATTATTATATGAATGAATTAGGGTTTTAGTATTACAAGTGGTACTTATAATATCACACTCCATATTACAATAATACCCCTAAATCGTACTGTAAGGGGCTATCACCCTCTGCTCAGCTCAACTTACCCGCACAGGGCTCTTTTATACTACATATGAGTCATCTCAACATTATCCACCTTAGCGAATAACAAGCCCCTATGAAGATCTTCTTCATGATATTCACCCTATTGGCGTTGGAGGTAAAACTTTTGCTTAACACTAAGAAACATGTAACAAGTCCAAGTAGTGCTTGAACTTGTCATTGGTGACTAGGTTGGTCAATGTAACACCCCGACCCCCACTGTTATCCACATATCAATTGGTAGTGGGAATGTGATGAGGTGGTACTTATCCCCCAGGTACCGGGCTCGATTTCCACGGAAGGCAAAAACTCACTATTTCCACTAGGTGGTTAGGGGGTGAGAAGACCGAGTAGCACTGCCGATAACAGTGGGGGTCGGGGTGTTACAGTCAACATGTCAATTGCATTCTTTGGAGTATGAACCTTTTCAAGTAATATATGCCTAGATGGAAGTAACTCTCTGATCTTGTGAAACCTCACACATCAAACTTGGTTCTAACATGATACATCTGATTCTTTACCAAATAAATGGAACTCTAACTATCACAATGCAACCGAACTCCATCTTTCTCAATACTCAATTCCTTCACTAAGCTTGTAAGCCATAAAGTCTATTCAGAAGTCTCAACCACTACCATGTACTCTACTTCAGTTGTAGACATAGCCAATATGGATTGAATTGATGACTTCCAAATAATAGGTCATCTTGCAAAGGTAAATACATATCATGTTGTAGACCTTCAATCATTCATATCATTTGCATAATCAGAATAAACATATCCTATAACTAAAGAATCGCCATGTCCACTGCTAAACATGATACCATGACCTATTGTACCCTTCAAGTACCTGAATCCACTTGACTGGTTCTCAATGATTCTTACCTGATTTGAACATAAATTTGCAAACTTGACTTACAGTTTGTGCCAAATTTGGTCTAGCGCAAACCATAACATACATTAAAAACCAACAACAGTGGCATACAGAATCTTTGACATATACTTAGCTTCTACATTTACCTTTGGACATTAATTGATCCAACAAAAACTTAAAGTGATTCGCCAATGGAGTACTCACAACCTTCGAATTGCTCATGTCAAAATTTTCTAACACCTTTTCAACCTAGCTTTTCTAAGAGAGAGACATAATTTTCAAGCACTCGTATCCCTTTGAATTTCCATACCAAGAATGTTCTTAGCAACACGTAAGTCTTTCATGTCAAACTCATTTTCCATCATGATTTTTTGTTGATTTACATCAAGTAAATGATTAACAGCAATCAACATAACATAAATATACAGTAACAAGAAAATAAAATAGTCACCATCAAGGCTTATAACATAAACACAACAATTATACTCACATTTTTTGTAGCCAATTTGAAGCATGTATGAATCAAAGTGCTTGTACCATTGCCTTGGAGACTGCTTTAGCCCATACAAATACCTCTTTAATTTATAAACTAATTTGCTCTGTCCAGTATTATTGAAACCCTCTTGCTGCTACATGTAAATTTGTTCATCTAGTTTACCGTGAAGAAATGATGTGTTCACATCCATCTGCTCTAAATGCATGTCCTGATTGGCTACCAAGGCTAACACTGCCCTGATTGAAGTATGTCTGACGATCGGAGAGAAAATTTCATCATAGTCAATCATCTTCTGTTGTGAATACTCATTTGCTACAAGACGAGCCTTGAACTTTTCGCAATTTTTTCCTACTACTGTTGGTTTTATTTTGTACACCATCTTGCAACCAATAGCTCTTTTCCCTTAGGAAAGTAAACAAGCTCTCATGTATGATTTTTCTTTAAGGACTTCATCTCCTTCACCATAGCACCCAACCACTTATCTTTCTCTTGGCTAGCTATAGTCTCTCGAAATGTGGATGGATATCTGGAACTAGTAAAAAGTGCATAAGTTGCAAAGTCTAATGAGGAAAAAACCTTTTTGATATATGTTTTAATGACAACAAACCTTATGAAATAAATGATTAAGTTTTATGAATGGTGATCTACCAATAATTGCACTTGAGTTTAAGGAACATGAATTGCAAGAAGTCATTCACATCATCAAAGTGAATAAGTATCTACTCAATATTGTAAGAATCTCAAAAAGAATATATCATATATCAATCATTCAAGAGAATTATTATTACATCTTCAAGATAGCATCTTCATGAAGAAGGTGATCAAATACAGTCAAACAACAATCAATGATCACACCATGAGATAAATCAAAGCAAATCATGTCTTAACTAAATTGGAAATTGATGACAAGATTATTCTAGAAAAACGAAGATCATTCTGGGTTATCAAAAACACAGCAGTCTGAAAAACGAAGATTGTTCTGATTATTAAAATTGAAGTCTGGAAAAAATGAAGAACATTATGGCTTTTATAGCATTCAGTCCAAGAACATTCTAGTTTACTAAGAAAAAGCCTTCTTTTATTCAAGATTATTCTGGGCTACAAAACGCAGCAAGCTACATAGCAAAACATCAAGAACAACATTACATACTCAAGGTTAATGTCTGAACATATTCATCAAAAGAATCAACAAAACCAAAACAATGTACAAAGAGTAACTTGCAAGATTGATCTTCAAGATTGATGGCATAGATAAAGCAAGTATAGTAACTCCAATCTATCTTTTATGTTAGATTGAGTGTCTCTGTAAAAATCCGTTCAAAGTTGAAAGGCGATTGTAAAGATCCTTTCTAGGTTGAAAGGTGAAGATTGTAATTGATCAAGGTATGATTAAGAGAAAAAGTGTGAAGGAGAACATTCTGGTTCTGAAGTCCGATTTAGGTGAACTAGTATACTTTTTGTGTGTGATATTTCTATCCCGTATCTTTAATTATTTGCACACATAAATTACTCTTCATTATAAACTAATTTGTTTTATTTACTTCTAACATATCCTAAACATTCTGGATATTCTGTTTGAACCAAGATTGAACTTGAGTTAATTTAAATTAACCACAGGAATCAAAATTTTAAAAGGATCACAATTCAAACCCCTTTTTCTTGTGATTGAAATTGCTACTTCAAAGTCTTCAAACCTATATCTTTCTAGTAGAATGATCTAATTACACTCTTGGTCGTGTATAAGGGAGTAATCTTGTACTCCACCTGAATTTTCAGTTTCAGAGTCTTGTTCAGCTGGTGGTTCTGGTACTACCCGAGTATTGCTTACTGGTAGTGGTTCAACATCGACCTAAATCACCTTATTGTTGGGAGTTTCTCTTTCTAATGTAGTCACATATGTTTCAACTAATTATTTCAATATGATCTGCTTATCAAACACAACTTATCTACTAATCACATCTTCTTTGAAACTAGATACCATAACTTGAACCCTTTCGCGCCTTTTGTGTAACCAAAGAGGACACACTTCAAATTTGGATCAAGTTTATATCTATCTTCACTAGTTATATGCATATAAGCGGGATACCCAAAAATTCTTAAATTATTAAGATTAATGGGGTTACTTGTCCATACCTTATTTGAAACTTTCACCTCCAATGAAGCCTGTGGTGACAGGTTGATAAGTTAACATGTCATATTAATAGCTTCTACCCAAAAACCCTTAGAAAGTCTAGCATTTAACCAAAGACATATTTCCCTTTCAGTTAGGGACATGTTCATTCTCTATACCACACCATTCTATTGTGGTATCCTTTGAAATGAAAAGTGCATTTGAATATCGTGTTCCACACAAAACTTCTAAAAATTTGAGTTAGTGTACTTTATTTCCCAAATTTAAGGCAAACACGACACTATTTTCCAAGTATACTTTACTTGCACAAATCCATCTTATAACTACGAGCACCCTTCAACAAATGTCTCTTATGAAGTTTTGTCATCTCACACTCATTGAGATGACTTATATGCATGTGCCACAGTTTTGTTGCATCATCAAACTCAAATGACACAAGACCACCTACAACAATACAACCCAACAGTTTGTAGATATTACCTGCAGTCCTCCTTGCTCTCATGACTGTCTATGAACCCTTGTTGACTTTTAGAATGTCCCTATCTCCATGAAACCTATATGAGAAATCATTTGCCTGTAAAGTACCTAGAGAGATCAATGTTTTCTCAATTTGGGAATATATCTAACATCATTCAAAGTTCGTACACCACCATTGTCCAGGGAAATTTTAATTTGTCTCATTCCATTGTCTAACCTGAATTTGGTAAACCAATCATCATGTGACATCATGTGGTAGGAACAACTTGAGTCAAGAATCCACGCTTCTGTGCACTTTTTAGATGAAACACAAAGAATATGTCCTTCACTGTCGAAGTCATGAGTTTGAACCATGTTTTCATTACAGGATGAACCATGTTGTTTGTTTGGACAGACCATCATTCAATGCCCAATCTATTTGTAAGTCATGCATTTTGTTGTTTTTCTGTACTTGAACTTAGACCTCTTCTTCCCAAGACTTATTTTAGTTTTGTTCCTCTGACGATCTTGACATTTTTATACATAGAGACCTTCGCCTGAAGATCCCTCCTCTGCATTATGTCTCCTTTAAGAGTGAGACTTAAGTGCAACTATAATATCATCCAACATGATAGAGTATTTCCTGTATGTAAGAGTTGCCACTAGATGATCGAACAAATCAGGTAATGAGCACAACATAATAATTGTCTTGTCTTCACCATCGACCTTCACCCCAAGCCTCACCAAATTGGTGATTATTTCGTTGAAGGTATTGACATATTGCAAATCAGATAATTATTGTATCTTCAACTTGTACAATTGTTACTTCACGAACAGTTTTTTCTAAGTGTTTTGCACAAATACTGACTTTCTAATTTCTCTCATATCTCTTTTAGAGATGTTAGGTTTAGGATATGATACATCACCTCATATGATATACACAAACGAATCATCAATGAGGCCTTATCCTTCATCTATGTCCAGTCGACTTTTATCACGTTTGTCAATTTCTTTTCACGCAACTTCTTTTGAAGACTTTACTGTGCCAATAGATCTTTAAAGCAAAGTTTTCCGTTCCATCGAACCTTGCCACCTCGATTTTTTCACCAAGTTACTCATCATTTGATACCAATTGTTATAATAACAACGCGATCTTAAAAGAGTAAAGAGATAAATTGCGAATAGAAATGTAAGACGTTTGGTAACAAAGCTCAATCAATGATGTCTTCATCTCCAACTACAGAGTAGTTGTAGTTTAGTGTTACTAGTGGTGTTTATAATATCAATGAGAGAGTTTCGCTTCGCTACGCTAACTCAGGTTCCCTCGTCCCAACCCCTTTATACTGCATATACATTCAACATTAATCATATGCAAAATTATATTTTTCTCTCATCTTTAGGGATGGAACTTGGATCTAGATCCATTGAGTAGCCACAGACATTATTTTTCATGGGTAGGATAAAAACTCGCATTATAGCCAAAAACGTGAGTAATTACTTGCAAAATGAGTGGGTAAGGGTGCATATATAAGTACCTTAGTACTCGTACGCCCTGCAGCTGCATTAAATATATTTCTATTTATTTATTTATATTAATATATAAAATAAATGTATATGATAAAAATGTTTGTAATTAACTAATATTTAATAAAAAATATATATTTAGTACATAATAGTTTATGTTATTATCATGATTTTATAATTTTAATAGACTAACATTGTTGAAAAATTAAATTGCAATTACTTAATATGATGTATATTTTTTTTATATATCAAACTTGCAATTTTATAGATTTGTTATTTGAGTGTTTATTATAATATTTGCTAACTTAAATGTTTGGAGAAGTTAAATATTTTAGTTTACAAATTGTCATAATTCTTTATTAAAAAATTTTGAATATTCTTAATTGTACTAAGATAATATGATATTTTATTATTTATCAATTTATTTTAGTTAAAACGCAAATAACAAAATATAAGTACTTCCATATTCAAATGGTACATATTTATATATTAAGATTGATACTTATGCAGATACAGATTTGAATGTGAATATTTTTCAAATTTCAAGTCATAGTACCCTACCAAATGATTATTCATCCTTATTAATCTTGGAAAGTCAGCCATCATCGCCATTCTTATGATTACTCTAATAAATAGAATCTATGAAAAACAAAAACAAAAAAAATACCTAAAGAAGTTTAATGACCAAAATGAATTTATTTATTGGAAATGTTAACAAGTGCTTTTAGAACATTGTTAAAGTTCTAAATGTAGAAAAAAAATTGAATATTGTATAATTTATACTTTAAAAAGTAAATAGTAAGATTTTTCATAATTTTTTTTTATTTTGGTTAAATAGCACCCGTGGTCCCTTAACTTAATTTCAATTAACATTTTAGTCCTTTATCTTTTTTTTTCTTCCGATTTGATCATTTATTTTAATTTTAAGTGACAATTTGATCTTTTATGTTTTAAAATGTCAACAATGTTATCCTTTTTTATACAAAAATTCAAAAAATTCATCAAAATTTTCAACCAAAACCCATAAAATTAATTATATTCTTCAATTTAATACAAATTTTTTCAAATTCGAAACTCAAATATTTAAATAAACTTATATTTTAATCTCTAACAACATCAAATAAAGAATGAAAATATGAGTTTATTTGAATATTTGAGTTTCGAATTTGATGAAATTTATATTAAATTGAAGAATATAATTAATTTTATGGGTTTTGGTTAAAAAAATTGATGAGTTTTTTGAATTTTTGTAAAAAAACGATAACATTGTTGACATTTTAAAACATAAAAGATCAAATTGTCACTTAAAATTAAAATAAAAGACCAAATTGAAAGAAGAAAAAAAAGATAAATGACTAAAATGTTAATTGAAATTAAGTTAAGAGACTACGAGTGTTATTTAGTCTTTTACTTTTTACACATAATACTCTTTAATTATTTGTAGGCAGTTATTTTTTAAAGGTTTAGATTATCTAAAAATAATGAATAATTTATACATCGCTCAGTAAAAATTAACTAAATAAACGTATAAATAATATCTACAAATTTATGTGTATTTCACTTATAATACATTTTGATTGTATTTTAAAGAAATTACTACAATTTTGCAAATGTTATAAAAAAAAAACCTTTTTATTTTATTTTTAATACTAGTGATTAGCCCAGAAACCGATAAACCCTTGAAAGCAGTGAAGTCGTGGCATCAGCTGATGTGTCACCATCGTCCAGGTGGAAGACATAATCTGTTCAATTTGAACAGAATCCAGCTGGCATCTGGGCGCTGGAACAGAACATAATACACATTGAAATTTACAACCCAATGTAAAATTAAAGGAACGGATAAGTATTTCATCGAGGGTAAGATATAAAGTAACTCAAATGCATAATTAAGTAAGGTTTGGATTGAAGACTACTCAAACATTATCTCTCACATAAATGTTTATCTAATTGGCCTCCTGAAATTGTTTTCCTTTTATTTAAATAAAAAACCTAGGATATATATTAACCTGTATATATATAATATATAAGATTATCTTAATGAAAATAGATGTTCCACCTGCAGCTAATCATTTTAAAGGATAATAAGGTTGTCTTAATGAAATAGATGTAGCACCTACTAAATTACTATCATATTAAATTTTATTAGTATTAATTAATCATTTTAAATTAAAAAATTAGTACAATTCATAAATAATACTACCTCGATCAGCTTCTTAACTATATATGATCTTCTTGAAATTTTTATTTATTTTTCATAAAATATTTTCAAATTTTCAACTATATTAATGATTTGTTTATTAAGATGTCTTGATTATGTTTTATCTTTTTTATCATTATAATAAATATTATCATGAAAACATGAAAAGTAAATTTGTAAAAAATATTAATTAATTTAATAATACTTTTTTTTAATTTTTGTGAATTAGTTAACAAAATTCAATATATAGATAAATATGTGGTTTTTTTATTTTTTATTTTTCTTCTATGAAAGCTTAAGAAAATGCAAATAGCCAAACCAAATAGTGTGTGTCGTGGAATGACTGAAGCCTTGAATGCTAACTTTCTTTATTGGTTCAAGACTTGCTCCATACTTGGCAGCTGGCCTTTACCATGGAACAAGACACTTATCTGTTTTTATTATATGTGTATAAAATATAATTAAAAACAAAATACAATTATTACATGTATAGTATAAAGACTGCCGCCTAACATAAGATTCTATTGTGCCATATCATTTCTACTTTCCTTTTTCCACACTCTAAGAACAAGAATACGTACTGTGTTTCAAAATTTAAATTCATTTGGTTTTCTCTCTCCAGGTTTATCATTCTACATAAACTATGAGCTGTAAAAAGTTTGCTGCTCGGGAATGCATCGCACTTATAATTATTATATTTTATTATTTAAAGAAAATTGTATTTCCTTCTCCAAACTTTTCTTAAATAGCATTTTCACATCTTCTAATTTTTAAAATACACTTATCACTTCTAAATTTATTAAAAAATTATATATAATATTTTTTACGCTACATTTACATTTTTATTTGTTATTTATAAAAAAAACACTTAAATACACTTTGATTGTTTTACTAAAAATATAATAATACCTTTTAAATTGTCAATATTACATGTATGGTCATATCTCCACAAATTAAAGCAAAAAATATATTCATATCATGTAGTAAATGATATAAATACATGTAAGTGTGGCCAAAATAAAATTTGGTATAGTTTTTTTTAGTAAATACAAAGAAAATGTATTTTTTCAAATTTCGATAAAATATATATGTCATTTAAAAAGAATTCACGGAATATGAATGCAGTTTCCCTATTGAATATTATAACTTAAACTATGGAGTCAAAAAATTTCTTACAAGATAAATGATTTTTGAGAACCTCAAAAATCGTTGAGAAAATATAAAATTGTTGGGAAATGTGCTTTTTTTTAACCAAAAAAAATGCAGTACAAAGTGTTTTTTTTCTTCTTTTGACTGAACTGTTGGTATAAATGTTTGTTGGTAAAAGTCTTGCAAATAATATTTTGCAATAACTATTATTCTTGCCTTACTTGTCATTAGGGCTGGACAACGGGTCGGGTTGGGCGGGTTCGGGCCCAAAAACGCCAACCGGCCCAATCCACGGTTGCCAAATAGAGGCCCAATTTCGCCCAATAAATAATTCGGGTTTGCGGGTCACGGGTAGCGCGGGTCGCAGGTTTGCGGGTCACGGGTAGCGCGAGTTACGGAATCACCATCATCTTCTTCATTTCTTCATTACGGAACTGTTGGCCGGCGCAGATCCCTCACTTGCTCTGCCTCAAATTCTGTAAACAACAAGAACATACAACCAAATGAGAATAACCTCATAAAAAAAAAGTTTCTCTGTTTAGCCATTTTCTCAAACACCTAGTGTGCATAACAAAAACTTCAAAATTTTACACTCCATAGAAAAATACAACTACCGCCACCAATAATTCCCAGCAAAACAGAGTTCTTCTTCGATTCTTCCGCCGCCGATTCTGTTTCTGTATTTCTCTAAACCCAGCCCTCCCCTTCTGATCCAATCATTCCTGCATGCGTCACTCCGCCCAGTCCAGTGGAGTAAGATCCACACTTCATCTTCAATTCTTCATCATCGATTTTTCATCATCTTCTACACCGACTCATCACTTCATCATCTTCGATTCTTCAGCCGCCGATTATGTTTCTGTATTTCTCTGTTTCTGTGCGAGCCTGGTACTAGTTGTTACCAACAAAAGCCATTCGGGCGGGTCGGTCACCGCCGGTCCAAAAACCGTGACCTGAACCCGCCCGTATCTACCCTTATGGACCCTACAGTGTTACCCGTATGACCCGTTGCGCCCGATCTAACCCGCCCAACTCACCCCACCCGTTGCCGGCCGGGCGGTACAAGGCGGGTACATCTGCTTTGATGAGCCCTACTTGTCATATCTGAATGACAAAAGTCATTGTCATTAGGGTAAAGTATTTTTATTAACGACTAAAATTATTATAATAAATTATTTTTGTTAACAATACAAATTATTGTTAAATTTTTTATATCTCAACAACAAAAGTAAATGAAATAAATTATATTTTTCAACAAGTTATGTCATTTAATAAAAATGTAATTATATAATTTTTATAAACTTTTATTTTTAAAATTATTATTAATCATATTTATAATTTAAATTGTCAGAACTATTCAAAAATAAATTACATTACAATATAAGTCACCATATTGTTAATATAAAGAAAATTATTAGAAAATGCAAATACAAATTCTATAATATTAACAAGATAAATATTATAAAGTATCTCTCAAACATAAAAAAAATTAAATTACAAATGAAGTTGTTCTAATAAAACGAAAAACTGAAAATTTTCTGTAATCAACGAAATGTGGTACTACACCAAAAATTGTCTTTTACAGCACTTTTTTTAAGCCCTTTACAGCGCTTTTAAGCGCCCTAGTATTTAATATTGTAAAAGGGTACAACAGCGCTAATGAAAATACAAAAAAGTGCTGTAAATACAATTTAAGAAGCGCGCTTCTTATATTGGATTTACAGCGCTTTTTCAAACAAGTGCTGTAATAGGTCCATATGATGGTTTGAAGAAGAAATATTGGTTCAGGTTTGCGTTTTGTTCTTTAAATGACAATTGATGGTTTGAAGAAGAAATATGAGGTTGAAGATGACGATTTTTTTAATTGTTTGCTGTTGAGTTTGAAACATTCTATATTTTAGTTTGTAGGTTTGTAGGTTCTGTTTAAAAGATTTGGATTTGATGAACTTTTCTAAATTAGAGTTTGAGTTCATAGCTAAACAATGATTTTCGAAATGTGAAAGAGAAAAAAACAAGAAGAAAACGGAGCATAGAATTTTTTAACGTTGTCTTAACGGAAACCTACTTAAAGGGTAAAATTGTAATTATTTAAAAATATAAAATACTGAAATGAAAAAAAAAATAGATAAATGACTAAAACGTTTCCTGAAATTAAGTTAAGGGATCACAGGAGCTATTATTATGCCTATATAATATATAGATTTTCAAAAGACGCAAAATTAATCAAATACATGTTTCTTTTTTAACAAATTGACCTTAAATGATCATTTTTTTCCTAATTGTTAATTGCAAATATATGTCCCGTGTGTAAAATTTGTACAATAAATTATAATTAGTGTATTTATCATTTTCTACATTTTTATATAAACAAATATTCAAAAAAACACACATATTTTTCTCTTAAATAATTTATTTGTAAATGACCTTATTTTATGTTGAAGATATTGAAGAGACAATTGACTAATCAAATACATATTTTTTTTACTAATTGGTAGAGAGAGTAAATACATATACATCAATATAATAAGTAAGAGAAAGAGGAAAAAATAAATAGATATAATAATATATATTTAATTGTAGTTTTGGTCTCTATTATTATCAATTTGTAGAATTAATTTTTGTATTTTAAGAGTAAAATAATTTTAATTATTTTCTTTAGCAGCAATTAAGCCAATATTATCATAATATATAGTTGATCAAGAGTAGAAAGTCATAAGAATAAACTATCTGACTGGTATAGCAACCCTCTAGATTGTCTATTTTATTGATATATTTGATTGGTATAGCAACCCTTTAATTTGATAAGTGTCAAAAATATCTAAAAATTGATGATTTAAAATTTATCTATTTAATATATTTTTTATTTATGATCATTAAATTAATTTTCATTTCCTAAATTTTATTTTAAATTTATTTTGTATCATATTTTTTTTACTAAGATTCAAGTTTTTTTTATACTTTATAAAAATTGATTGATATATAAAATGAAACATAACATTAAACACATGTGTGTATATATATATAAAATGAAACATAACAACAAACACATGCGTGTCTTGTTTTTTCTTTATTTTGAATTGATCCGGGTGATCTTTGGTATCCTCTCCAATTATAACATTCCTAACTTATTTTGAATTTAAATAAATTATAAAGAATAATAATGAATTTTAATTAAAATAATGTGGACAAAAATAAAATAAAAAATAATAAAATATAAACTATAAATTTAAACACTACTTGAAGTAAGATTTCAAAACACGTTTTAAGCTTGCAAGGTTATGTCCATTACCAAATAGAGCTATTTTTGTCGCATAAACATTTAAACTATAAATTATTTACTATAAATTAGTAGATTGACATTCCCAAATTCACCTTAAATCTTATTGATAATATAGGAAGGAAAAAGTCTAAGCCTAATACATGTTATTCATAGGAGTATAGGACAATTAACTTGGCGTAACCACAATATATAATCTTCAAGATGAATTCAAAATATGAGGTGGGTATAATAAATATTGGCTGAATATACATTAATTTGGAAAAGTTGATCATGAGTACCAAAAATATGTCAACGGTTTTCATAAAAAAAAGTTAATGGGAATTAAGATTAATTTGACTTTAGATTTATCAATTTGCATAACACAATTGATAATTACCCACACGAGCAGAGGCGAAGTTATTGGTATTTTTAGCCACCTCAAAAACATATATTTTGTAGAATAAGTAAGTGTAATTATTCTTCACTATTTCAATAAAATATATTTAGTTATTGTAAATAAATCTATTAATAATAAAATTAAAAGAAATAAAAAAATTATTACATAATATATTTATTTATATTGTTTTCATACTTTTCATCTTTATTGTAATTATAAATAAAATATTTTTAACAATAAAAATTATTAAGATATGACTCAAAAATAAAATTGAAGATGAATTTTTAATAAATAGTTTAATTGTTTATATTGAAAAAAATATTACTAACTATTATAAATTTAATTATAAATAAATTTGACTTTTGGAATATTATTTTATTAATATATAATTTTTTTTTAAAAAATTTAACCACTTCATAGAAATTAGCTTAGCTTCGCTAAGGCATAAAAGTACCGATTAATTTTGGTAGAAAATTCTCTTCTAAATATGTGGTGAATTATTTGTGAAATGAGCAAAGAACATAAAAAAAGTCTAATTTTATTTCCTAAAATAATCCCTAACCAACATATATACCATAAATAATTTAACTTCGAACATTTATTTACAAAAAGAAAGAGACACATAACTTCAACCTTTTTTGATAATATTAATATTAATATATTTATAAAGACATATTAATTATTAACAAATTTAATAATATTAACATATTTAGAAATGAAACTATTAAACAAGGGAATAGATCCTCTCTTTACGTGAAGTTAATATGCAATCTCTCACCTATTTAATAAAACAAAAAAACACATGTAAATAAATACAATCTCTCACCCATTTAATATTTATTATGTCTTAAAATATAAATAAAAATTATTTTAAAACAATTAATATATTAATATATTTACTTCAAAATTTAAATAAAATTTTATCAATTATTTTTATTTTATTTATATTTTAAGACAAAATAATAATAAATACAAGAGAATCTATTCCCATTAAACATTTAACAAATGGCTCTTAGAAAACGAGTAACAATCAATATAACCAATAGTAGTAATCAATGAATGATGAAATACTGTCAAACCGCAGCTCCATTTTGATTGACGCGTTGTGTTCCCGCCGCCTCTTCTCTCTCTAACCATTCTTTCTCTCTCTCTTCTTTTTATTCCCTTTTTTTTCTTTCCATTTTTCAATTAAAAAAAAAATGAACAACTCAAACACACCACACCAAAACTTTGGTACAACCAAAGACTCTTTCTTTCTCATATAAAATAACCAAAGCATCATAAATCTGAGAACAAGAAAAAACAAAACAAAAATAACTCTCTTTTTCATTTCAATGGCTAAGTCAAAGAACAATGCAAAGAAACTTTCATACATCTCAGTTCCTTCTCAAATAATCAATTCCATTTCATCTTCTTCTATTCAATCACTTCTTGAATCACCAAAGAAATCATCATCAAGAACATTCTCAAAGTTTATCTTCATCTTGACAAAGTGGAAGAATCCAAAAAGACTATTTTTCATTTTCACTCTCTTTTTTCTTGGTATCTTTGCCATGTTCAAGTTTGGTTTCAATCTAGAATTACCATTTTCTCCCTACCCATGTTCTACAACTCTTCCAAACCTCTTAATCTCAAATGGGTATGTTTCAAAATCTGAACTTGGTGCTGTTTCATCAAAGAAAGATGAGATTTTTAATGATGCTCATGTTGATTCATTGCCTTTGATTGCAAATGTGATGTTGCAAGCAAAAGGGCCAAGTGGAGATGAAAAAATGGAATATGAAAAAAGTGAGGGAGTTGAAAAGGGTGAGTTTTGGAAGCAACCAGATGGGTTAGGGTATAAGCCTTGTTTGGATTTTAGTAGAGATTATAGAAGAGAAAGTGATGGGGTTGTGAAGAATAGGAGAAAGTATCTTATGGTGGTTGTTTCTGGAGGATTGAATCAGCAGAGGAATCAAATTGTTGATGCTGTTGTTATTGCTAGGATTCTTGGTGCTTCTTTGGTTGTTCCTATATTGCAAGTCAATGTTATTTGGGGAGATGAAAGGTAAAGTAAATTTTACTCATCTGGAACGAAGCAAAAATGAATCGACGAAAGTTGTGTATTTGGTTCAAATTTCAGACCAAATATATCAACTCTCTCCGACTTGTTTTCGACTCATTTTTGCTACTGAGGAAGAGTTTGGTAAGGTTTAGTTGTTACAAATTTGGACTTTAGTCTTGTTAATGATCAATATTGAAGTCTAAGTCTAAGCATGAATTTATCATGTTTCAATATTGTTCTTGATAAAGACCAAATTTGGACTAAATCTTTCATAAAGAACAACATTGGAGCATAATCTTAAGCACAGTTTAGTTAGTTTCAATCTTTTTGTTCTTGATAATGGTCATGTGTTTTTGTTAATGTTGATTAAATTTATTTCCTTATTTGTGAATTCTAGAAGAGGATTGTTTTTGTAATTTATTATGTTTTTCCTTAATAGGTATTGGTTTTGTTTTGCAGTGAATTTGCTGATATATTTGATTTGGAACACTTTAAGAATGTTCTTGCCAATGATGTGAGGGTGGTTTCGTCTTTGCCATCGACTCACCTGATGACAAGGCCAGTGGAGGGAAGCCCTCCCCTTCATGTCACCCCAAGTTGGATCCGTTCGCGCTATCTTAGACGAGTAAGAGTTTGTTAATTACTCTTATGTTTTACTCTTGTTAGCATTACACTTTGCAGTATGCTTTAGCTTCTTTAGGTTTGAGTCATAAGTTGCTGTTCAATTCTTGTCTGCTTTTGTGTAATTTTTTTTAGTAAATACGAAAGAATCGCTTTGCTTTGTGTTCGCCACATAGCTCTGTTACTTTTGTGTTAATTAATTTCACAAAATGATTGTTAACTAAGGAAAGCTTTGAATTGTGTGGAACAATATTAACTAGAGTCTTGTTCTTGTTGATCAATATTTTAACATGATTGTTATTGTCCTTTTCAGCTTAACAGAGAAGGTGTTTTGCTTTTACGCGGCTTGGATTCAAGGCTATCAAAGGATCTTCCTTCGGATCTTCAGAAACTTCGATGCAAGGTATAGCAAATTCTATATAGAGGGAAAGCAAAATGAATTCATGAAAAACACAACACTCACACCGTGGAACTTCATTTGTGTGACAATTGATAGCAAATTCTAAATGTTCTCATTTTACCTATATATTTCAGGTTGCTTTTAGTGCATTGAGGTTTGCAAAACCAGTTCAAGAACTTGGCAACAAGATTGCTGAGAGAATGAAAAGCAAGGGACCTTACCTTGCTCTTCATCTAAGAATGGAAAAGGATGTGTGGGTGAGGACTGGTTGTTTACCTGGTCTGAGTCCCGAGTTTGATGAGATTGTAAAGAATGAGAGGATACGACGACCCGAGCTCTTGACCGCAAGATCAAACATGACTTACCATGAACGAAAGATGGCTGGCCTTTGTCCCTTGAATGCCATTGACGTTACCAGGTAAATATTAAGTGCATGTTTGGATTCACTTTATGGAGAACCAAAAGTAATTCTGAAGACTTATTATTAATTTTGATATATTTTAGAGTTTTCAATTAGAATTCATTTTGCTTCAAGAATTAATTCTAACTTGAAGCTAGATTTTGTAGCTTTTGTCTCCTAATGTGATTTTTGCATTCAAATTTATTGTTCAAAACACTTTTATTTGAACGTATCCGATCATAAAATAATTGTAGCGTAAACACACTTTTTAACTAAAATCAAATATACAAAATCAATTTTCACTGCTGTATAATTTATTCTACTTTTGAATAGATTTAATTTAAGTGGTTTTCTGAGTATTAGTGTGACAAGCTATTCTAATGGATATTTGTTTTTCATTTATAGGTTGCTTAAAGCTTTAGGAGCTCCAAAAGATACAAGAGTTTATTGGGCAGGAGGACAACCATTGGGTGGAAAAGAAGTATTGAATCCATTAATCCATGAGTTTCCACATCTTTACAATAAGGAAGATCTTACCTTAGCTGGAGAACTAGAACCATTTGCAAAGAAAGCCTCTCTAATGGCTGCCATAGATTACATTGTTTCTGAGAAGAGTGATGTTTTCATGCCATCTCATGGAGGAAATATGGGCCATGCAATTCAGGTATGACTATAAAAGTTTAATAATGCTTTGCAATTAAGACTCACATAAACATTGATGCTTGTTATAGCGTTGTTTGATCTATGTAGCCGACCCTACGTAGTGAGATAACGTTGGTTGTTGTTGCATATTGTAATCATGTAATTTAAAAAAAAAATGGGGAAGAGGGAAATTATTAATAATTAAAGTGACATTAATAACCATTTTACAACTGGTTCCGAGGAGATTTGAACTCTATGCCTTGAGGTTACAAGATTAAGCTCTTATCATTGAACTGACACCTTATATAAACTAATCACCTTATATAAACTAATCATGCAATTCAAATATGGCTAAATATATTTTAGGCTAAATAGTACTAGTGGTTCTTTAACTTAATTTCAGTTAACGTTTTAGTCCTTTATCTTTTTTTTTTTACAAAAATTCAAAAAACTCATCAAAATTTTCGATCAAAACCTATAAAATTAATTATATTCTTTAATATAATACAAATTTCATCAAATTCGTAACTCAAATCTTCAAATAAATTCATACAAAAATTTCATCAAATTTCATTCTTTATTTGATGTTGTTAAAGATGGAAATATGAGTTTATTTGAAGATTTGAGTTTTGAATTTGATGAAATTTGTATTATATTGAAGAATATAATTAATTTTATGGGTTTTGGTTGAAAATTTTGATGGAATTTTTTGAATTTTAGTAAAAAAAAAGATAACATTATTGACATTTTAAAACATAAAAGATCAAATTGTCACTTAAAATTAAAATAAAGTACTAAATCGAAAAAAAAAAAAAAAATAAAGGATTAAAACGTTAACTGAAATTAAGTTAAGGGACTACATGTGCTATTTAGCTTATATTTTATAATTAACAAACTGATGCATAATCTTTTGTAATCATACATACACATATTTAATGTAGATTCTTCATATGACAATTTCTAATATCTGAATCTAAATGTTATTTCAGGGTCACAGGGCCTATGCAGGACACAAGAAATATATAACCCCAAACAAAAGACAAATGCTTCCCTATTTTCTGAATCCTTCCCTCCCCGAATCAGAGTTCAACAATATTGTCAAGGAATTGCACCAGAATTCATTAGGACAGCCGGAACTCCGGACTAGCAAAGCCGGTAGGGACGTCACCAAGTATCCTGTCCCCGAGTGCATGTGCAATAACCACGCGCATGATTATTCCTAATTGAAGACTCAATACCAAAGTTTCTGGTATGAAACGATTACATAGAAATGGATCCTCAAATGTGTAAATGCGGTAGTTTTCGCAACCTGTACGATTTTGATCCCTTGAAAACTCTACTCGGAGGTGAATTTCAAGAGCAACATTTTGAAGAGCTATAATGTCAAGCACTCCTATCTCCACAAGTGTACTCACATTATTCCTTAAAGTGATAAATACACAATAGATCATTCTTTGATTCTTTATATAGAGCTTGTATAGGATACATGTTATTTTGTTATGTAATTCTTTGTTGTACATTAAAAAAATGCCTTGTTGTACATATATCTGAATAAATAAATAATCAGTTTCGTATTCAGTTATTTGATCTTGAGTATCATCTTATTATGCTACAACTTTAGTTAAGTTGTAGAAGTTTTAACACAAGTTGCATACAAGAAACTGTACATGTAACTATGCAGATACTTTGTTAAATATAATGATGATAAATAAATAAATATAATGAAGAAAAGATGGATTCTATATGCAATTCAATCCCTTCCAATTCCGTAGCTTTGTAAAGCACAAATAATAATTCTTCTTGTCATTTATGTAGCCACATATGGAGACTATAGGTCTGCATCACATGGCTACCCTTTGAATCATTATCATTAGCTTTATATCATTGGTTGCTTGGTACAATTTAATAATACTCCCTATATGACTCCGTTATATTTATTTCTCTCAAATTATACGGTTCTTTTTATTAGTAATGAAACATTAATTTTTTTTTATTAATATATTTTTATTTATTATATCTTAATCTATTTAATTATTCAATTAACAACTATTAATATGAATATTTTAATAAATAAATCATTTTTTTTCTTTGAAATCACAATCAATTATTTTCTTAATAGTTGCGTACAACTTAAATAAGATATTATATAATTATTTTTTTGTTAATAAACAATCAATTATATTTTTTATTGGTATCTTATATTTTATAAAAAAAATATTAACAAATGCCCTTAAAATAAATGAGGAAATATTATCTTAAAAGTAATGCATTCAACCATTTAAAAATTGAAAAAGTAATTTTTTCAACATAATATTCAATTTTATTTCTTTTTTTAGTTTCTTGTTAGGATAACCCTATTTACAAAGCCATAAAACAGAATTGTTTGTTCTGCATCCTCAGTGCTACAAGCATCCACATTCAATTTTATATAATATTCCAAAATGACTCCTTCCTTTCTCATTCTACTCGCCTTCATCCATCATCAAGTATAGTCAGTCACATTAGACATACCTGTGTATGATCCAAATTGTACAATTTCATTCAGGAAAAGGGGATTACATGCAAGGAAAGAACAACCAAATCAATATTAATTTGTACCATGGAGACAAAAAATACATATGTTGGTAATAAAACGATAAAGTGTTCCAAGAAAACACACAGAAGAATACAACAAATTTTAGACCAGAGCACATTTAATGCCTCTGAAGTTAAGGATTGACAATATCTTGCATCTATTTTCTGAATACTTAATGGATATTGTGGAATCTGTTTAAGATTCTTGCAAAAGTTCACATTAAGACTTTTCAAGTGCAAAGATCTTCTAATGCAATTTGGAAGGGCTACAAATCGATTGTGGGATACTTTCAAGCCTTCCTATTTTAGAAAATTTTCAACAATGGTATTAACATCTTCATACGATAGATTAGCCTCGTTAAAATGAAGTGTTTCTAAATTTGGATAGCCATTTTCCATTGAATGGCTCTCTTTGAACATTTGAAATGATTTTGCAAGTTGAGAACATCCATCGATTTTTAAAGCGATCAGTAATATTGACATGTCTATTTACTCAAGGCCTGTACATATTGACATGTCTATATACTGATGTAGGAGGGTTCAAGGCCAGAATCGAGGAAGAAACGGCTTTGCGGACAAAAGCAGTCGAAAATGCGGAAAACGATCGTCCAGTGTCAGATTGTCTATTATTATACCTTGTGTTGTGCTCGTGGCGCGATTCCCTTTTCGGAAAGGTATAATAATAGACAATCTGACACCGGACGATCGTTTGTCGCATTTTCGGCTGCTTTTGTCCGCAAAGCCGTTTTTTCCTCGATTCTGGCCTTGAACCCTCCTACATCAGTCTCCTCCACTTCTAAAGAACTCGACCCCGAGTTCATACCAGAATAAAGGTCAGTGTCTTCATGGAACTCATAAATATTAGCCACATTAACTTCAGCAACTCAAAACCCACAATCTCCTGAGCTAAGGTAATCAACAAGGAAGCTCTCCTACTCAACGCATCTGCTACCTTGTTTTGGGCGCCTGATTTGGGCTGAATGATAAATGAGAATTTCTGCAGAAAACTCACCCAGCGAGCATGCATCTTCTGACTATGGAGGAACTTCTGGGCAAAGTGGTGAGTGAACAAGATAAACTCCCTCTGAATCAAATAATGCTCCCATTGCCTCAAAGCTCGAAAGACTGCATAAAACTCCTGGTTATAAGTGCTCCACTTCTGCCTGGCGTTGCTCAGTTTTTCACTAAAGAAAGCCACTGGTCCCTTCTCTTGTGAAAGTACAGCACCTACCCCTACTCCACTGGCATCACACTCCACCTGCAATATCTTGTCGAAGTCAGGTAAAGCGAGAACTGGTGCCGTGCAAAGCTTCTCCTTGATCATCGCAAAGCACTGCTCTTGTTCAGGTCCCCACTAGAATTTTCCTTTCTTCAGACACTCAGTGATAGGCGCAATAATGGTGCTGAAGTCGCGCACAAACCTCCTATAGAAAGTAGCCAGGCCATGGAAACTGCGTACTTCCGTCACAGACTTAGGTGCAGGCCAGTTTCTGATAGCACTCACCTTCTCTTCGTCCACTTGAATCCCATCTTCACCGACAACAAAACCCAGAAACAACAGCTTGTTGGTACAGAAGGTGCACTTCTTCAAGTTGATGTATAACTGGTGCTCTTGCAAGACCTGTAGCACTTGCTTCAAATGGCCTAGATGATCCTCCTTGGTTTTGCTATAAATCAGAATATCATCAAAGTAAACCACCATAAAAGATCCAGTAAAAAGACGAAGAACCTGATTCATTAGCCTCATGAAAGTACTGGGGGCGTTGGATAACCCGAAAGGCATGACCAACCACTCGTAAAGGCCATCCTTGCTCTTGAAAGCCGTCTTCCATTTATCTCCAGGTCTGATTCGGATCTGATGATAACCACTCCGTAGATCTATCTTCGAAAACAACTTAGACCCTGATAACTCATCAAGCATGTACTCCAGAAGAGGGATGGGAAACCTGTATTTGATCGCTATCTTGTTGATGGCTCTGCTGTCAACGCACATCCGCCATTGATTGTTCCTCTTAGGGACCAAAAGCACTGGAACTGCATATGGGCTCATACTCTCTCTAATGAACCCTTTCTTCAGTAAATCCTCAATCTGTTCCCGCAATATCTCGTTCTCCTTGGGACTCATGCGGTAATGAGGTAGGTTCGGCAAGCTGGAACCTAGAACTAAATCAATCTGATGTTGAGTATCTCGCATAGGAGGCAAGTCGTTGGGTAGCTCATCCGAGATCAACTCCCCAAAATCCGTCAAGATCTCCTGCACCTCTTTTGGTGGTTCAGGCTCCTCTTTCATAGCGCTCAGCAAACCCTTGACCACCACTGGGCAAAACCACTCAGTTTCTTTGAAGGCTTCAGTCAAATCATGCTCATCCTGCGTCATAACAAGAAAACTGGATTTCTCCTTTCCTGTTCGTCTATTAAAACCAGAAACCGGGGCCATAGCTATCTTGTGCCTTTCCCAGGAGAACATCATCACATTATCTCTGCCTCTATACGTGATATCATTGTCATACTGCCAAGGTCGCCCAAGTAGGACATGACACACATCCATATTCAGAACATCACACACTACCTCTTCCTTGTAATGCCTTCCGATGATAAATAACATCTTCTTAGCTCTTTTGTCAATGGTTGAGAATTTCCACCATAAAATGTGAAAAAAATAAAATAAAATAGAATAAAAGAGGGAGAATAATTTGAAAATGTATGCCTAACTCCAAGTAGTAAAGCCTACTATCCCAAAATGTCCTACCCTTACCTAAGCCCCATTACAACCTGAAAGGCCTCCAAAAGTGTATGTGTTTGTTGCATTGTGATTGCTAACTAGAATTTTTTCAAGCATATGGTAGCGTGATGCATGTTCTAGGATTTGAGTGATAAATTCATAACCCTTGCTAAACACTTGAGAGAAATTTTGGTGAGATTGTGTGAAGAGAGTGTTGAACTTGATAAATGAATGCTAAAGTGTACAAATTGTGTTTTTTTTTAAGCAACCATGAAGAATGATGAATGTTTTGTAGTAGCTGGAACTTTGAGAATTGAGTTTTATTTCATTTGAGAAATTGAATTTATGTTTGCTTTTAAGTGTATCAAATATGAAATTAATTGTTGCTTGGGGACAAGCAATAGATTAAGTTTGGGGTTGTGATGACTCTTCATCATATGCATATTTTTCATTGTTTTTAGTCTTATTTATCTTCAATCATTAGTTAATTTAATGATTTATTTGATATAATTTGTTGATTCTAGTTCTTGGGTTTAATAAAATGCTTATGTTCTTATTTCGTTGATTAAGTAGAGATTTTTCGGAGTTTTGCGTCGTTTCTTTGTTTTTAGTGCAGTGCTGAATTCTGGTGAGAAATCAACATGATCTATGTGGAGTATTTCAGTGATATATGGAGTTGTAGATGTCCAATTGGAGTCAAACCAAGTGGAAATGAAAGCTTACATCTATAGCTACAACTTTAATGAAGACACCGGATCCAAATTCGGACTCAAAATAGTAGAAATATGCAGTATACGTCAGACTGAAGATGCTGTGCGCCTGAAGCGCAAAGCATGCGCTTGAAGTGCATTTATGTGCTGCTGATTGTGTTTAAATGCGCTTGAAGCGCAAGGCATGCGCCTGGGGCGCGTAGCGCGCTGCAGACTGCATAAAGTCGAGTTTTTCTGATTTTTTTGAGGATCTTTTGGTCAATTGAGAAGCTCAGAGACTTGTGCCCTAGCAGAGAAGCTCAGAGACGGCTGTTCTACACCATTGAAGGAGTTTTATCAAGAATCATTCATGAATCTTTCTTGTAATTCCTCTTTAATCCCTATCTCTTTAATCTCTGTAATGAGCAACTAAATCCTATTTGTTAGGGATGAGTGGAACAAGATGAAACCTTTATTTGTCTGAATTGATTCCTAGTTATATGAATAAATTTATTGAATTATTTTTCTCATCTCTGTGCTTAATGCTTTTTATTTCCTGATCAACTTTAAAATGTTCTATGATTTGTAATTTGAAACGGAAGTGGACTTTACGAATGCTTGAAATGAGAAATTCATGAGATTGTAGTCTAGGGATAGATGCAGGTCATGAAACCAATTGAATTAGTTGCAGAGACAACAATTTAAAAAGAGAATTTTTGTACTGTAGAGCTTAATTCTAATCTTAAACTCACTAAGGAATTAGGGGTTATTTTGGAATTAAAGGTTCTGTCACTAAGACATTAGGGCAAGAATACTAAAGAGAATTCGGTAATAATTCAATAAAGGAATTCAGTAACTAGGATCAAATTAGAAAGCAAGGGTAGACTCAAAGTGAAACTCATCCCTGACATTTTTCTCATTATAAAAGTTCAATTTTATTACTGTTGTTATTTCAAATATTATTCTACTTAATCTAGAAACTTTTTGTTCCATTTCAGTAATTAAATATAATTCGATAGTAAAACGCAATCCTTGAGTTCGACACTTGGTACTACCGTTTTAATTATTACTTGCAACGATTCAGTACACTTGCTGAAACGCTATCATTGATCTCCCATGGCTGTTCAAGCTACGAAAAGAAACAGGAGAAAGCCTGCTCTAATGCCACCTGACGCAGTCGGAAATCGCAAAAGGTTAGCAAGCGCTAATCCTAAAAAAAAGAATAAGTTCTAGAATCCACCAGAGAAGAGAAAAACTCTCAAAATTAATTATTTTATTAAAAGATCCCTTTTGTTACAGCATAGAAAGTCTTTAAATAGATAATAGAACCCTAGTACGAAAATTAGGTAAAACAGAAAAGCCCTAAATTAAAGGAAAAACTAAAGCGGCTGTAAAACAGAAAAGACCGAAATTATGGGAAAACTAAAACGACTGTTTTGAGGCCCAAGACGAGCTCAAAATGGTTATGGAGCCCATACATCATGGCAAAGCCATGTGTTGTGCTCGTGGCGCGATTCCCTTTTCGGAAAGGTATAATAATAGACAATCTGACACCGGACGATCGTTTTCCGCATTTTCGGCTGCTTTTGTCCGCAAAGCCGTTTCTTCCTCAATTCTGGCCTTGAACCCTCCTACATCATATACTTAAGTATGTAAGGTTACCAATGATCCCTTGACTTTAGACACATTGGTCCCTTAACTTAAAAACATTATACTATGATAGATAAGACCAAAATGTCTAATGTTTAACTTGGACCAATATGTGTAGAGTTTGTAACTAAAGGGGTCTAAATATTTAAAGTTTATAACTTAAAGGACTAAAATGAAAGCAAAAAAGTTTAAGGGACCAAGGTTTTTAACGTTTACAACTTAGGAGACCAAAATGAAACAAAAAATATTTAAATAACCAAAGTGAAATCTAAAAATAACTTAAGAGACTAAAAATGTAATATTACTGTAATATTTATCATTTGAACCTTTAATGATGTATCCACCTTTTGCATTACATGTGAAAAGTGTTCAATTTTTTGAAGGAGTTAAATGAAAGCACTTGAAGAGATTGAAGGGAAGAGATTGAAGGGTAAATTTTTGGAACAAAACTCTTGAGTACAACACACCCAAAAGAACTTACATATATTAGATTAGACATAAATCCAATCATTGGATTTATCAAACATTATTAGTTTATGGAATTTTTCAACCGTAAACGCTCTTAAACTTGTAGCTCTATAAAGATCAGAAATTTGAGTTTGACTATGGGAGAGATTGACGAAAGTTAAATCCTAAAAAATCTACGAAACAAAGTACAATTGAAATGACTAGAGAATACTCAATTTATTTATATAAATTAAAACAAACTCCACATTTTATTGATTGACACCTCAGACACTTATGTGCCACATCACTACATTTATGTTACGTCGCTTATATTCCTATGTGACATCCTTTACAAGCCTCTACAATTCATTTAACATTTTTCATACCTGTATTTAGCTTTTGCATTTCACACACCGTATCACATCTCTATTGAAAATCCACAAACTTATATTCCTATTGGCACCCTTTACAGGCCTCTACAATTCATTTCACATTTTCCAAACCTCTATTTAGCTTTTGCATTTGACACACCATATAACATCTATATTGAAAATCCACAAACTATAGTTACTAATGAAAATAATTCTACTATCCTTCCACTCTCATCAACTTTCACAACTCCTCCATTTCTTCCATTTACTTTCGGTAAGACTACTCCTTCAATTCTAACTATACTTATTTCTACAATTAATTGGTAACAAAAGTTTCCTATATTAATATTATCTCATTTCAAATGTTTTAGTGATAAGTGCCAATATAAACTCATTTCCATGAAGTCACACCTACTTTACTCATTGCATAAAAAATATGTCTATCCATGAGTATGATCAAACCTCTCTACAACTAAGAAACTTTTGTAACTATAAATTGTCCACACAGATTAGCCATACATGTTGTGTTCTATTTTATTGGCACCAAAGAGAAATAATGGAGAATCTATGCACATTTCAAGGTACATACTTGATTAATACATAATAAAAATTCGTCTCTCCATCAGTATGATCAAACCTCTCTACAACTAAAGAACTTTTCGAACTACAAATTTGAAGGTGCAAACACGAGAAAGGGGGGTTGAATTGTGTTTGCCAAACTCGAATTCTTTTTGCTGTTTTTGATGAATGTTGATGTAAGTTACTTGTTGAATAAATAATCAGATTAAGAAGCAGATAATAAAAACATAAGAACACAAAGATTTATCCTGGTTCACCATTAACTTGGCTGCATCCAGTCCTTTCATCTTGAAGGCTTTAATTCACTAATTCAAAAATTTGAATTACAACACTTTACCCTCCAAGCCAGTCTTCTCAAACAGCCTGACAACCCCAAACTTTTGAGGATTAACAACACCTTGACCCTACAAACCAAGTCTTCTCAAACAACCTGATAACCCCAGACTTTTGAGGAATAACAACACCTTGACCCTACAAGCCAAGTCTTCTCCTACCAATCTGACAATCGTAGATTGAAAGAGGAATTCACACCACTATCTGGTTTGATTACAAGGGTTTGGAACTTTGCATAAATGCTTATGGAAAGCTGATTATTGCACTGATTCTCTTGAGTAGTTGCTTCTGGAAAGCTGATTATAACATTGACTCTCACTCTCTGAAAACACTTAGAGCATATATCTCTTTCGCACAAGTATTTCTCTCTTTTGAACTCTCGGGTGACTTTGAATTGTAAGCTTGAGTTCTTGTGTTTTTTAGTACGATTGAACTCTAAGATGAATCTGGATTTTACGCTTGAGTTCTTCTACTTTTCGATGCTTTCTTCTATGGCCTAAAGCCTCCTTTTATAGATGAGATATGGGCTTTGTCCAAGCTTAATTTTGAGATGTATCTTGCTCAGATTTCCTTTGAAAATTCTTTTGACCGATTCTGTTTCTTTTTAATTTCAAACCAAATATTCTTTGCTCAGATCTCCTTCAAATTTCTATCAGGTCTTCTTTGATTTTTGAATCAAATCTTCTTAAAACTTTGATCAGATCTCTTTCAAATTCCAATCAAGTCTTCTTCGAATTTTAATCAAGTCTTCTACGAATCTAAATCACGTTTTAAATCTGGACCGTGCATTTTTCTGATCTGGACTAAGTCTGGACCATGTCTTCTTCTGATCTAGACCATGTTATCTTTTGGACCATGTATGCTTATGATCTGGACCATGCTATCTTCTGATATGAACCATGTTATCTTCTGGACCATGTTTCCTTCTGATCTGGACCATGTTATCTTCTGAACCATGTTTGCTTCTGGACCATGTTTCCTTCTATCTGGAGCACAAATGATATCCTCTGATGATGTCATTGATTCTTGCCTCTGTTGATATCCTCTGATTTTTGCCTTTGATGACATCCTCTAATTTTTGCTTCTAATGGAGTCCTATGGGGATATCCTCTAGAGGTATCCTCTGGTGATATCTTCTGGTATCCTCTGGAGGTATCTTCTGGTGACATCTTTTGGCTTTATCTTTGGGAGGTATCTGATGGTGAAATTGATATCTTCTGGTGACGTTGATATGTTCTGGTGGTATCTTCTGGTTGTATCTTCTGGAGGTATCCTCTAATGATATCTTCTTGCGACTTCATCCCCTGAGGACATCCTCTGGTGACGTCATCCTCTGATTTTTGCATTCTTCTTCGAAGTCAAATATGTTATTTTCATAAAATACTTTTGTTAACATCAAAACTTTAAGTGTAAGAACCAACTTGGTTCCAACATAAATTGTCCACACATATTAGGCATACATGTTGTGTTCTATTTTTGAGTCATTTAATTGGCACCAGAGTGAAACAATGGAGAATCTATGCACATTTCAAGGAACATACTTGATTAATCCGTAATGAAAAAAATTCAACCAGTCATTTGCAATCCTCTTTCATTCTTTCACATCATTGCTATTAACATATCATTCTACCTCGAGTCTTCAAATTGAATGTTGAAATTTTATAAACAATTTTCAAGTCAAGATTTTTAATTGGCAATAACATCTACAACATTATCTTAAAACCAGTAACAATAGTAATGACAACACTCACAAATTTTTCTTTTTTCACACAAGCCAACTTAAAATCAAAAATAAGAATTTTATAGTCAAACTTGAAACTTTAAATATAAGAGATATATTTGCTATCTAACTCAAGGTTTAGAAATATACATCTTTTTTATTTTTTTAAATTGGGTTTCAATAAAAATAATAATTATTTCTACCTAGTAAAAGTCAGAACTTGAAGCCTTAAACATATAGTCCCTACGAAAATCAATTAGATATAACATCAACCATTTGAAATGAATTCATATCAAGGCTAAATATTTTAAACTGGTTTAAAGTCAAAACCGAACATTAAAACAACAATGCCAAGTAAATTGAACTAATACTTTAAAGTTTGGGTATACTATGTGGAATCAAGATAAGTTAAAATCATTAATAAAATATTAATTAATCTAGTTCAATGGTGGGAGCAACTTACTAAAACTTGAGAAAAATTAGAGTAAGTTTTCTGCATAACCACAAATAGGCGAGGTCTGACATTCGATAATTAAGATTACGTAAATGAGATTAATAACTTCAAACAAACAACTAGTCAATCAAAATTATTATTTTTAACCATTCACATAAAACAAGAGTGCAAAGACTATAGTTAGGTAGACAAGCACCAAGATCATTCAACAAGTAATTAAGATAATCATGTCAACAATTAAAATTAACCCAAATCTTAACAAATAATTAATGGTTTATTTAGTCACTTAGGTAGTGTTGGAACCAAATTGGTTTTATATTTAGCGTTTTGATGTTAACAAAAGTATTTTATGAGAACAATATATTTGATTTCAAAGAGTATGATTTGACTTCAAAGAGTATGAAAGAAGATATGGTCAAGATTTGTAGAAGATTTGAAGAAGATTTGATCAAGATTTATCTACAAAAAATTACGAACATAATCAATATGAAGAATTTACGATCTCAATCAAAACAAAAAAGGAACATAATCAATTTGAAGAATTTACAAACGCAATTTGAAGAAAATACAATTCAGAATTAAACAAGGACCAAATTGAAGCCCAAATTTTAACTATAAATTGATACTCAAGGCTGAAGAAGAAAAACTTCGAAAAATAGAAAAGATTAGTCTTAGAGTTCAAAGAGAGAAATACTTGTTTCAAGTTAGAAATTTTTTTTGAGTATTCTTTTCTTATAGTGTGAGAGTTATTATTATTATTATCAGCTTTTTAGAAGCAACTACTCAAGTTCCAATCTCTTGTATCCAACCCGATAGTGGTTGTGTTCCTTCTTCAATATGGGGTTGTCAGGCTGTTAGGAGAAGACTTGGCTTGTTGGGTCATGGTGGTGTTGTTCCTCAAAAGTCTGGGGTTGTCAGGTTGTTTGAAAAGATTGGCTTGGAGGGTCAGATGCTTTGTAATTCAAGGTATTTGAATTAGTGGATTAAAGCCTTTTGAATGAGGGGACTGGATGTAGCCAAGTTAGTGGTAAACCAGGATAAATCTATGTGTTCAATTAATTATGCTTGCATTGTTTGCTGCCTCTGAATCCAATTGCTTCTACCTCAAGTAAGTCACCAAAAACCAAACTAGTTTTTAATTTAATTATAAATTATCAAAAAGTTATCAGCTTTGGCAAACACAATTCAACCTCCGTTCTCGTGTTTGCACCTTTAATTGGCATCAGAGCTCGGTCTAAAGGCTGAGCACTTTACAGTGTTTGAGAAAAGATCTAAGGATTCAATATGTTTGGATTCAGTGAAGAAGCTATTGGATGAAACATCAACAGACCACCTCTGTTTGATGGAGAACGTTTTGAGTATTGGAAAGAAAGACCGAGAAATTTCTATATTTCACAAGATCCTGAACTTTGGGACGTGGTGGAAGATGGTTATATTGTTCCGAAAAATACTGATGGTATTGAAATTCCAAGAAAGGAGATGAATGCTGATTAGAAGAAGATGTACAAGATGCATCATAAGTCCAGAACATTCAAGGAGTTTTACAAGTGCACCAACAAAGAGACAAGAAAGAGTATTTATGATAGTCTGATCCTGACCTATGAAGGAAGCAAGCAAGTTCAAGAAGCAAAAGCCAACCTCCTATTCAAAAAGTATGAGTTGTTCAAGATGGAAGAAGATGAAGACATTGAAACAATGTTTTCTAGATTCCAGACCTTGGTCTCAGGATAAAAGGTACTTGAGAAGAGTTATACTACTGCTGATCATGTGAAGAAAATCCTTAGGAGTTTGACAAGCAAATGGATACCTAAGATCACTGCCATTTAGGAAGCAAAGGATCTGAATATTCTAAAGCTGGAAAAATTAATCAGCTCTCTCAGATCACATGAAATTGAGCTCGAAGAAGATGAGCCTAAGAAGAAGAAAAATACTCTGGCCTTGAAATCCTTGCAACATCAGAATCAGAAGATAGTGATTCATAAGATTAGAATCTAAACTCAGAGGAAAAGGAGATTGCTTTCATATCCAGAAAAATTTGAAAGATATGGCACAATAGAAAGAAGAAATTTCCCCAAAGATATTCCAAGCAATCCAATAGAGGAAATAATGATAAATATGACAAGAAAATCATCGTCTGCTATGGATGCAAAAAACCTGAACATATCAAGTCAGAATGTTCAAATATGGAGAAAGTGTTGAATTTAAAACAGAAAATGCAACGCTGAATACCAATATTACTGAACTTAAAACAGAGAATGCAAATTTGAAAATTGATATTGTTGATCTTAAAGCTAAAAAACTAACTATAAAAAGTAATCATAGTTCAACATCAATTGAAAATACCACATGTAACTCTGATATGCATGAACAAGTTTTTCTTGCTAATGGTATGGAAAGAAGCAAATAAGCTTATATGATTTATGGAGTTAGTAGAAATTGTAAAAGAGGTATAGGATTTGAAGAAATTGTAACTGAACCTAAACCTATTCCCTATGATATCTTGTGTATTGTTTTCTCTAAGATAGGTCACTCCAATTATCTTGTCCCATTTAAATACTAGGAAAGAAAAAAAACCTTTCAAGACTAACAAACCAGGACCTAACAAAATGTGGGTACCTAGGAACAAAATTATCTTTGTTGCAGATGTCCTTAACAATCAAGTTAAAGCACCAATCATGGTACCTAGACAATGGATGCTCGTAACATATGATGGGAGAAAAGTCTATGTTCCAAGAACTAACCTTGAGCAAAAGTGGCACATTGACTTTAGGAGTGAAACAAAAAGGCCATATCAGTGGTCAAGGTACAGTTGGTAATGGTACTTCCCCTTCTATTAAAGATGTTTTGTTTGTTAAAGGTCTTAAGCATAACTTATTAAGTATTAGTCAGTTAATTGATAATGATTACGATATTATATTCAGTCAAAAAACATGCAAGACAATTAGTCAAAAGAATGAATGTAAACTCTTTACAGGTTAGGCAAAACAACATTTATAAGATAAATCTGGTTAGTATAGAGAAATAAGGGGTTAAGTGTCTTATGTTAGTAGAGAAACTAATTTTTTTACCAAAGATTAGGTCATGCAAACCTTAGATTAATTTCAAAACTGAATAAACTTCAACTAGTAAGAGGTTTATGTAAGTTTAGTTACAAAACTGAAATTATGTGTGAAGCTTGATGATAACTTTTCAGCAAGTGTACCTAATCGTTGCAAGTAATAATTAAAACAGTTGTACCGAGTGTCTGATAGCGTTTCAGCAAGTGCACTGAATCGTTGCAAGTAATAATTAAAACGGTAGTACTGAGTGTCGAACTCAAGGATTTCGTTTTACTATCGAATTATATTTAATTGCTGAAATTTAACAAAAAGTTTCTAGATTGAGTAGAATAATATTTCAAATGACAACAGTAATAAAATTGAACTTTTATAATGAGAAAAATGTCAGGGATGAGTTTCACTGCGAGTCCAACCTTGGTCTCTAATTTGATCCTAGTTACTGAATTCCTTTATTGATTTATTACCGAATTTTATTTAGTATTGTTGCCCTAATATCTTAGTGATAGAACCTTTAATTCCAAAATAACCCATAATTCCTTAGTGGATTTAAAATTAGGATTAAGCCTTACAGTACAAAAATTCTTTTTTTAAACTGTTGTCTCTGCAACTAATTCAATTGGTTCATGACATGCATCTATCCCTAGACTACAATCTCATGAATTTCTCATCTCACGCATTCGTAAAGTCCACTTTTGTTTCAAATTATGAATTGTAGATTATTTTAAAGTTGATCAGGCAATAAAAAGCATTAAGCACATAAATGAGAAAAATAATTCAATAAATTTATTCATATAAACAAGAATGAAATCAGACAAATAAGGGTTTTATCTTGTTTCACTCATCCCTAACAATTAGAGTTTAGTTACTCATTACAAAGATTAAAGAGATTGAGATTAAAGAAGAATTACAAGAAAGATTCATGAATGATTCTTGACAAAACTCTTTCAATGGTGTAGAACAACCGTCTATGAGTTTCTCTGCTAGGACACAAGTCTCTAAACTTCCCAATTGACAAAAAGATCCCTAAAAAAAAAATCAGAAAAACTCGATTTTATGAAATTTGCAGCGCGCCACACGCCCTAGGCGCATGCCTTGTGCTTCAGGCGCATTTAAACAAAAACAACAGTGCAGAAATGCGCTTCAGGCGCACAACATCTTATGTCTGACGTATACTGCATATTTCTACTATTTTGAGTCTGAATTTGGTTCCGGTGGCTTCATGAAAGTTGTAGCTATGGAGTTTAGCTTTCATTTGCACGTGGTTTGACTCCAATTGGACATCTACAACTCCAGATATCACTGAAATATTCCACATAGGTCATGTTGATTTCTCACCCGAATTCAACACTGCACTAAAAACAAAGAAACGACGCAAAACTCAGAAAAATCTCTACTTAATCAATGAAATAAGAACATAAGCATTTTATTAAACCCAAGAACTAGAATAATTAAAATATATCAAATAAATAATTAAATTAACTAATGATTGAAGATAAATAAGACTAAAAACAATGAAAAATAGGCATATGATGAAGAGTCATCAGTGTTGAACTCAAGGATTGTGTTTTACTATCGAATTATATTTATTTGCTAAAATGGAACAAAAAGTTTCTGGATTGATTAGAATAATATTTGAGATAACAAAAGTAATAAAATTGAACTTTTACAATGAGAAAAATGTGAGAGATGAGTTTCACTACGAGTCCAATCTTGGTTTCTAATTTGATCCTAGTTAATGAATTCCTTTATTGAATTATTGCCGAATTCTCTTTAGATTCTTGCCTTAATGTCTTAGTGACAGAACCTTTAATTCCAAAGTAACTCCTAATTCCTTAGTGGATTTAAGATTAGGAAAGTTTTATAGTACAAAAATTCTCTTTTTAAACTGCTGCCTCTGCAGCTTATTCAATTGGTTTCATGACCTGCATCTATCCATAGACTACAATCTCATGAATTTCTCATCTCAAGCATTCGTAAAGTCCACTTTCGTTTCAAAATATGAATCGTAAAACATTTTAAAGTTGATCAAGCAATAAAAAGCATTAAGCACATATATAAGAAAAATAATTCAATAAATTTATTCATATAACCAGGAATGAAATCATACAAATAAGGGTTTCATCTTGTTTCACTCATCCCTAACAAATAGGGTTTAGTTACTCATGACAGAGATTAAAGAGATAGAGATTAAAGAAGAATTATAAGAAAGATTCATGAATGATTCTTGATAAAAACTCCTTCAATGGTGTTATACAGCCGTCTATGAGTTTCTCTGCTAGGACAAGTCTCTAAACTTTCCAATAGACCAAAAGATCTTGGAAAATAAGAAAAACTCATTTTTATACATCCAGTAGCGTGCCAAGCGCCCCAGGCGCGGGATTTGCGCTGCAGGCGCATTTCGCCAAATTCAGGAATGCAAAAATGCGACGCAGGTGTGGGTTTTGCGCTTCAGGCGCATTTGGATAGATTTAGGCGCATGACTTGCGCTTTAGGCGCAAAACATTTGATGTTTGAAATTTACCGAATTTTGTTATGGTTTCTTCATGAAAGTTGTAGCTATGGATCTTATCTTTCATTTGCACTTAGTTTGACTCCAATTGGACATATACATCTCCAGATATGGCAGACATACTCCATGTAGGTCAATTATGATTTCTCACCAAAATGCAGGACTGCACTAAAACAAAGAAACTACACAAAATACGAAAAATCTCTACTTAATCATGGAAGTAAGAACATAAACATTTTATTAAATCCAAGAACTAAAATCAACAAAATATATCAAATAACTTGTTAAATTAACTAAAGATTGAGGATAAATTAGACTAAAAACAGTGAAAAATATGCATATGATGAAGAGTTATCACAACCCCAAACTTAGTCTATTGCTTGTTCCCAAGCAACAATTAATTTCATATGTGGTACAGTTAAATATAGCTTAAAGTCAATTTTCTCAAATCACATTTAGCTCTATTTTCAAAATTTCTGCTACTACAAATCATTCATCATTCTTCATGGTTACTTACAAAAAAAAAAAAACAACACATTTTATACACTTTAGCATTTATTCATCAAGTTCAACTCTCTCTTCACACAATCTCACCAAAATTTCTCTCAAGTGTTTAGTCAGGGTAATGAATTTATCACTCAAATCCTAGAACATGCATCACGCTACCATAGGCTTGAAAAAGTTCTAGTTAGCAATCACAATGCAACAAACACATACACTTTATGAGGACTTTCGGGTTGTAATGGGGCTTAGGTAAGGGTAGGACATTTTGGGATAATAGGCTTTATTACTTGGATTTAGGTACACATTTTCAAATTATTCTACCTCTTTTGATTTTTCTTCACCTTTTCATTGTGGAGATTCTCAAACATTGACAAAAGAACTAAGCATATGTTATTTATCACAATACAATTTTTTTTTGATTTGTTTTTTTTAGAACCACCACCCCAAACTTAAAATGTTGTTATCCCAGGAGCAACCCCAAACTTAGAATTTTACCGAGACGAGACAAAAAATGTCATACCTAGCTCCAAGTAAGGTGATTTAATCACTATCAAATCTTTGGCTTGTAATATGGCTAGTAACCGAAAGAAAGGGTCAAGCTCATATGAGCTAGCAACGGATAAAATTTTCACAGGGTAGTTAGAAAGGCTCAAACGACCAAACAAAATTGCCTCTGTGTATGCATAAATCACAAATGATGCAAGTCAGAATTAGTGCAAGTTCTGAAGGGTTAGCACATGTCTAGATAATCACACAACAAGGAATTGAAGTGTTTAAGCCCAAAAGCTCACAGCTAGGATAAACAAGAGAGAGTGTGAACTTTCAAAACTATGCCAAATGTGTTACTGAAATTATTCTTTATTTTTTTTGAAAAATTGATGGCAGTTAGCCCTCTACAACCACTTAGTAATCAACAATGTATGCATTAGTGAAACTCGTCGAATTGATCAATGATATGAGCAAATAAATAGAGTTTAAATTTCAAAATCTAAAACAGATAGCTTAAGACCAACTTCAAGTTGTTAACAATTCTTCAACATAGTGCACGTTGACACACAATTAAAAAGAAACAAATTCAAATAACAAAAATAAGATTGCAAAAATAAAAGTTACCTCTACATATGGGTTGCCTCCCACGAAGCGCTTTTTTAAAGTCATTAGCTTGACGCCCAACTATTGTCAAGGTGGCATATAGGATAGAAAGAACACATAATCCTTCTTATTCTTTTTGTTTGGTAGAAATTCCATGAACTTGAGAAATAAATGATGTTGCTTCCATGTCCTTTTCAATTGTACATTGATGAACAAGGCGTAGATTGAATCTCGAACTTCATCAATCTTTTCTTTTTTCTTTTCCTTGTTCGTATTTTTCTCTTGCTTATCTTCTTCTACCACAACAATGAAGTCATCTTCAATCTTCAACTTCTCCTCCATCTTCTCAAACTCAACCAGTTGCTCAAATAACCTCTCACATTGACTTTTAAATCTTTCAATTGAAACCATGTTATTCTTCATGAATTCAACCAAAACATCCTTAATGTGAAAGTCCTTGTCATCTGATTCGGTGGATAGAAATTTTTATGAGGTAGAATTTGTTCCCAATTGATCTTTTTCATATAACACTCGTCGTCTTCTGCTTCTATGAACAATAGATCTTCATATTCTAGTGGTGGGACATAGTAATCAAAACAAGTTCCATTCCTATGTCCTTCTCCGCAAAAGTCACACCTAAGAGGCCACATTTGAGGGTGATATTTTACAAATGTATTTCTCAAGATCTGCCCCTATATTATGCGTAATTCAGCAGATATAAGACAAGTATCATACTCTTCCAATAATTGTAGTAGAATATCATCATTACAATCCTCCATGCTCTGCAACAGATAGTTATCTCAAACAAAGAAGAAACAAACCACTAGCACACGACATAGGAAGCTCAACAAATAAAAATAGAAAACAAAAAAACTGTTTTTTATTTCAAAATTAAATATAAAAGAAAAAGAAAAATTTTATTGCAGAGCAAGAAATTTTAAGTAAATAAATTGTAACTCAATAGTGATAATGCAATCCTCGGCAACGACGCCAAAAACTTGATAACTTTTCAGCAAGTGTATTGAATCATTGCAAGTAATAATTAAAACGGTTGTACCGACTGTCGAACTCAAGGATTGCGTTTTACTATCGGATTATATTTATTTGCTAAAATTGAACAAAAAGTTTTTGGATTGATTAGAATAATATTTGAGATAACAAAAGTAATAAAATTGAACTTTTACAATGAGAAAAATGTGAGAGATGAGTTTTACTACGAGTGCAACCTTGGTTTCTAATTTGATCCTAGTTATTGAATTCCTTTATTGAATTGTTACCGAATTCTCTTTAGTATTCTTGCCCTTATGTCTTGGTGTCAAAACCTTTAATTCCAAAATAACCCCTAATTTCTTAGTGGATTTAAGATTATGATTAAGCTTTACAGTACAAAAATTCTATTATTAAACCGCTGCCTCAGGAGCTAATTCAATTGGTTTCATGACCTGCATCTATCCGTTGACTACAATCTCATGAATTTCTCATCTCAAGCATTCGTAAAGTCCACTTTTGTTTAATTCAATAAATTTATTCATATAACCAGGAATGAAATCATACAAATAAGGGTTTCATCTTATTTCACTCATGCCTAACAAAGAGGGTTTAGTTACTCATGACAGAGACTAAAGAGATAGAGATTAAAGAAGAATTACAAGTAAGATTCATGAATGATTCTTGATAAAATCTCCTTCAATGGTTTAGAACAACCGTCTCTGAGTTTCTCTACTAAGACACAAGTCTCTAAACTTTCCAATAGACCAAAAGATCCCTAGAAAATAAGAAAAACTCGTTTTAAAAAATTTTGCAACGCGCCAAGCGTCTCAGGCGCATGGATTGCACTTTAAGCGCATTTGGACTGATTCAGAAACACATACATGCGTCCCAGGCGCATGACTTGCGCTTCAGGCGCACAACATTTGATGTTTGACATTTACTGCATTTTGCTCCTCTTTTGAATCTGAATTTGGTTCTGGTATCTTCATGAAAGTTGTAGCTATGGATTTTAGCTTTGATTTGCACTTAGTTTGACTCCAATTGGACATTACATATGTAAATATGGCAGAAATACTCCATGTAGGTCATGTTGATTTCTCACCAAAATTCAGCATTGCACTAAAACAAAGAAACAACGCAAAACTACGAAAAATCTCTACTTAATTAAGGAAATAAGAACATAAACATTTTATTAAATCCAAGAAGTAAAATCAACAAAATATATCAAATAACTCGTTAACTTAACTAACGATTGAATATAAATAAGACTAAAAATAGTGAAATATATGCATATGATGAAGAGTTATCACTTGTTAAAAGGGATGACAAACAAAAATTCCTTTACCCCTAAGAACCCAATCTCTACCTCAAAGCCCCTTGAGCTCTTACATATAGATCTCTTTGGGCCAGTGAAAACAACCTCTCTAAGTGGAAAGAAATATGACTTTGTTATGGTAGATGATTATACTAGGTGGACATGGGTAAAAATTTTAAGTAGTAAGGATGAATCCCACAAAGGGTTTATCACATTTTGAAAACAAATCATGAATGAAAAGGGTCTTAAGATTGTGACAATTAGAAGTGATCATGGAAGAGAATGTGAAAACAAGTTCTTTGAAAGTCTTTTTGAGGAGAATGAAATCTCTCACATCTTCTCCTCCCTTAGAACACCCTAACAAAATGGAGTTGTAAAAAGAAAGAATAAAACACTCCAAGAAATGACCAGAACCATGTTAAATGATATGAATGTTGTAAAACACTTTTAGGCTGAATCAATTAATACTACATGTTATATTCAAAATAGAGTCAATATTAGATCTATATTGAATAAAACACCATATGAATTATGGAAAGGTAAAAAGCCTAACATCTCTTATTTTAAACAATTTGGTTGTACTTGTTATATGTTGAACACTAAAGATAACCTTGGTAAATTGGATTCTCGATCTCAAAAGTGTCCCTTCATTGGATACTCTGAAAGATCCAAGACCTATAGAGTGTTTAACAGGGAAAATCATATTGTGGAAGAATCCATACATGTAAAATTTGATGACTAACAACTTGACCTTGAAAAGTCTAAGTAAGATAATGATAATGCATGTTTACCGAAACCAAAGGAAGCAGATACAGATAAACTAGAAAAACATGAAAAATCAAAGGATACAAGAAAATCAGAAGAATATGACAAATCTTTAATGGATGAATTTGATCACATCAAAAATAGTCAAGATAAGTCAAAAGTAAGATCTGGATGGAAGTACCAGACATCCCATCCTGAAACTCTAATCATTGGAAGTGCAAGTGATCCTTTAAGGACTAGATCATCTCTTAAAGAAACCAATTTTTTTGCCTTACTGTCATCAATTGAGCCTACCTCAATTGATGAAGCATTGTTAGATGATGGATGGATTTTTGCAATCCAAGAAGACTTAAATGAAGTTGTGAGGAATGATATTTGGGATCTAGTACCTAGACCAGAGAAAAACATTATTGGAACCAAGTGGGTTTTCAAAAACAAGCTAAATGAAAAAGGTGAAGTGGTAAAACAAAAAGGCAAGGCTTGTCGCATGAGGCTACAGTCCGCAAGAGGGCATTGATTACACTAAGACATTTGTTCTAGTGGCCAGGTTAGAAGCTATTCGTATTCTACTTTCTTTTGCTGCAAATAATAACATTACATTATTTCAAATGGATGTTAAAAGTGCTTTTCTAAATGGTTGTATAAGTGAAGAAGTCTATGTTAAAAAACCCTCAGGTTTTGAAAGTTCTAAATTTCCAAATCATGTTTTTAAATTTAGGAAATCTTCGCATGGTCTAAAACAAGCACCTAGGGCGTCGTATGATAGATGTAACATCCTCTAAATTTATTATTTAAAATAATTAAGACCTATATATATATATTTCAATATTAATTTAGGTGTGATAATTATTTGCCTTGTTCGGTTTATTGTAGTTGCTAAAATTATTAGTAAGAATTATTTAATCAATGGAGGAGTTATATATATATATATAGATGTATTTTTTAGTACAAGTAGAATTTGGGCTAAGGGTTTGTGGCTTGGTGTGACCCAACCTATAGTAGAAATTTGGGTTAGGAGTTTGTGCCTTGGTTTTTGTATGATCAAGTTTAAGAAAATACATAAATAAAATAATATTTTCTCCCTTCTGTTCTTTGTTTAGGCCCAACACTATCTACCAAATAATCTCCACTTAAAATTTTCCCTATAGTCCGCAATATTTCCATACTCAAGAATAATAAGCAAAAAGGAATACTGAAAGTCTAGCCACCATCACTTTCACACCTCCTCTTCTTCGTGCATCAAAGTAATGAAAACCCAATCCTTTGCGTTGAGTTAATATATAATATACAATTTTTTTTAAAAAAGTAAAGTATGGATTTTTTTTTTATGTTATATATGATGAAGTTTTAATTTTTATGAAAAATATGAAGTAAAGTATGCATTTTTATGTTATAGGTAATGAAGTTTTAATTTTTATGATGGATATGAAATAAAGGTTGAAGTTGTATGTTATATGTGATAAAGTTTTAAATTTGATGATGTATATGAGTTGAAGTTTGAATTTTCTTGTTATATATGTTAAAGTGCTAATTTTTATGGTGTGTATGATATCAAATTTTTGATTTTTACGTGTATGTGGTGAAAGTTATAATTTTTATGATTATTTGTCCATGAATATGTGATACTCATGATATGGATGTGTGGTATGTGATCTTAGTGATATGTGAATAAGATGATGATGTTTAAAAAGTGATTTTAAATGCATATGACATGATTCTTAGTTGGCTGTGTGGGAATATATCTCTTTGATAATATATCATCATGTCATGACATATGTATCTTCGTGGGAGTTGCCTTAGTGGTAGGTTTGTTTTCCCCATTGGTATGGGTGATCTTCTGTGTGGAAGTTGCCTTAGTGCCAGATTTTTTTCCCCATTGGTGTGGGTGATCTTCTGTGTGGAAGTTGCCTTAGTGGCAAGTTTATATCCGAATCATATAGTTTTAGGAGCATACATTATACATATATTTTTGATATACAATTTACCGGTTTGCGCATTTTTTCTTTTAAATTGGAAGTTTTTACTTTTATATGTTTTATGTTATTCTTCTATATGTTTAGCTTTGGTTTGATGTGGATGATGGAAAAAACTGACCCTCCAAGTCAGTCTTCCCAAACAGTTTGACAACCTTAGACTTTTGAGGAACGATAACAACACCTTGACCCTACAAGTCAAGTCTTCTCCTACCAATCTAACAACCCTAGATTGAAGAAGGAATCTACACCTCTAACGGGTTTGATTACAAGGGTTTGGAACTCTGCAAAGTTGCTTATGGATTAGCTGATTGCTGCACTGTTTCACTCTCGAAAACACTTAGAAATTTTTTGCTTTTGCACTCAAGTATTTCTCTCTATTGAACTCTCAGATAACTTTGAATTTGAAGCTTGAGTTCTTGTGTTTTTCGATCGAGTTAAACTCTAAGATGAATCTAGATTTTATTCTTGAGTTCTTCTACATTTCGATATGCTTTCTGCTGTTGCCTGAAGCCTCCTTTTATAGATGAGATATGGGCTTTGTCCAAGCTTAATTTCGAGATGAATCTTGCTCAGATTTCCATTGAAAATTCTGTTGGCCAATCTCGTTTCTTTTAAATTTCGAACCATATCACCTTTGCTCAGATTTCCTTCGTATTTCCTTTAGGTCTTCTTTGATTTTTGAATCAAATCTTCTTAAGCCTATGATCAGATCTCTTTCAAAATTCAGTCAAGTCCTCTTCTAATTTTAATCAAGTCTTCACTTGATCTGCATCATGATTTAAAATCTGGACCGTATGATCTGCTGATATGGACCAGGTCTGGACCATGTGATATGATCTGTACCATTATGTTTCCTGATCTGGACAGTGTGATCTTCTGATCTGGACTATGTGATCTACTGGACAAGGTTTCCTTCTGGTCTGGCCACGTCTCCTTCTGGACCAAGTATTCTTCTAATCTGAACCAAGTCTCCTTTTAGATTATGTTTCCTTCTGATATGGGCCACGAATGATATCCTCTGATAATGTCATTGTTTCTTCCCTATGAGGATATCCTCTGATTGATGATATCCTCTAATTTTTGCCTTTGCTGATATCCTATGATTTTTGCCTCTGATGGGATCCTCTGGTGATATCCTCTGGTATCTTCTGGTATCCTCTGGTGATATCTTCTGATATCCTCTGGTGACATCCTCTGGTATCCTCTGGATGTATCCTATGGTGATATCTTCTGGTCGTATCTTCTGGTGACGTCATCCTCTTATGACATCTTCTACTGACGTTGATATCTTCTGGTTGTATCTTCTGATTTGTATCTTCTGGTTGTATCCTCTGGAGGTATCTTCTAGTGATGTCATCCTCTAATGACGTCATCCTCTGGTGACGTCATCCTCTGATTTTTCAATTCCTCTGATTTTTCATTCTTCTTCTAAGTCAAAATGTGATTTTCATAAAATACTTTTGTTAACATCAAAACCTTAATTGAAAGAACCAACTTGGTTCCAACAAGATATTCTTACAAAAAAACTGTCGTACATTATTCTAAGAGTATTTTTAAGTAACGTTTTGAATAAAAAATCCATGGCGTTACAATAGACTTAATAACTTCTTGCTTAAAAATAACTTTGAAAGAGGACACGTAGACAATACACTTTTTAGAAAATCAATAGAAGATGACATTCTTATTATTCAAATGTATGTTGATGACATTATTTTTGGATATACTAATGACACTCTTTGCCAAGAATTTTCTAATTTAATGCAGCGTGAATTTCAGATGGGTATGATGGGAGACCTTAAGTTCTTCTTTGAGATACAAATTCAACAAAGTCAAAAAGGTATGTACATTCATTAAACTAAATATACAAAAGAGCTTCTCAAGAAGTTTAAAATGAGTGATTGCAAACCTATGGCTACACCAATGCACCCTACTTGTTCACTTGAAAAAGATGATTCAGGCCAAAAAGTTGACCAAAAAACCTATAGAGGAATGATAGGATCCCTACTTTACCTTACTGCTTCTAGATCTGACATAATGTTTAGTGTATGTATATGTGCATGATTTCAAGCTCACCCTAGGGAACTACATTTAACTGCTGTTAAGAGAATCCTTAGATACCTAAAAAGAACTATCAACCTTGCCTTGTTCTACAAGAAATCTCATAAGTACAAACTTAGTAGATACTGTGATTCTGATTATGCTGGAGATAAAATTGAGAGAAAGAGCACTAGTGGAAACTTCACCTTTTTAGGTGACAACTTTATATCATGGTCAACTAAGAGACAAAACACTATTGCAAAGTTAACAGTAGAGGCTGAGTACATTTCAGCAGTGGGCTGCAGTTCTCTACTACTTTGGATGAAACATTAACTGGAAGACTACAAAATCCTAGAAACCAACATTCCCATCTATTGTGATAACACTTCTTCCATTTGTCTAACCAAAAACCCTATACTACATTCTAGAGCTAAACACATAAAGATCAAACACCACTTCATTAGGGACTGTGTTCAAAAAGGGGTACTAAACATTTAGTTTGTACACACTGAACACCAATGGACTGACATATTCACCAAACCACTACTTGAAGATAGGTTTGATTTCATCAAGAAAAACTTAAACCTTACCTTCATATCTGACTAATACTGTAATAACTTCAAAGTAGTTTAGTTTTAAATTAAACTAGTTTTAATTTATTTATAAATTATCAAAAAGTTATCAACTTTGGCAAACACAATTCAACCCCTTTCTCGTATTTGCACCTTCAGGTAGGAACTTAGAATCCATAACACAAACAGAGTAAACAAAACAACAAATAGTTAATTGGTAACTCGAAAAATATGTATAGTTATACAAAAAGTGTACAACACACAACACAATTATATAACGGGAAAAAATGTTATTGAAAATAATTAATACACAAGAAAACACAAATGACAGAGCTGACATTTGACTAACACTGAACCGACACTCGACCCACTCGCAGTGGATATAGAAAATTTGTTTCCAAGGAAATAAAAACTTTTGTAATGAATTTAGGATATCACGTTCTTTAAAGTACACATGGAACAATTCAAACTTTATTCTTCAATTAAAACTGTGTAATCTCAATGAACTTGATTTAACTATAATTTCTTAATTTAATTCCAAAAACTTACTAGTACTTATAAGGTTTTCATACCAAAAGTCGTTTCTAATTAAATAAATAAAATACAAATACAACTCTCAATTCCCGATATCACTTTTTAGAGCGGAGTTTCTACTAAACTTGAACTTCAAGACTCATTAACATGTAATAATAACAATTTCACAAACGCAGAGTCCAACTAGTCAAACACAAACAACGAAGGAGGTGTATTTCGAAATCATGTTGATAATATAACATAACTAAGAGAAATACGTAAACAATCATAATAGATCGTATCAAAACATATCATGATATATCAAAATATTCAAGAAAAATAATATCACATTATAATGTCAAAATCACTAAAGTTAAATCAATATATCGTCACATCATCTAAGAGAAATAATTATCACATTTGAAATACATTGATCACAACAAAACATTCACAAGAAAATGCAATGTTTTGCATGAGCTTAAACTCTACTTCTTCACAATTTGGTATCATTCTAACTATGAAATCCTTGGTTAGGAGGTTTGATACTATGCCACCACACAAGTGAACAGACAATTCAAATATGGTCTATCCTCATAGATCCCCTCAACTCAACCTGAGACATATATACGCGACAGTCGAGGTAAATGTGTGTTGCATGGTAGCTCCCAACATTTCGAGGGCTACCTCCAAGTCACCTAGAAATTCTCCACAAGAATACCTCCAAGGTCTAACAATCTTGCATTAAGGCTCAATAGTGAAGGTGCAAACATGAGAAGGGGGGGTTGAATTGTGTTTGTACAACTTGAATTCTTTTTCTGTTTTTGATGATTATTTGAAATCTAAAATATAATCAAGTAGAGTTAGCAGCAGATAAAGTAAAACAAACAACACAAGTATTTATCCTGGTTCACCATTAAGTAGGCTACATCCAGTCCCTTCAACTTGAAGGATTTTTCCACTAATTCAAAACTTTTGAATTACAACAGTACTACTGACCCTCCAAGTCAGTCTTCCCAAATAGTCTAACAATCCTAGACTTTTGAGGAACACAACACCTTGACTTCTTAAGTCAAGTCTTCTCCTACCAATCTGACAACCCTAGATTGCAGAAGGAATTACAACACCTTGAATCTAATTGCTAAGTCACCTGCTACTTCTTCTGACTCTTCAGATTGTAGACTCTACTTCAACAATATAGATTTAACACAAGGGAAACGAAAACAAGAGTGCTTGCTTCTGGAAAGCTGATACTCACAATTAACCTCACTGAAAACTCGAGTGTTTGCTTCTGGAAGTTTATGACTCTTTTACTGATTTTTGATGCTAAGTCTTCTGCCTTGAGCCTCCTTTTATAGGTGAGAATTAGGGTTTCTTCCATGATCAAATTCGAGCTGTATCTTTCCAGATTCTCTTGCAAAAATAACTTGGCCAATCCTGTTTCACTTAAATAAAAATTGTATCTTTTAAATTTGAAAATTCTGTTGACCAATCTTGTTTCTTTTAATTTCAAACCATATATTTTTATGCTTCAGATTGCATTTGAATTTCTTCAAGTCTTCAGTAATTTTTGAATCAAATCCTCTTAATACTTTGATCAAATTTCTATCAAAATTTAATCAAGTCTTCTTCGAATTTTAATCAAGTCTTCACTGATTTTCATCATGATTAAAATCTAGACCGTATGATCTTCTGATCTCGACCAACTCTAGACTTATGTAATCTGATCTGCCCCAATTTAGTGATCCTCTAATCTCTTCCAACACTGGACCATATGATCTAATCTTCTGATCTCGACCAACACTGGGCAATATGATCTGATCTTCTGATCTTGGTAAACACTGGGCCATGATACTTAAATCTGGACCATTGATCTTAACATTTTCCCTCTGATCTTGACCAAGTCTGGACTGAGTCTAGATTGAATATGAATTAAATCTGGACTGATGATATTTTATTCTGGACATTTATCCTCTGATCTGGATCAAGTCTGGATTAAATCTGGACAACATTTCTTCTGATTTGGACTGAGTTTTATGTTATGGACCATGCTATCTTCTAGTATGGACAAAGTCTGGACCAAGTCATTTGTTCTAGACCAGTTATCTTCTGCTCTGGATCAAGTTTGAATTAAGTCTGGACTGATTCTTATATTCACGACCAAGCTATCTTCTGGTTCAGGATTAAGTTTGGACCAAGTCTGACTTATGATTCCTTCTGGTCTAGACCAAGTCTCCCTCTGACAAGCTTCCTTCTGGTCTGGACCAAGTCTCCTTCTGGACTCTGCTTCCTTCTGATATGGGGCCACGAAAGATATCCTCTGATGATGTTACTGAAGGTGCAAACACGAGAAGGGGGGTTGAATTGTGTTTGACTTAACTTGAATACTTTTCCTATTTTTATACTTTTAAAACAAAACTTGATGTATAATTAAAAACAGAGTTAGCAGCGGATAAAATTAAAAATAAAACTCAGTTTTTATACTGGTTCACTGTTAACGAGGTTACGTCCAGTCCCTTCACCTTGAAGGATTTCACTAATTCAAACCTTGAATTACAACCTTGCTACTGACCGTCCAAGTCAGTCTTCTCAAACAATCTAACAATCCTAGACTTCTTTGAGGAATGCAGCTCATGTCTTCAGCCAATCTGACAATCCCAGATTGTAGAAGAAATCACAACACTATAAATCTAATTGCCAAGTTACCTGCTACCCCTTCTGACTCCCTCAGATTGTAGACTCTACTTCACCAACTTAGATTTAACACAAAACACTATGAATCTAATTGCCAAGTAACCTGCTACCCTTACTGACTCTCTCAGCTTGTAGACTCTACTTCAACAACTTAGATTTGACACAGTGGAAGGAAAATAACACGAGTACTTGCTTCTTGAAAGCTGGAACTCACAATTGACTTCTATGAAAATTTGAGAGTGTTTGCTTTGGAAGTGTATGACTCTTTTGTGATTTTCGATTCTAAGTATTCTGCCTTGAGCCTCCTTTTATAGATGCAGATTAGGGCCATTCCATTGCTTAAATTCGAGCTGAATCTTGCTGGATTCTCTTGCAAAAATAACTTGACCAATTGGGCTTCATTTAAATAAAAAACATATCTTCAGATTTTCTTTCAAAATAATTGGCCAATCAAATCAGTTAGTTCCTTCCCGCCACAGCTCCGGAATTCCACAACACCTTACTTTATTTTTGTAACAAATCTTTTTAATCCTTTGATCAAAATAAATTAAATTCTCCACCGTATAATTTTCCTGATTAAATCTGGACCATTGGATCTTCATGCACTAGTCCACATCTGGACCAACCTAATTGATATGATGTGATCCTCTGATTTCGGCTATCCCTGGACCACACTTTCTGACCCTCTGATCTTCTGATTTCGGACATCCTGGATGCGCACCTGATATGCTATAATCCTCTGAACTTGGCCTTTGCTGGACTGCACATTCTGTCCCTCTGATTTCGGCCAATACTGAGCCATGGTCTGATCTTCTAATCTGGACCATCACTGGACCAGATAATTAATTCTGAACCATTGATCTGGAAATCTTCCCTCTGATCTAGACTAATTCTGGACTTTGGTCTGGATTAAATTGAAATTAAATCTGGACAATAAATATTTCAGTCTGGACATTTTACCTTTGATTTTGGACCAGGTCTGGATTGATTCTGGAATTCATTTCTTCTTGTTTGGACTTAGTTTCATCCCCTGAATCATGCTATCTTATGGTCTGGGTCATATCTGGATTTATTCTCTTGTTCTGGACCCTTAAACATAGCTTCTGGTTGAGTCTGGAACAAGTCTGGGCAGTGTAATTTTTCACTGCTAGGCCATCTTCTGGTCAGAATAACTTCTTGAATAAAATTGATATTTGATTCCTGTTTGTCTGGAACAACTCTCCTTCTGGCAGGCTTTCCAATGGTATAATCCATGTTTCATTCTGATTTTTATTCCTTCTGATCTGGGCCATCAAATATATCTTCTGGTCATGTTTTGACATTCATGGAGTATCTTCTGGTCATTCAAGAATTCATTTTTCTGGAATCCTTTGATCACTGCTTCTGATTCCTTCAGTTTCTGGGGCATTTAACTTAATAATTCAAAGTACAAAATAAGTTTACATAGAGTACATCAAAATCCGAAGTACTTAGAACCAACTTGGTTCCAACAGTTACTTGTCCTTTGATATTTTGCCTTTGATAACATCCTCTGATATCCTCTGGTGCCTTCAAGATGTATCCTCTGGTACCCTCTGGATGCATTATCTGGCCTAACCTTCGGGTTACATTTCTATCTTCTAGTTGCTTCGTCTGGATGTATCCTCTGGTGGTGTCATCCTCTGATTTTACACAGCTTCTGATTTGTTCTTCTAAGTCAAAATACTATTTACATAAAATACTTTTGTTAACATCAAAATTCTAAGTATAGAACCAACTTGGTTCCAACAAATAGTAGACTGCCACGATCAGGCTCATTCAGTTGTACTTTCCCAATATACTAGCTTGTAAAAAAATTTCAACATTTATTTTCTCCCTTCGTTTGCTTAGATTACTCTATTAAGAGCATTATCTTTAGCACAAGCTGGAACCATCACTGTTTCATCAACTATAGAGTTACTTCAAAATTTTCATCACAAATTTATAACATCACTATCATCAATCATACATCATCATCATCATCACATAAACTTATCGCAAATTTATAAGATCACTATCATGAATCATAAACCATCATCATCACATAAAATATTCACAAATTTATAACATCATTATCAGGTATCATACATCATCATCACATAAACTTATATCATTCAATGCATCCATATTTTTATCACGTCACATAAACTCCTCTAATTAAACACATGCACCAAATTCATTCGACATCTAATATTACAATAATATCAAATATCACACATTTCACGAAATTAAAACAATCAACACCTTATAATTATTTCTATTCCACATTTTAATGTCACAACTTCCATATTTGCAGATTAATTTATTTATCTCTCAAAGGGCTACTGCTGTACGTAGCGAGCCCTGGATGAACTGTTGCGAAATACGATTTTTGTCGTTCATCTCAAAATATATTATACTCATGAATTCAAACGCTCTCTCATCCCTTACCTTATTTCGACGCTTTAAAACGCTAATCCAATTCCACAAGAGAAAACCCTCTGCTAGTTTTACTCCTTGTTCTCCAATTGATCGAACTCGACAATATAGAGATAAATGTCAAAAATAAAATATGAGAACACACTCTAAAAGGGTAAATATCGAATTTGGTTAAATGAAATTTATCCTAAATTGGAAAATAGTCAATGGGTAAGATAACCATTGTTCACCCGGTCATTTTGATGTTGATTTCACATAAATCAGGCTTATGATGAAGAAGAACGATGCAAAATAACAAATTTCATAAACGGAGCAGTGAGATATTTTATAGACAAATTGAGATGGTTAAAAATATGAGAAAGTGTGTTTAATTTACTAACTAAATGAATGAAAAAACGTACTAAAGTTTGGAGAAAAACATAGAATGTTTTCTGGAACAGTTATCGACCACCGATGCCAAACGATAACATAGTTTGTTGTGTTTCCTGATTTGCTACTCCATCCAAACGATAGCATTAGTCTCCTCATTTATTTTATGTTTCACAATTACTATTTTTATTTTTGATGATAGTGTTTTACCAATCTACTTTCAAATCCCTTAGGATTCAATTATAGTATAGCAAAATGGTTGTATCATATCCACATGGAATTGGAAATACAATGCCGTTCTTTAATGAATCACTCGAGCAATAAGTTTTCAAGTATTTGGATGATTGTTTTTGTAATCAGATTGAAATGTAAAATAAGCAATAATAAAAAAAGCTTTAAAAACACTATGAGAAAACTGTTGGAATTGGATTCATCTATTAACTCTTCAGTATCCTATTGATTCAACATACAAATCATGTTCTATGCTTAATTTCATCACATTAGTTCTTATCTATCTCATTAATCTCTTACATGAGAAGATTAACAATTCCCTAATCTAATTACCGATCTCTCGTATAATTAAAAAGTATAACCGTAACGAGTTCAGATGTAAATTGACAAACAGACTTAATTCTATTTCTAGCAATCAAGCTTGTTAGATGAGATGATCTAAGTCCGACTGAAACATGTAGTTCTCACTCACATATCAAATCTAAATTCATGCCTTAGGTGATCAAGCTAAAACATGTATGAAAAATAAGATTAAATCATTGAAATCATAGCATAGAAATAGATATCTGTATATAGAAATCAAATTAGATACATCCAAGTTAAAGAGTTACATCCAATCCCAACAAAAGAAAATTAGCAATCCATAGCCATGGATGCTTTCAAGCTCAAAGCGAAGATCTAAGAAGAAAGGACGGCTCTGTGATGTCTCGGGAACAACTCCAGCTCTTCGGTTGAACCCCAATCAAGCAACGAGTTCTTTTCTCTGTCTTTTCTCTTGATTTCTCTTTTTTAACTCCGTAACCGCCTTTTTTTGAAGTCTGTCTGTGCGTTTTTAAAGGAAATGAGTGGATGGTCTAGCTTAAGCCAGGCCAATCTGGCTTAAGCCAACCTGTTTTGGCTTAAGCCAAGTTCTTCAACTTTGACTTTTTGCTTTTCCTTTGCTTAGACCACTTTGATATTTCTCCTACAATTAAACACAAAGTAATTAATACTTATAATTAACATATTTACCATAATATTTATATAGAAACTAACTACTTGCTAAAATAACCTATTGAGGGTTAATTTAACATATATCTTAAACATTTCAAACGAATAAGTGCCCAAAAGATCATGGAAAATTAGATAAATTTGGCACTTATCAACTTCCCCCAACTTAAGACTTTGTTTGCCCTCAAACAAAAGGTACCAATCAAAAAATATATATATACAAAGTTCATTCGACAAGTTGGATCCATGAATAATCGAAATCAAAAAATATTTCCACTTTGCATGATCACAAGCTCCACTCGTAAAACTCTCTAACAAAATATGTGATACACAAGTAATGGTCATAACAATGATATGAATGCAAATTCCATGAATCCATTAGGCAAATCACACTATCCATGTTTTCAACCAAAGGAAATTTCAATGATTCACACAAGTTCTTTTAGAACCAAATCAAGGTAAGTGTTTCACTCATGTTCAGCCATTGAATCACAACAAATCAAATTTGTTACCTGTCTCAACAATTATCAAGATTGCATAGTTAATCAAGGATCACTAAGGGCTTTTCAGGGTTGTAATGTGGCCAGGTTTAAAAGAATATTGGTTTTTCTGGATATCAAAGTACTTTCAAACTAAGAGAACAACTATAATGAGATTTACAATAAAACCATGCATTCATGCTCACTTCACTTTTCCTTTTACCAATCCCTTTTTGTCATCCTTCTTTTCACATTTGGATTTATATAACCCTTTTTCTTATCATTCACATAATTTTCTCAATCTTTCTCTTTCTCTTTCTCTCTTTGTTTTTTTTTTAAGATTAAGATTATGTATTAAAGATTGAGAAAATTTTAAGATTAAGATTATGTATACTCTAATGAACAAAAATTGCCTTGATCCTTTCCTATAATTTCCATGCAAACAAAATATTCAAAGACTCAAACAAATCCAACTGTGCAAAACAAATGGCGAATCTCTCATAATTACATTGTTTAAGGTCACACTCCCTCACCAAGTTCAAGTACAAATTTCCTGATTTCAAACATTTCAAGGTTATGCCAATGACTTTCATGTGAAAAATACAATTATACATGTCATGGCATCATGAGTGCAACCACAAAATCCATCAAGGAGATATATTTCTAACTTTTAAATTTCAAAATAATCATGCAAAACTTTTGAATTTTCATGAATCATACTTACGAAAATGAAGCAATCATCATGCAATTAAGTACCAGGCAAACATGGTATTATCAGCCAAAAAGTACTAATTAACCAAACTAATTAATGAAACAAAGTATTGAACTAAAGTGCTAGAACTGAAAATAAAATGGCAGAAATTAAAAAATGAACTCTTTTTGTGATGTGGTGTGTGATAGCTCATCAATCCTCATCCTCTTGGTCTATTTGATCCACCATGTGCTGCTCTGTTCCGTCTTTCTCGGCCCGGTCAACTCCATCTGCTCCTGCTTCTGTGGTTGTACCAGTAGCTGCCTTTTCCCTCCTCAAAAATTGGCCTGTCCCCAGGCCAAGCATATGAAGGTGCAAACACGAGAAATAGGGGTTGAATTGTGTTTGACTTAACCGGATACTTTCCTGTTTTTAGACTTTTAAAACAAAACTTGATGTATGATTAAAAACAGAGTTAGCAGCGGATATAAAATAAAAATAAAACTCAGAATTTTTGTACTGGTTAACCGTTAACGAGGCTACGTCCAGTCCCTTCACCTTGAAGGATTTCACTAATTCAAACCTTCAATTACAACCGTTCTACTGACCCTCCAAGTCAGTCTTCTCAAACAGTCTAACAATCCTAGACTCTTGAGGAATACAGCTCATGTCTTCAGCCAATCTGACAATCCCAGATTGTAGAAGAAATTTCAACACTATGAATCTAATTGCCAAGTAACCTGCTACCCCTTCTTACTCCCTCAGATTGTAGACTCTACTTCAAAAACTTAGATTTGACACAATGGAAAGAAAATAACACGAGTACTTGCTTCTTGAAAGCTGGAACTCACAATTGACCTCTCTGAAAATTTGAGTGTTTTCTTTGGAAGTGTATGACTCTTTTGTGATTTTCGATGATGAGTATTCTGCCTTGAGCCTCCTTTTATAGATGCAGATTAGGGCCTCTTCCAATGCTTAAATTCGAGCTGAATCTTGCTGGATTCTCTGTAAAAATAACTTGACCAATTGGGCTTCATTTAAATAAAAAACATATCCTTTTTAAGCTTCAGATTTCTTTCAAAAAATAACTGGTCAATCAAAACTTTAGTTGCTTCCCGCCACAGTTCCTGAATTCCACAATACCTCACTTTTATTTTTGTAACAAATCTTTTTAATACTTTGATTAAAATAAATTAAAATCTCCACCGTTAATCCTCCTGATTAAATCTGGACCATTGGATTCTTCTGCGCTAGTCCACATCTGGACCAAACTAATTGATATGCTGTGATCCTCTGATTTCGCCCATCCCTGGACCACACTATCTAACCCTCTGATCTTCTGATTTCGGCCATCCTGGACTTGCACCTGATATGCTAAAATCCTCTGATCTCAGCCATTGCTGGACCACACATCCTAACCCTCTGATTTCGGCCAACACTGGGCCATGGTCTGATCTTCTGATCTCGGCCAACAGTGGGCCAAATAATTAATTCTGAACCATTGATCTAGAAATCTTCCCTCTGATCTGGACCAATTATGGACTTGGTCTGGATTAAACTGAAATTAAATCTGGATAAATAATATTTCAGTCTGGACATTTTACCTTTGATTTTGGATTAGGTCTGGATCAATTCTGGAAATCATTTCTTCTGGTCTAGACTTAGTTTCATACCCTGAACCATGCTATCTTCTGATCTGGATCAAATCTGGATTGATTCTCTTGTTTTGGACTCATTAACTTATCTTCTGGTTGAGTCTGGAACAAGTCTGGGCTATTTTAATTTCTCACTGTCAGGCCATCTTCTGGTCAGAATAACTTCTGGAATAAATCTGATATTTGATTCCTCTTGGTCTGGACAAACTATCGCTCTGGCAGGCTTTACTCTGGTATGGTCAGGTCTTCTTCTAACATTGCTTCCTTCTGATCTGGGCAAGCAAAGATATCTTCTAGTGATCCTGGACTATCTTTTGGTAATTCCAGGATGCATTCTGGATGCATCTTCTGCCTCTGCAAATTTCATTTTCTGGTTGTATTTAATGTAATAATTCAAGGTACAAAATAAGATTACATCGAGTCCTTTTGTAAACATCAAAATCCTAAGACTTAGAACCAACTTGGTTCCAACAATCTCCCCCTTTTTGATGATGACAAAACCTTAACTTATTTTGCTAGCTTGTAACTCGAAGACTTGAATTACTCCCCCTCAGACCAATCGCTCGCCCTAAGTCTGATACTCTCCTTTTCAACTCCATCTATTTTCACTCTTTCTTTTCTTCTCTTCTCTTCTCTTTTTCAACTCCTTCTTTATTCTCTCTTTCTTTTTCTCTCTTCACGCTTCCTGTCCTTTTCAACTCCTTCTCTTTTCACTTTTTCTTTTTCTCTCTTTGTTTTTCTCTCTCCCTGTTTCCTCTCCTTTTCAACTCCTTCTCTTTTTCACTCTTTCTTTTTCTCTCTCCCTGATTCCTCTCCTTTTCTACTTATTTCTCCTATTTTCATCTCTTTCTTTTTCACTCCTTTCTTTTTATCTCTCATTTTCTACTTATTTCTCCTTTTTCTCTCTCTCCCCCTTTTTGTCATCAGCCAAAAAGTGGTCCTACTATTTTTGTATTTTTTGTTTTTCTCTTTACAAATTACAGAATGTAAAACAGAAAATAAAAGACAGAAAATAAAATTACAAGAAATTTAAAAACTCCTAAGATGACTACTTGAGCTAGTCAGATATGGAGGTAATGTTGAGATGCTTCTTGATGAACTCGAACCTATCTTCTGGTAATGCTTTGGTGAAGATGTTAGCCCATTGATGATCAGTGTCCACACACTGGATGCTTAAAGTCCTTTTTTGAACATGGTCCCTAATGAAATGGTGTTTTATTTCAATGTGTTTGGCTCTGGAGTGTAAGATAGGGTTCTTGGTTAGGTTTATGGGTGAAGTGTTATCACAGAACAAAGGGATATTGGTTTCGAATATGTTGTAATCTTCAAGTTGATGTTTCATCAAGAGTAACTGTGAACTGCATCCTGCTACTGATATATACTCAGCTTCAGCTGTTGACATGGCAATTGTGCTTTGTCTTTTGCTTGACCAAGAGATCAAATTATCACCTAAGAAAGTGCAGTTGCCACTTGTACTTTTCCTTTCCAGCTTGTCTCCAGCATAGTCGAAATCACAAAAACCTGTGAGTTTGTAGGTTGGGGTTTTCTTGTATAACAAAGTAAGGTTGGTGGTTCCTTTAAGGTATCTCAAAATTCGTTTGACAGCAGTTAAATGGGATTCCCTAGGGTCAGCTTGAAAACGGGCACAGACACAAACACTAAATAAGATGTCAGGTCTAGAAGCAGTTAAATAAAGAATGGATCCAATCATACCTCTGTATGTTTTCTGGTGTATCTTTTGGCTGGTTTCATCTTTCTCAAGTGAGCAGGTTGGGTGCATGGGGGTGGCCATAGGCTTACAGTCACTCATCTTGAACTTTTTAAGAAGTTCTTTGGTGTATTTAGATTGGTGAATGAGTATACCTGATTTACCTTGACGAATCTGAATTCCCAGGAAGAACTTAAGTTCTCCCATCATGCTCATTTGGAACTCTTTCTGCATTAGGTCAGAAAACTCTTTGCACAAAGTGCCATTAGTGGATCCAAATATGATATCATCAACATAGACTTGGATAATCAGAATATCATTTTTAATGGATTTCTTAAATAGAGTATTATCAATCTGGCCTCTATTAAATTCATTCTTAAGCAGATAGTTACTAAGTCTGTCATACCATGCCCTTGGTGCTTGTTTTAAACCATATAAAGATTTTTTAAGTTTGAAAACATGGTCTAGAAAATCAGAATTTTCAAATCCAGGGGGCTGTTTGACATAGTCTTCCTCACTTATGTAGCCATTTAAGAATGCACTTTTAACATCCATTTGATACAGCATTATATCATGATTAGCAGCAAATGATAAAAGAATTCTAATTGCTTCTAACCTGGCCACTGGAGCAAAAGTCTCGGTGTAGTCTATACCTTCCTATTGATTGTATCCTTGAGCTACAAGTCTGGCTTTGTTCCTTACCACTTCACCTTTTTCGTTGAGTTTGTTCCTGAAAACCCACTTGGTTCCAATAATGTTTTTGTTTTATCTGGGTACCAAATCCCAAACATCATTCCTTTTGAATTCATTCAGCTCTTCTTGCATTGCAAGTATCCAACCTTCCTCTGCCAAAGCCTCATCAAAATTGCTTGGTTCAATTGTTGATAGTAAACCAAACAGACTGGTTTCTCTACTTGATGATCTAGTCTTTAAAGGTTCTGCTGCACTGCCAATAATGAGAGATTCTGGATGTGAAGACTTGTACTTCCATCCATTCTTTCCCTCTGACTTGTTTTCAGAGTCAGCATGTTCTTCTTCCTCTTGATCTTTCTCAGATTCTGCTTCTGCTTCAGCTTCTGGTTCCTGTGCCTCTGGTTCACCTGCAATTTCCTCATCTTGCTTTGACTTTTCAGAGTCAAGCTGTTTATCATCAAACTTAATGTGGATTGATTCTTCCACAGTGTTAGTTTCTTTGTTAAAAACTCTATAAGCTTTTGATCTCTCAGAGTAGCCAATAAAGATACAGTTTTGAGATCTAGAAGCAAACTTAGGTAGGTTATCTTTAGTGTTCAACATAAAACAGATGCAGCCAAGTTGGTTCTAAGTCTTAGGATTTTGATGTTTACAAAAGGACTCAATGTAATCTTATTTTGTACCTTGAATTATTACATTAAATACAACCTGAAAATGAAGTTTGCAGAGGCAGAAGATGCATCCAGAATGCATCCTGGAATTACCAGAAGATACTCCAGAATCACCAGAAGATATCTTTGCTTGCCCAGATCAGAAGGAAGCAATGTCAGAAGAAGACCTGACCATACCAGAGGAAAGCCTGCCAGAGGGATAGTTTGTCCAGACCAAGTAGAATCAAATATCAGATTTATTCCAGAAATTATTCTGACCAGAAGATGGCTTGGCAGTGAGAAATTAAAACAGCCCAGACTTGTTCCAGACTCAACCAGAAGATAAGTTAATGAGTCCAGAACAAGAGAATCAATCCAAATTTGATCCAGATCAGAAGATAGCATGGTTCAGGGTATGAAAGTAAGTCCAGACCAGAAGAAATGATTTCTAGAATTGATCCAGATCTGATCCAAAATCAAAGGTAAAATGTCCAGACTGAAATATTACTTATCTAGATTTAATTTCAGTTTAATCCAGACAAAGTCCAGAATTGGTCCAGATGAGAGGGAAGATTTCCAGATCAGTGGTTCAGAATTAATTATTTGGCCCAGTGTTGGCCGAGATCAGAAGATCAGACCATGGCCCAGTGTTGGCCGAAATCAGAAGATCAGCGGGTTAGGAAGTGTGGTCCAGGGATGGCCGAAATCAGAGGATCACAGCATATCAATTAGTTTGGTCCAGATGTGGACTAGCGCAGAAGAATCCAATGGTCCAGATTTAATCAGGAGGATTAACGGTGGAGATTTTAATTTATTTTAATCAAAGTATTAAAAAGATTTGTTACAAAAATAAAAGTAAGGTATTGTGGAATTCAGGAACTGTGGCAGGAAGCGACTAAAGTTTTGATTGGCCAGTTATTTTTTGAAAGAAATCTAAAGCTTAAAAAAGATATGTTTTTTTATTTAAATGAAGCCCAATTGGTCAAGTTATTTTTACAGAGAATCCAGCAAGATTCAGCACGAATTTAAGCATTAGAAGAGGCCCTAATCTGCATCTATAAAAGGAGACTCAAGGCAGAATACTCATCATCGAAAATCACAAAAGAGTCATACACTTCCAAAGCAAACACTCAAATTTTCAGAGAGGTCAATTGTGAGTTCCAGCTTTCAAGAAGCTGTTGGAACCAAGTTGGTTCTAAGTACTTAGGATTTTGATGCTTACAAATGTACTCTATGTAAACTTATTTTGTACTTAGAATTATTAAGTTAAATGCCCCAGAAACTGAAGGAATCAGAAGCAGTGATCAAAGATTCTAGAAAAATTAATTCTGGAATGACCAGAAGATACTCTAGGAATGTCAAAACATGACCAGAAGATATCTTTGATGGCCCAGATCAGAAGGAATAAAAATCAGAATGAAACATGGATCATACCATTGGAAAGCCTGCCAGAAGGAGAGTTGTTCCAGACAAATAGGAATCAAATATCAATTTTATTCCAGAAGTTATTCTGACCAGAAGATGGCCTGGCAGTGAAAAATTACACAGTCCAGACTTGTTCCAGACTTGACTAGAAGGTATGTTTATGAGTCCAGAACAAGAGGATCAATCCAGATTTGACCCAGACCATAAGATAGCATGATTCAAGGCATGGAACTAAGTCCAGACCAAAAGAAATGAGTTCCAGAATCAATTCAGACCTGGTCCAAAATTAAAGGTAAAATGTCCAGACGGAAATATTTTTTGTTCAAGTTAATTTCAGTTTGTTCCAGACCAAAGTCCAGAATCTATCCAGATCAGAGTAAAAACTTCCAGATCAATGGTTCAGAAATAATTAGTTGGTGCAGTGATGGTCCATATCAGAAAATCAGACCATGGCCCAGTGGTGGCCGAATTCAGAGGGACAGACTGTGCAGTCCAGCAAAGGCCGAATTCAGAGGATTATAGCATATCAGGTGCGCATCCAAGATGGCCGAAATCAGAAGATTAGAGGGTCAGGAAGTGTGGTCCAGGGAAGGCCGAAATCAGAGGATCACAACATAAACAATCAGTATGGTCCAGATGTGGACTAGCGCATCAAGATCCAATGGTTCAGATTTAATCATGAAATTTATACGGTGGAGAATTTAATTTATTTTGATCAAAGGATTAAAAAGATTTATTACAAAAATAAAGTGAGGTGTTGTGGAATTCAGGAGCTGTGGCGGGAAGGAACCAACAGATTTAATTGGCCAGTTATTTTGAAAGAGAATCTAAAGATATGTTTTTTATTTAAATAAACCCCAATTGGTCAAGTTATTTTTGCAAGAGAATCCAGCAAGATTCAGCTCGAAATTAAGCTTGGAAGAGGCCCAAATCTGCATCTATAAAAGGAGGCTCCAGGCAGAATACTCAGAATCGAAAATCACAAAAGAGTCATACACTTCCAAAGCAACCACTCTCAAATTTTCATATAAGTCAATTGTGAGTTTCAGCTTTCAAGAAGCAAGTACTCGGTTATTTTCTTTCCACTGTGGCAAATCTAAGTTGTTGAAGTAGAGTCTACAATCTGAGGGAGTTAGTAGAGGTAGCAGGTTACTTGGCAATTTGATAGGGTTATATCTAAGTTGTTGAAGTAGAGTGTACAAACTGAGGGATTCAGAAAGGGTAGCAAGGTACTTAGCAATTAGATTCATAGTGTTGTGAATTCTTCTACAATCTGGGGTGTCAGATTGGCTGAAGAACAGGAGTTGTTTTTCCTCAAAGAAGTCTAGCATTGTTAGACTATTTGAGAAGAATGACTTGGAGGGTCAGTAGCAAGGTTGTAATTCAAGGTTGAATTAGTGAAATCCTTCAAGGCGAAGGGACTCGACGTAGCCTCGTTAACGGTGAACCAGTAAAAAATCTGTGAGTTTTTATTTTTATTTTTATCCGCTGCTAACTCTGTTTTAATTATACATCAAGTTTTGTTTTAAAAGTATTAAAACAGGAAAAGTATTCAAGTTAAGTCAAACACAATTCAACCCCCCTTCTCGTGTTTGCACCTTCAAAAGCAAGTACTCGTGTTATTTTCTTTCCATTGTGTCAAATCTAAGTTGTTGAAGTAGAGTCTATAATTTAAGGGAGTCAGAAGGGGTAGCAGGTTAATTGGCAATTAGCTTCATAGTGTTGAAATTTCTTCTACAATCTGGGATTGTCAGTTTGGCTGAAGACAGAAGCTGTATTCCTCAAGAGTCTCGGATTGTTAGACTGTTTGAGAAGACTGACTTGGAGGGTCAGTATAACGATTGTAATTCAAGGTTTGAATTAGTGAAATCCTTCAAGGTGAAGGGACTGGACGTAGCCTCGTTAACGGTGAACCAGTATAAAAATTCTGAGTTTTATTTTTATTTTATTTCCGCTGCTAACTCTGTTTTTAATCATACATCAAGTTTTGTTTTAAAAGTGTAAAAACAGGAAAATTATTCAAGTTAAGTCAAACACAACTCAACCCCCTATTCTTGTGTTTGCACCTTCAATTGGCATCAGAGCTCGGTCTAAAGGCTGAGCACTTAACAGTGTTTGAGAAAAGGTCCAAGGGGTTCAACATGGCAGAATCCAGAGAAGAATTGGGAGGCAACATCAACAGACCACCACTGTTTGATGGGGAAAGGTTTGAGTATTGGAAGGATAGAATGAGAAATTTTGTCATATCTCAAGATCCTGAACCATGGAAGATGATAGTCAAAGGATACACTGCACCTACTGATCCAGAAGATCCAACTAAAAAACTAGACATGGATGATATGAAACTAGATCAGAGCAGATTACAAAAACTTCATCACAAGTCCAGAAACATCATGATCAATGCCATCACATTTAAGGAATTTGACAGATGCACAGATAAAGAAACAGCAAAGAGCATATTTGACAGTCTGGTTATGACCTATGAAGGAACCCAGCAGGTTCAAGAAGCAAGGGCTAACATACTGGTCAAAAAGTATGAGATGTTCAAGATGGAAGATGATGAAAACATTGATGGAATGTTCTGCAGATTCCAAACTCTAATATCTGGACTAAAGGTCTTGAAGAAAAGCTACACAACAGCAGATCATGTAAAGAAGATTCTAAGAAGTTTACCATAACAGTGGAGACCAATGGTTACTGCAGTTCAGCAAGCCAAAGATCTGAATAACTTGAGACTTGAAGACCTGATCAGCTCACTCAGGTCTCATGAAATAGAACTGGAAGAAGATGAACCAAAGAAGAAGAAGAATCTGGCTCTGAAGTCAAAACAGAAGAAAGCTGCAAAGGCAGCATCAGAATCAGAGGATAGTGACAATGACTGTGATGATATGGCTTACTTAACCAAAAAGATGGTTAAGATATGGGAAAACAGGAAGAGAAGAAGCTTCAAGAAGAAACATAACAACAGAGGAAAGGAAGAATCTAACAAGAAGAATATTGTTTGTTATGGATGCAATAAACCTGGACATATCAAGTCAGAATGTCCTAATTCTGTCTCTGATGGCTCATACCAACTCAAGCTCCGGATATAGCTCAGGCTCTGGAACAGAATTAGAAGATGAAGATAGTGAGGTATTTTCAGATCTCTCTAAATCTAAACTAATTTAAACTTTAAAAGACTTGTTAAATGCAAATAATAAGATGTCTTTAAAACTGAAAACTCTTAGGGAAGATAAGAAAAATCTAACCAAAGAAGTCCAAGTTTTAAAGAATCGAAATTCTGAGTATGCAACAGAAAACAAAGATTTTAAAACTGAAGTTGCAAGACTCAAGTCTGAAAAGCAAACTCTCAAAAGTAATATTTGTTCCACTTCTGAAACTGTTTGTAAATCTGATGTGCATGAGCAATTTTTTCAAAACTTCATTTCAAATGGAATGGAAATAAGTAAATATGCATCTATGATTTATGGAAACAGTAACTCTGGAAAGAGAGGTCTTGGTTTTACAGAAACAACTACTGAAAGTAAAGTTGTTCATTCTGATGTTTTATGTATTGTTTGTGATAAGAAAGGTCACTCTGAACTATCTTGTCCAATGGTAATATCTGAACAAGATCAGAGAGTTGTTAAGACTAACAAACCTGGACCCAATCAATTCTGGGTACCAAAAGATCAAATTGTCTATGTTGCAGATATTCTGAGCAACCAGAAGGAGACACCAACACTGGTGCCTGGACAATGGATGTTGGCTATGCACAAGTAGAAGAAGGTTTATGTTCCTGCTACAACAAGACAAAGGCAATCTGAGTCTGATGGAAGAAGGTCTGGTCAACTCAACCAGAACCAGAATAGGAATCATAACCAAAACTGGAACCAGAATCAAAACAGGAACTGGAACCAGTATCAGAAGCACAGAAAACTGGAACCAAAACCAGAACTGGAATCAGTATCAGAAGCACAGGAACTGGAACCAGAATCAACTCTAGAACCAGAATCAGAATTAGTACTCGAACCAGAATCAGAATTAGTACTCGAACCAGAATCAGAATCAACACTGGAACCAGAACCAGAATCACAAGAATTACCAAATTCATCAGAACCACCCGATTCACCAAACTTACCAGAATCAAAACATGTTCCAGAATCATCAGAGGAACATGGGGTATCAACCAAAGCAGAATCAAGGAAACTGCTCAAACAGGCCAGAAGAAGAACTGGCTCTAATGGCTCGAACAGAAGCTAAGTCTGAATCTGAGTCTGACTCTGACACTAATTCTGACAGAGAAAAGGCAAGATCTGATCAGCAACACAAAACTTGGTATCTTGACAGTGGCTGCTCCAAACACATGACAGGAGACAAATATATGTTTTTGGATCTGACTATGATGAATGGAGGCAAAGTTTCCTTTGGAGGAAACCAGAAAGGTCAGATTATTGGTACAAGAACTGTTGGTAACACTTCTCCCCTTTCTATTAAAAATGTTCTGTTTGTTAAAGGGCTAAAACATAATCTTCTGAGCATAAGTCAATTAAGTGACTGCAATTATGATGTTATCTTTAATCAAAAAACTTGCAAAGCTGTTAGTCAACTTGATGGGACTGTTTTATTTACTGGCACTAGGAAGGATAATGTTTATAAAATTGATCTTTTTAGTCTTGCTAAGCAACAGGTTAAATGCCTATTATCTGTAAGTTAGCAGAATATGATTTGGCACAATAGGCTAGGGCATGCAAACCTTAGACTTATATCCGAGTTGAGAAAACTCCAGTTGGTAAGAGGGCTTCCCAAGGTAAGTTCCAAAACTGAGATTCTGTGTGAAGCATGTCAAAGAGGTAAACAAACTAAAAGCTCTTTTAAAACTAAAAAATGTGTTTCTACCTCTCAACCACTTGAACTGCTTCACTTAGATCTATTTGGTCCTGTTCAAACAGCTTCCCTCATGGTAAGAAATATGGTTGTGATTGTTGATGATTACTCAAGGTGGACTTTAAAGAACAAAGATGAATCTCACAAAATGTTTATTTCCTTCTGTAAGCAAGTTATGAATGAACAGGGTATTAAGATCATAACCATCAGAAGTGATCATGGAGGTGAATTTGAGAACAAGTACTTTGAAGAATTCTGTGATGAGAATGGGATCTCTCACAACTTCTCATCACCCAGAACACCTCAACAGAATGGAGTGGTAGAAAGGAAAAATAGATCACTGCAGGAGATGGCCAGAATCATGCTGAATGATATGAAGGTTGCCACCTACCTTTGGGCAGAAGCTGTCAACACAGCCTGCTACATTCAGAATAGAGTCTACAATCTGAGGGAGTCAGAATGGGTAGCAGGTTACTTGGCAATTAGATTCATAGTGTTGAAATTTCTTCTACAATCTGGGATTGTTAGATTGGCTGAAGACAGGTGCTATATTCCTCAAGAGTCTAGGATTGTTAGACTGTTTGAGAAGACTGACTTGGAGGGTCAGTAAAACGGTTGTAATTCAAGGTTTGAATTAGTGAAATCCTTCAAGGTGAATGGACTGGACGTAGCCTCGTTAACAGTGAACCAGTATAAAAATTCTATGTTTTATTTTTACTTTATATCCGCTGCTAACTCTATTTTTATTCATACATCAAGTTTTGTTTTAAAAGTGTAAAAACAGGAAAAGTATTCAAGTTAGTCAAACACAATTCAACCCCCTCTTCTCGTGTTTGCACCTTCAGCACAATGTGATTGAAATTCATTATAGGATACCCATCTATATGGTGGAGGACCCTCATGAACCGAAACAACATATGATTGCTGATAAATAGCATCACTGGCCCTGTAATTAGCAACTTCTTGTCTGAAAATATGCTCCTGCCTGTTGTAAAGCTGCTCCTGTCTGGCATACATAAATTCCTGTCTGAAAAACTACTCTGTTATCTGCCTCTGCATATGCTCTTGGAGTAACAACATCTGCTGCATAGGATCTATCGGTTGTTGTGGAGATGGTGGAGGTAATGCGGCATGTTGTGCTCCTCCTATTTCCTCAGTTGGGTTTATGCAATGTTGTCTGATAAGGGCATCATTGATCGCAGGTCTTTCAAAATTCAACAAGTCTAATTCACATTCATTCCAAAGACAAATTCACTCTACACAAGTGGATACCTCAAAATTTGTTTCGCACATTTTCAATGACCTTCAAGGCATCATACCAACTATCCACCATATAAGAAACTTGTGTGAATCTTAAAATCAACAAAAGATGGACTATTTCCACAAGATTCCAACTTTTACCCACAAAATTCACTTCAAATGCAATTTTTACATATTTTCACAACCCAACACTTCAAATTTTGCATTTCTCCCATTTCTTACATTCTAATCACTCAAACATTCCATTTACATCATAAGAAATTTGTGGAAAGCTTAAAAACACATATTCAAGCATAATCTCTCATGATCACATTCCACACACATGAAAAACACAACTTAACCTCTGCCTATACAAAATCACAACAACATCACATAATTCACAATAAAACTTAACTAAACAATTGAAAATTAGCATTTAAACACAATCAAACTAAAAATCAAGTTAAATTAACTCAAAAACTTGGGTTGACTCCCAGCAAGCGCTTCTTTAACGTCATTAGCTTGACGCCTTTGTATTTTCACAGATCATTCAAGTAGAGCATAGTGGTGATCAATTTAACATCACCACATAAGTATGGCTTTAATCTCTGACCATTCACCACCCATGTCTCTTTGGACTCATTATCTTGCAATTCAACTGCTCCATAGGGTTTTACCTCTTTGATTACAAATGGACCTGACCATTTTGATTTTAGCTTTCTCGGAAACAACCTCCACCTGGAATTGAACAAAAGTACTTGTTGGCCTGGCTTGAAGTTTCTTTTTACAAGCTTGCTGTCATGATACTTTTTCACTTTCTCCTTATACAGCTTTGAAGATTCAGAAGCTTGATGCCTCAATTCCTCTAAATGATGCAGTTGCTTCTTTCTTTCTACTCCTGTAACATTTATATCAAAATTAAGAAATTTCATGGCCCAAAAGACTTTGTGCTCCAATTATACCGGTAAATGGCATGCTTTGCCATAAACCAATTGAAATGGAGTTAAGCCTATTGGTGACTTATAAGCAGTTCTATAAGCCCATAAGGCATCATCCAGCTTTTTGTGACGAATCCTTCCTTGAACTTGAAACTGTTTTCTCCAGGATCTTTTTAATTTCTCTGTTAGAAACTTCAGCTTGTCCATTTGTTTGTGGATGGTAAGGTGAGGCTACTTTGTGCTTTAACACATAATGTTGCAACGCCTTGGCCAACTGTGAATTGCAAAAGTGTGACCCTCCATCACTGATAATTACCCTGGGTGCTCCAAAACGAGTGAATATGTTTTTCTTTAAGAACTTCACTACCACTTTACCATCTGCTTTAGGAGTTGCTATTGCTTCCACCCACCGTGAAACATACTCCACAGCCACCAAGATGTATTCATTGGAGAATGAAGATGGAAATGGGCCAATGAAGTCCATGCCCCAGCAATCAAATGCCTCCACTTCCAAGATGTTTTGTATAGGCATTTCATTTCTTTTGCTTATTCCACCTAACCTTTGGCATGCATCACACTTTTGCGCATGGAAATGTGCATCTTTAAATAGGGAGGGCCAGTAAAAACCAGATTGAAGAACCTTCACATCAGTTCTCTCAGCATTGAAATGTCCTCTATAAGGTGAGTTGTGGCAATGCCATAATATGCTCCTAGCCTCATCAGAAGCTACACATCTCCGCAACAATCCATCAACTTCGATCTTGAATAGATAAGGATCATTCCACAAGAAATAGGTGGCATCCCTGATAAATTTCTTTTTCTGATGATGATTGAAATCATCAAGGATTACACCTGCTGCTTTGTAATTGGCCATATCAGCAAACCATGGCCTTTCTTGTACAATAAACAGCTTTTCATTTGGAAATTCATCTATTATTTCTTTTTCCTTTCTGGTCACCTCATTATTCATCAGCCTGGATAACTGATCAGCCACTAAGTTTTCCTTGCCACCTTTATCTTTAATTTCAAGATCAAATTCCTGCAACAACAAAATCCATCGAATTAGCCGTCGTTTGGAATCTGTTTTGTTAAAAGGTACTTAATAGCTGTATGATCTGTAAAAATAACAACTTTAGATCCAATCAAGTAACTTCTAAATTTTTCTAAAGCATACACTATAGCTAGTAATTCTTTTTCAGTGGTAGCATAATTCATTTGAGCATCATTCAACACTTTACTAGCATAATGTATGGCATGAAACATTTTATTCTTTCTTTGACCTAGCACTGCTCCTACAGCATAATCACTAGCATCACACATTAATTCAAAGTCAAGGTTCCAATTAGGTGCAATAATGATAGGAGCAGAAACTAAATTTTGTTTCAATTGTTCAAAAGCTTTTAAACATGCATCATCAAAACGAAAAGGAGTATCCTTATTCAGAAGATTTCTCAATGGCTTGGCAATCTTAGAGAAATCCTTGACGAAACGTCTATAAAAGCCAACATGCCCGAGAAAGCATCTAATCCCTTTGACATTTGTAAGAGCTGGTAGCTTTTGAATGACTTCCACCTTTGCTTTATCAACCTCCATACCCTTTGATGATATTTTGTGGCCCAGGACAATTCCTTCAGTCACCATGAAGTGACATTTCTCTCAGTTCAAGATAAGGTTTGTTTTAACACACCGTTTCAGTACAGTGTCCAAGTTCACCAAGCATAAATCAAAAGAAGCTCCAATTGCAGAGAAGTCATCCATGAAAACTTCTATACATTTTTCCACCAAATCTGAGAAAATAGCTAGCATACATCTCTGGAAGGTTGCAGGAGCATTGCATAGTCCAAAAGACATATTCCTATAAGCAAAAATACCAAAAGGGCATGTGAAAGCTGTTTTCTCCTGATCTTCTGGGTTTACAGTGATTTGATTGTAACCGGAGTAACCATCCAGAAAACAATAGAAAGCTTGCCCAAATAATCTTTCCAGCATTTGATCCATAAATAGCATTGGGAAGTGGTCCTTCCTAGTGGCTTTATTCAGCTTCCGGTAGTCAATACACATTCTCCAACCTGTGATAGTTCTGGTTGGAATTAATTCATTTTTTTCATTGGCTACCACGATCATTCCTCCTTTCTTTGGTACCACCTGGACTGGACTCACCCAGGCACTATCTGAAATAGGGTAGATCATTCCGGCTTCAAGCATCTTCACCACTTCTTTTCTGACTACTTCTTTCATGGTTGGATTCAATCTTCTTTGAGGCTGGGCTACAGGTTTAAAATCATCCTCCATTAGAATTTTATGCAAACAATATGAAGGACTAATACCTTTCAAATCAGCTAGTGTCCAGCCTATTGCTCCTTGATTTGTTTTGAGAACTTCAATCAGCTTTTTCTCTTCTTGTGGTAATAAGGAACTACTAATAATCACTGGCTTTTCAACTTCCCCCTGCAGAAACACATATTTTCAACTTCCCTTTTCAACTTCAATTCCAGTTTCTGATCAGTCTGCTTGTTGTTAGCTACATTTTCAATGCTTTCCAATGTTACCTGTTTTGGATGAATCTCTTTGAGGGAATCAAGATCCTGTAAACATTTTTCAATCTCTTGTTCTTCTTCCTTATTGAAGCTAGTATGCATGTTTACCAAAACTCTGCCTAGAGCATCAAATGATTGTAACTGCTTATGTGCATCATAACACACCTCATCAATAACATCAATGGAGAAGCATTGTCCTTTGTCCTTTGGATATTGCAAAGCCTCAAAAACATTGAAATTTACTTCATCATCCTGCACCCTGACCTTCAGTTTTCCTGCATCCACATCAATAATTACTCTCTGGATGTCTTCATGAAAGGTCTACCCAAAATCAGCGGGACCTCTACATCTTCCTCCTTCATGAAAGCATCCAGCTCAATAGTCTCCTCCTCTATAAATCTTTTTTTCTTTGTCAATAGTTCTTTCATGAATTTTGCATAGGTAGGCATCTGCTCCAAGGCTTCTGCAAATGGAATATTGATCTGAAGCCTTTTGAATATATCCATGAATCTTGCAAATTTCCTTTCTTTGTCTTTTCTTGTAGGAACATGTGGATAAGGCAGGTTTCTCACAGGTGGGGCTTTTTGTGCGCTCTTCTCATGGTTTTTCAGCTCACTCTCTTTTTCTTTCTTTTTCTCTCCATTAGTACCTACTTGTTCTTTTCCTCTTGCTTTTCTTTTCTCCTCCTCACTTTGTTCTTGTTTATTTTCACTCTTATGTACATCCTCACTCTTATTTTTCAGCACTTCTCTCTCATTTTCTTCTTTTTCATTCTCACTTTCCTCCTCAACAACAATCACATTCTTTTCACTCTGGCTCTCACCAATACCTTCACCTATGAACTTACCACTCTGTGTTGTGATTGCTTTGAAGTGCTCCTTAGGATTAGACTCAGTATTGCCTGTAAATGCTCCTTTATGAGTGTCTGCTAACTATTTTGCTAATTAGCCCATCTGGATCTCCAAATTCTTGATGGATGCATCAGTATTCTTTTGGTTAGCCATCGACATCTGCATAAATTGAGTCAATGTGTCCTCCAATTTTGAAGTCTGATCCTGTGGTGGTTGTTGATACTGTTGGTTCTGATATGGTGGTGGCCTATTAGAAGAAGGTCTGACATCCTGCCTCCAAGGTTGGTTGAAGTTTTGGTTGGTTCCCCTAGAGTAGTTGTTCTGATATTGACCTTGCCTTGGCTGATTGGACAAGTACTGAACTTCCTCCTCTTTGGGCTCACAATAACTTGTAGGACGATCACCTATACACACATCACATCTGTTTACCTGCCTACTCGATGATGATTCCTGCATCTCCTTTAAATGTTTAGGAAGATTTTCCAATTGGTTTGTCATTTCCTCCAAATGTTGTTGCAAAAGCTTGTTTTGTGCTAAGATTGCATCATTCCCTGCAAGCTCTATCATGCCTCTTTTTGTTGGACCTCTGTGGTGTTGGCCCTGTTGATCATTGATGGCCATAGACTCAATTATATCAATGGCTTCTGTTGAAGATTTAGCTATCAAAGATCCTCCAGCTGTGGCATCTAGGATCAACTTGTGTTGCTGGAGTAAGCCATTTCTGAAAATATGGATTTGTGTCTTTGCATCGAATCCATGGTTTGGACACTTCCTCAACATTGATTTGTACCTCTCCCAGGTTTCACATAAACTTTCACCTGCAATCTGAGAGAAAGTAGAAATAGCAGTTTTAAAATCCATAAATTTTGATTGAGGAAAATACCTAGCCATGAATTTCTCCTCCAGTTGATTCCAATCAAATAGAAATTGTTGTGGTTGGTCGAGAAACCACTCCTTAGCTTTTCCAATGATGGTCAAAGGGAAGAGCTTAAGAAATACAGCTTCTTCCTCAGTCTCTATTACACCAGCAGTACCACAAAGTTCATGGAACTTTGTAAGATGTGTGTAGGGATCCTCATGATCCAAACCTACGAAAGGATTGGCATACATCAGTTGTACCAATCCAGTCTTCATTTCAGGTGGCCTTTGATTTCCTGTAGGTCTGCCAATTCTGATTATATTCCTTGGTGTGAAATTGACAAAGCCTGCATCATTGCCACCATTGGTTGGTACTCCATTTCCTGGTTCTTCTGCAGCCATTGTTGTATCTTGGTTTGTAGAAGAACTTGAGATAAAAGTTGCTTCTTGCTCCCTTCTCTGCTTAGCCAGTTGTTTTCTCTTCCTTGCTTTGCTGTTATTTTTCCTAGCTGTTTTCTCTATTTCTGGGTCGAACAAAAGTTGATCAACAGGAATCCTACCTCGCATAAACAGAAAGATAACACAAATCTAGCCAGGAGGATTAGTTAACAAGATAATCAAAATGTAAATAAAACTATGTACTATATTTAAGATTGCTCAAGATAACAACTAAAGCAATGCTTTTGTATTTAGACGCAATTCCCCGGCAACGGCGCCATTTTGATGAAATTTTTTTACCAATCTACTTTCAAATCCCTTAGGATTCAATTATAGTATAGCAAAAGGGTTGTATCGTATCCACAGGAAATTCGAAATACAATGCCGTTCTTTAATGAATCACTCAAGCAATAAGTTTTCAAGTATTTTGATGATTGTTTTCGTAACCAGATTGAAATGTAAAATAAGCAATAATAAATAAAAAAAGATTTAAAAACACTATGAGAAAACTGTTGGAATTGGATTCATCTATTAACTCTTCAGTATCCTATTGATTCAACATACAAATCATGTTCTATGCTTAATTTCATCACATCAGTTCTTATCTATCTCATTAATCTCTTACATGTGAAGATTAACAATTCCCTAATCTAATTACCGATCTCTCGCATAATTAAAAAGGATACCCGTAACGAGTTCAGATGTAAATTGACAAACAGACTTAATTCTATTTCTAGAAATTAAGCTTGTTAGATGAGATAATCTAAGTCCGACTTAAACATGTAGTTCTCACTCACATATCAAATCTAAATTCATGCCTTAGGTGATCAAGCTAAAACATGTATGAAGAATAAGATTAAATCATTGAAATCATAGCATAGAAATAGATATCTGTATATAGAAATCAAATTAGATACATCCAAGTTAAAGAGTTACATCCAATCCCAACAAAAGAAAATTAGCAATCCATAGCCATGGATGCTTTCAAGCTCAAAGCGAAGATCGTAGAAGAAAGGACGACTCTGTGATGTCTCGGGAACAACTCCAGCTCTTCGGTTGAACCCCAATCAAGCAACCAGTTCGTTTCTCTGTCTTCTCTCTTGATTTCTTTTTTTTAACTCCGTAACTGCCTTTTTTTGAAGTCTGTCTGTGCATTTTTAGAGGAAATGAGTGGATGGTCTCGCTTAAGCCAGGCCAATCTGGCTTAAGCCAACAGGTTTCTTCATGCTTAGGAAAGGTTGCCCGCTTAAGCTAGAAAATATATGGCTTAAGCCAACTGGGTTCGTCAAAATCCGTCTCTGCCTCATTTTCACTTAAACAGTCCTTCTGGTTTTGCTTTCAGCATTTTTCTGGCTTAAGCCAACCTGCTTTGGCTTAAGCCAAGTTCTTCAACTTTGACTTTTTTCTTTTCCTTTGCTTAGACCATTTTGATATTTCTCATACAATTAAACACAAAGTAATTAATACTTATAATTAACATATTTACCATAATATTTATATAGAAACTAACTACTTGCTAAAATAACCTATTGAGGGTTAATTTAACATATATCTTAAACATTTCAAACGTATAAGTTCCCAAAAGATCATGGAAAATTAGATAAATTTGGCACTTATCAATTTTGCTCAAATAAAATTAATAATTATTTAATCTTAGAAAGTACACGTATAAAAAAAATGAATCCTAAAATTAATCAATATATATTTTAAAATAACTTTAACACCAAATTAACTATTTAAAATCCTATTTCGTTAATAAAATAATTTATTATAAAATTTGGGGTGTTACAAGATCTAGACTCTAGAGTTCAATGTTACGTTTAATATTCCTTCCCAAAATAATAATTACATGTTCGTTATCATTATTATTATTAATAGGTAAAATGTGTTATTTATAGTCGAAACATATTATACGAGTTTGATACAAATATAATTATTGTAATTCATTGTCTAACAAATGAAAATAAAGTATCACGTAAGTTACACTAATATACATAAAAAATATCAATAAATTTATTCAAAATGTTAAAGTTTATTGAATGTTAAGTTAAATCTGTAAAAAAAAAAAAAGAACACTAAAAATCTTAACAATTGACGACATTAAAAAAATTCAAAAATACCTATAAATTCCCACGCATGTATGAAAGTCCATGGAGATAAAAAAAAAATACTAATAGGAGGACTAAACACTAGAGTTCAAACCCTTAAAACTAACATAACCTCTAAGAGTAGCTTATTTGAAAAAATTATTATATAATTCAATTAAGGAATCATAAATCCATATATTCATATAAAAGCAATATATATATATTGTTCTACCATATTTCTATTTTCACAATTAAAATTAATGATGTTTGATTTAATTTGTTTTATATTTGTTAATTAATATTTGTTGTGTGCTAACATGTTTTCAATGAAAAAATTACAAATTAATTAATTATAAATACAAAAGTATTATAATATTTCAATCTCTTACCATTTATACAAAAATCTTATTTTCACAATATAAATGGATAAATTATTCAAATAAATATTCGCTCACCCTTTGATAGTTATTTTTTAATCTTTACTCTTTGATTTTATGTTGGCAATTAATTTGATTGTGTTGCACCAAATAACATTATAACATTATTACATACAAATGCTTCAAAATTCTTCAAACACAAACAATTATTACTAATTGCACTTTAGCCACAATGGTACAAAACAAGGAAAAATTTAAAGGATAAAAATATATAATTAAAATAAAATAAAATTTATGAAAATAATCATTCTCCTTTTATTTTCATAAAATGGAAATGTTATATTCTCATTTTATACTTAATCGTTATATTTTAATTTTATTTGTACAAAATAATATATTTACAATATAATAGTTATAAATTCAAATATATATAAAAAGGATATATCCATAGTCGTGCAACTCACGGGTGGTGACAGTCTATTTTTGTTAATTTCAAAATCATGCTAGTTATACTAACAATTTTATCACATGTTAAAAAAAAAAAAAGTAAGTTGAAGCAAATGTATGTAGCTGACATAGCTTTTTTTTAATATCATAGAGCTATGAGGTAACTTGAGGTCAACAGTTATATGTGCATAAAAATTTGGCGGGAAATTCTTCGATGTGTAGCACTTCCAATCGAGTAGCTGTAGACTACTCGGCAAATAACTAGGTCTGATGAAAATAATGTATTCCTAACCATCAAAATTATGAGGTTTTTCATCTTCTTAATGGAATTATAAGCCCAATGATCTACTTTTTCTTGTTTTAGGGGATGAAGCGTTATTCCTTCACTTCTATTGCGTATTTTAAATGTGCAAATGTACACAATCAAATACAAGTAGTATAAATTAAGATTGTTCCAACAGAATTGATTATGTCATTAATTTCAATACTTTTCTAACACATTAAAAATGTTTGTTGTAAAAATAAAAAAATAACATTTTTGGAGTAACAACTTAAAGTAAAATTTAATCTAAAAATTACAAGTTTGAGTAATCAATCAAATATCTAAAAATCAGATTATAGAAACAAGTTAAGGAAGTAATAATCCGTATATAAGTTAGTCTGTGAGTCTATACGCTATAGCATGTTTGTAACATAATGAATATAGTGACCTTGGGGGTTTTCCAACTCAGTCATCATAGTCATCAAGTGCATTAATGTCATTCATGAGTTCATGTTTACATCTGACCATGCTACAATTTTTATTTCGTCTTTGGCTGTATGGACTTAAATACTATTCTTAGTTATTTAATGTCAGCCACTTGTCTAAACATCTTGACTTAATTTATATTAAATAAGCAAATCCATTTTCCGCTTTTCCAAGTTCAAAAACTAGCAATAAATCTAAAGTGATCAGATTCAAACTTAAAGACAACATTAAATCACCTTGAATAAATAATGCAAACATATTATAAACATATTAAACCACAAACATAATTCAATACTTCATAAATAATTAATTTAAAGAAGTTTAACTCATAATGAGCTTTTGTCAATCATGAAAATAACATAAAACAATGAATATAACATTGTAGCTTGAATGATTACAAAAATGAAGAATCAAGGATGAAAATACAAGCTTTATGTAGTAGCTATGGCAACTTCTCCTTCAACTTATTTGCAACTTTTCTTCTTTGAGCAACAATTCGTCAAACAAAGAGCGTCAATGATGGATGATGACAACATATGAAAATGACGGCTAGGCACTACAAGAAATTTTTAGATTTGCGACACTTGGATTGCGACGGTTCCTGGAAAACCGCCCTAATCAAGGGTTTGCGACGGTTCTTGAGGCGGTTTTTGACAACCGCCGCAACCCCAAAAGAAAATAACCCTTTTCTGTTTTCCCCCTCCATTTCGTTTTCAGATTTCACGCGATAAACCTTCCCTCCTCCGTTCCACAAAGACGCGCCACTAAACCTTTTCTCCTGGATTACGTTTTCCCCAAAGACGGGAAATAACTTCCGTCTTTGTTTGCTCCGATCACTGTTTGCTCCGTCCTCTATTTGCTCGATCTCTGTTTGCTCCGATCTTTGTTTGCGGCCTCCCTTCATATGTTATCTTGCTGTGCTATATAAGGTAAGTGCTTTGCGGCCTCCCTTCGTCTATTATCTTGTTGTGCTTCCTTTAACTATTTGTCCCTTCACTTGAGCTCGAACCCTAGCTCGAACCCCAGGTCGAACCCTAGCTCAAACCCTATTGCTTTGATTTCATATGCATTCATTGTTGTGGTAGGGCATAGTTGTTGTTTGTTGTGGTCGATATGCATTCCTATGGTACATTGTTAGTGCTTTAGAGGTTAATTTAAGTATGGTTGTTGTGAATCTTGTTGTTTTGCCAATTAGATTGTCAAGTTGTATGAGAGATGTGTCATTGCCTGTGCCAACTATCCTGAGTACTGGATACGCTATGTATTGTGTATGGAAGCTAGTGAAAGTATGGATCTTGCAAATAACATTCTTGCTCGGGGGGGCCAAGTCTTTGTCAAGGTAATTTCTGAAGTAGCAAAATTGATTTACAAGGAAGGGGGGTTTGAATTGTAAATCTCCCTTTTCAAAATTTCCAGAAAAACTTCAGTTTTAAATACAAGAAAGTTCTTGGTTAAGGAAGCAGAAAAATGGTGAACGTTCTTGGTTTGAATAGAAAACGGAGAACGTTCAGATTAGTGTATAAAACAGAAAACAGTTTTGTATTTTAATCTTTGAAACACGATTAAACTGAATAAAGAGATAAGGGATAAGAAATACCACACGCAGATATATCCTGGTTCACCCAAACTTGGGCTACGTCCAGTCCTCACGAAGTGAGATTTTCCACTAAGTGTTTAAAACAAGAACCTTCTTGGTTTTACAGCACCTAGTCTTGATCAACCTTGGTCTTTTGTTTTCAGAACTTAAACTAATTCCTACCCAGAAAAAGTTTAACCAAATCACCTATCAATCTTGATAGGATTTCTTACAATCTACCCAAACTATCTTTTACTCTTATAGTTTGAGTTTACAATGATGATGAGATTGATTTTGTTTAGAATCTGTGAATTCTCAACTCTTGTTTGAGATTCGATTCTTTACAGATAAATCAGAATATATATCAGAGTAAAACAATTTAACTAAAAACTGATTCTGTAAGTGATTTTCAGAACTTCAAGTATGAATGTGAATGATTGTGATAGCTGTGTTAGCACTTGAACTTCTTATTTTTCCTTGAGCTATGGCCTTCCTTTTATAGGCTTGAAAGCAGTGTATAGCCGTTGTAAAGGCGTTGTGTCAGACTGGACCAGTGGCTTTATTTCTAGTTAAAAATAATCCTTTTATTTTCCTGATCAGTCTTGAGCTACAGTGTTTTGGATCAATCTTTCTTGAGTTGTTAATGATCTTCTAAAGCTTCTGATAAGTGGCAATTTTGCTGGCTTGATCTGAAGCTTTGGATAAGTAAACACAGATTGAAAACAATCACGAAAGCTTGAAATAAGAAGCTTGTACTGAAGCTTCTAAAACTGCCTGGAGATTGATTGATCGTTCTAGACGTTTGTTCTTTAGGTATCCTCTGTTAAATTCCATAATGTATCCTCTGGTAATTTCCAGAATGTATCTTCTGGTAATTTACTTCATGAGGTATCTTCTGGAGTCTGATACCTATTGTTTCCAGAACAGTCTGAACAGGCATCTTTGAGAGTCTTTATCTTTCTCAATTCGAAAGTTCTCTTGATCTGAATTGATCCTATGTGTTCTCTGCGATGTAGTGATCATATCCATGTAACTTCTAGAGCCAGCAACTTTAATTAAGTGATGGAGAAAGTTGGGTCTTTATGCTGTCACAGTCTCGCGAACATTCTCGGTTTTCCAGAATGTGAAGAATGTTCTTATGATGTTGTTTTCTTTGATTCTTTTGAAACCTGTCTATGATTTAAAACACTCAAAAGCACAGGTTAAATAAACAATACATTTAGCATCATAATTAAAACATTAAATTTGAGAGTTTGTCTTAACAATTTCTGCTTAATATCAAATTGTAGGTGTGCAATCATTTGTCCAGGTTGTAAGCTAGGTGAATGGACAATATATATCTTATGGAATCATCTAATACTAGCCACTTGTTCATGTTTGTGCTCTATTAAGTTCAATAATGACCTCTGATCTGGATAATAGTTCATGAAAGTATAACTAGTGTGTTGATACACTGATACTTTTGTATGTCATTCAAGCATAAGTTATTATTGATTCTTCTGAGGGCTTTCCCTGATATCTGTGATTCTGTGTTAGTCTGTCCACAATTTTTTCTTCCTTTCGGGCAAAGGAATAGATGGTGGTTGCAGCCTGATCTGAAAAGGAGCTGTAGTTGTTTCTTGTGTTTGTTCTCTTGGAGCAGTTACCCCCTTTTAATTTTTTTTCATAACAATTTTTTGCTTACCTGGCTGAAGATGATAAAGTGGTATTTTATTTATTTAAAATAATTTTTCCCTCTTTTTTATTTTCCGAACTCTCTTATGTATATATGTTTTCTTTAGATGAATAAGATTTCAGTTGTCTTGTATTTTTTTCTTTATGTACATAGCTTTTCCAATAACCAATTTTCCTGTAAGGGAAAGCTTATGATTGATTTATTTTGTTATCTCACCTATCTTTCATAAGATCTTTTTGCGTTTGGTACTTGGTAGTGATTGAATTACTCGTTTTTCACGGTGGCTTTGGTGTCCTTGATCATTTTTTCTGTAGGCCCAGAGTATTTTTATATCTCTAACAACTAACAAGCTTTTTTTTTGCGGCTTCATGAGGCCCAGAGATACATCTTTTTTGTGCTCGGCTCAGGGAGCAGGCCGTAGATCTAATGGGTGCTAGAGCTGCGTATCAACTTGTGCACACTGAAATTTCTCCAGGTCTTCTTGAAGCAATAATAAGGTATGGCAATATGGAATATCGATTGGTATGCTGACTTACAAAAGTGTTAATAGATTGTAACTTATTTTTTGTTTAAAGTGTTTACAGTTTTTCAATTCCTTGTTATTGTTACAGGGGAAGTTGGAAGATGCCTTCTCAATGTATGAACAAGCCATTGCCATTGAGAAAGGAAAAGAACATTCACAAACACTGCCAATGTTGTTTGCTCAGTATTCTCGAAACGTTTCATTTTCTATTCTTGAGTCTGATTATTCCCAAAATCCCTCAATCTCTCAAATTCCCAAATTTTGCAATTGAGACGCTGCTTTCTCTCACTCTATAAATCTGCCAAACAACCAAAGGTCTCAATCTCTCAAGCTGCCAAGTATTCAAAGCAAAAGAAGGAACAATCTCGACCCCTCTCTCCAGTGCGCCGCGACGCTGTTTCCTGCCTCTCTCCGGTGACGATGCTGCTTTCTGCCTCTCGTTGGTGACAATGCAATGCAACACTTCTCCATCGACGGTGTCGCAACACATCCCGTTTGTAAGTAATGTTAAAACTAACATCATAGTTGTTGTAAGGACTAAAACTTAATCTAAAATCTCCTAATTAATTCTCCCCCTTTGTCACAGCAAAAAGGTAGGAGAAAAAGATCCTAAGTAGCCAATGAAGGTGAAGATCCTTCTAAGGAAGAAGCTTTTGCAGGATCAGCAACTGGCTGAGGAGATGGAGAAGGATGAATAGGAGGCGGAACAAGTCCAAGCTTTGGAGCTAGCTGTTCTGTCATCCATGTTCGCAGAAGTGTGGACTCATAATCCTGGTGAGCTTGGCGTGCCATGAATGTCTGAAGGGCAGCCATGATCTCAGAGTTGGTTGGTTCCTTAGGTGGAGGAGGAGGAGGTGGAGGCATTGCAGAAGCAGGGTGAGTGGAAGGAATGGAGGCAGAAGACGAGGATTGATTGATTGAGGGCCCAAGTGTATCAAAGAAAGTCAAAAATTGACTTACCCCAAGGAGTGAAGGATTTGTTTTCTGGGAGGATAGGAATAGTGGTGACATGGAGGAAGTATGTTGATGTTGTAGTAGGGTGCACATGTCATCAATGGGTGTATGAATATGGTGGAGAAGGTCTGTGGAGGATACGGAGAAGGTTTGAGGAAAAACGGAGAAAGTCTGAGGAATGGTTGGGGAACTTTCTCTGTTTTCAGCAGGACGTTCTGGAGCAGTGTCTACTGCTTCAGGAAGGTCTGGTGCATGTTGTGGTGAGGCTGGGATGGTAGCAGGTTGTGGTGAGGCTTGGATGGTAGCAGGTTGTGGTGAGGCTGGGATGGTAGCAGGTTCAGCAGTTGTTCTCCTTGATGAACGCTTCCTTTTTAGTGATGGTGGAAAGGAAGGAGGAGGATCACTTGCCTCAGAGGAAGCTTTCTTCATATGAGAGATGTTTTTGGAAGAAAACTTTGAGATTTTGATCAAGCTTTTCTCATTACTGAGAGGAATTTGAAAATGCCTGAATATCTTGGTCAAAATCATCCCATATGGGACAGTATTCTTCCTGTAATCTTTGTTGGCCGCTGCAATCATATGATGAATGATGAGATGAGGCAGGTTCAGACTCTTGCAGTTGAGAAGGTGGTAGATTACAAGAGCATCATTATCAGACACATACTCATGACTTCCACAGTGGGGAAGTATGGTGTGATGACTGATGCTGTTGAACATTTTGGGAAGTGGTTTAAGGAAGGTGGAGAGTTGTCATGTAGACCCTTCTAGAAACAGATCAAAGAGTACCTCTGTCTTGTTCAGGTTTAAGGCAGTATACCATTTTTCTCCAAAAATGGCAGGCCCTTCAATGGGAAGATTCAGAATGGTGGCCAGAGTGTCTAGGGTGAGAATAATTTCAATCCCCTTAACTTTGGAGATGATGAGGGATTTATCAGAAAAAGTCTTGGCCTGGCAGTAGAATGCCCTGATAACTTCTGGGTGGTAGCATTCTGAAGTCTGCAAGAAGAAAGTCCAGCCTAAAACATCAGTGTGATGTTTTATGGCGTTGCCATCAACAACCAAATTATCAAAGATGACAATCCGTCCCACTCCAATAGGACGATTAGCCCATTTCTCTTTGAAAATTTTATAGGCAGAGAGGGGAACCAGAGGGATGTTATTGGAGGAGTCAGAGGGACAATGTTGGAGAGCAGAAGGAGTAGTGTGGGCAGAACGTTTAGTAGCGGTGGCAGGATGTTTAGTAGGGGGGCAGAAGGATTGATGGGGGGTCAGGACGTTTAGTAGGGGGGCAGAAGAAATAATGGGGATT